>CM070842.1:22663845-22990968 GCA_036326025.1 Chrosomus eos
CTTTCATATTGTTGTTCTATATTGTTAGTTTAACTGTAAATCGCTTTGGATGAAAGCGTCTGCTAAATGACTAAACGTAAAATTGTCTTGACAGTCGCACATTAGGGACCGTCTCTAAAGTAACATTGGTAGTCCTATTAGGCCTAAACGTTTCTAACTTCAATAGCAAACTTCAATTTATTTGAATAAATTGCGCATTATGCCTGACACCTACATGAACACTTTACAGTTAGTTTTATGACTGTAAGTCGTTCTCTTCAAATGCTAGTGAAGTTAGAAACGTGTATACCAATGTCGTATGTAACTTTAGAGACGGTCCCTAAATGTGCGAATGTCAAGCCAACTTTATGCCAGTATCACTGGGAAACGCTGAGCATTAAACTTTGCGCGTTAAGTTCATATTCTGAGTCCTTCTGCTTGCCTGCGTGTTTGGTCTTTTATATCACTGTATTAGTTCATTAAGCTAGGTTAAGCGTTTTATATGTCCAGCATGGGAATCCTGACGTATTGAGGGAAACCCTAGTAGGCTAATGCATGCAGCACAATCGCCGCAACTAAACAACCAATAGAAATATATGTCAAACTCAAATGTAACACTGTAGTACATCCGCGTCGGGGGAATAACATTATAATCTCGTTCACAGTAGAGAAAGATGCTACCTACACAGGAAAAGTAATCGTGAAGACACTGAATTTCACATAAAACAGACGTCATAATAATCACAGATACACTTACATTGTTGTAAATTAGTTTTTATGAATGAATGGCTTGCTCTAACTGCTCTATCTTCGTCAACAACACGCGTTTGCACCCCTGCTGGTGAGGTCGACTAACAGCAGATGGAGATTATGCTCGGTAATCTACTGCTTTTCCTGCAGTTCCTGGATGTCAACGTTGAATTTACTGTCGAATTTAAACCACTGAATTTGAGGAAGCGAATTTGAAAGCGAAATAAAATGGACCGAAAACCGCCTGTTGAATATTATAGGTTGTATTTTTAATCAGTTTGAATATTTTGGAAGTGAAATATGAAATGTGAATATAGATTATTGAAAATGTACTAATGAAAATGTGTTTGAAATGTTTTGAATTGAAATATTCACAGCCTAAATATTCAACCATGCTAAATTTCAGCCCATAAAAATACAAGCCCTAAAAATACAATGCAGTAAAATACAAGCAGGGTTAATGCAATGCATATTTTTTTTTCAATTAAGTACATTTCAACAGGCTTTTTGTTTCAAAAACATTTGTCATTATTTTACTTCCATAGACTCTTAAAGATTTCATTACTGGATGAATCAGTGAGTTTGGAGAAATCTCTTGAATGAATGATTCAATGACAAATACATTTTTTAATGGTCACGTCGCCACCTACTGGTGCAACAATATGATTAATACAATCTTTATTTGAAGTGTCAAGTTACTTTTAAAAGTGTGGTTGAAAAGACAGTTTGTGAAGCAGCATCAATGCAGACTTGATGTGATCGGACTTGTCAAAGATTTTATAGACATAGCCGAATAGTGGTCATTTAGGAATAAGACCGTAATCTTTTAACGATTAATCATGCAGCTCTACTAACCACCCACAACACCCAAGAAACCACATAGTATCACCATAGGAACCACCCAAAGCACTTTACCAACTGCATAGCAACTTTTTAGCAACCATTCAGAATACTTTAGCAACCACAGAGAACATCCAAGCAATCGCATGTGGATATTGCACTCAAACTACCTTCGAAATTGCATAGCGACTCACTAAAATCCACTCGGAAGTTCCGGAACATATAAGGAACCTAACAACAACATTCTAACAACCAATGATAACACCCAAGCATCCACATAGCAACATTCCAAACACCTTAGCAACTGCCTATCAACACCCTAGATGAGATTTGCATGGATTTCCATTTTTTTGGGAACATGTAAACTGGAGTTTCCAGTATGATTGTATTTCCCAGGATGATGCGAATGTAAACAGATCCACAGATGGGCGAGACTGAATCTAAATAATCCTGTTGTTTTCAGATGCTCCTTTGAGGGTTTTTTTTTTTTCAGTTGTTTGTTCTGGATTCAAACTTGCGTTTAATGGGGGAATTCATAGGGATGGTAACTATGGTAACCCTCCAGCCCAAATTACCTCTGTTTTTTCTCGTCAAAAGGAGGCGTTCTCACAGTCACAGAAAGAGAGAGTGGAAAATGTATGCAATTGTTGCTCACAAACCTGGAGAGTGTTATTTTGAAGAGAGGAAACGTTAGATCCCTATTTGGTTGTATACTAATAAGCATTACTGTTAGTTACTGACTCACATGTCATGTTTGGATCTCCTGTAAGGTCTGTTCGAGGGAACGTGTTTGATGCAGTGTGTGACAGTTTTAGAACACGTTGTGCGCTGTACAAAATAGAAATAAAGAGGAAGCTGCCTTACTTCCTGTCTATTGTTTGAAATCGGCCTCACCCATATTCGAGTTCTTGTTTTTGTTTTTAGCTGATTCAGAAAGATGGTTGGTTGTTTTGTAGAAGTAGGCTAAATCAATTCTTGTAGGGAAGGTGACTGGACCATTTGGACGGCGTTTCGTCTACTGCCACACTGATAGAAGAAAGATTACTCCAGACGTGTGGCGAGAGCTGAGGTGAAAGTTTTGACAGCAAACATGGCTGGATATTTGTATTGCTCAGATTTTGCTCTTTCATAGCTCAGCAGTCTTCATGGATTTCTCTGCAGGTTTAAGGAGCCTTTTTCTCCTAGAATTAGAAAATGGACAAAATTGTTGATGTACATTAATTATAAAGCTATATGAATGTGGATAGCAAATCACAGATAAGTTGGTTTTGAAATGTTTGGTAAGAAATATTTGTAATAGGCTATATAGAGAGTTTTATTTTAATCTGACCACATTATCTTTTCTTAAACTCTACAGGAGATTGACTTACTTTTTCTTCTCAGGAGAAACATCTAAAAGCAAAAGTCTCCATTTGCTCTCCATTTAGTCATTGCTGTCTAGGAGAAATTGAGACATTCAAAGCAATAGTTCACTCAAAAATGAATATTATAATGCTTGTATGTTCTTTCTGGGGCTTGAAACATTCACCTGCAATCTTAATTATCGTAATAGTTTCCTAGTTCAAAAATGGGACATGAACGCCCTCTCAAGTCAAACTTGAATGCGATGAAGCTCGTCTCACGACTTCAGAAGTGGTATATATTCCGATATCACAAGCAGGAGGTAATGGTAGCCTACAAAAAGCCATGGAAGGAACTCCACTAAAGTTCCACAGCATATGTGTTTGAAATGACTGTAAATATGCCAGTATTCATTTTTGGGCGAATTATTACTTTAAGGAAATCTTATTTACTTCCCTTCTTGCCGACCCCCTTCTCTTTCTCTGTCTCCGACTATCACAGCATGTTTTTGTTGTCAGTGAGGTTTATGTTTCCCCCGTCAGTCTGTGTTATGTCAATGTGGGCTGCCGTGCGTGTCTGCGTGTTATTGAAAAGCAGAAATCTTGTCCTCCGTTCAGCGCGAGATCTCCCGCAGACGTGTGTGTGTGTGTGTGTGTGTGTGTGTTGTGGAGATTCTCCGTCCTTGTGTTTTGACGTTTGAAGTCGGCTTCGGTTCGCATCACTTCATCATAGCCATAAAAATGTCCATAAGAAAACAAAACCTCGAGATGAATCGAGTCCTTGAAATTCCTTCAGGACACAAACACAGAGAGGGGGTAAAATCTTTGCGTGGCAGGGGGAGCTGCCACTCGACCAGTCACGGATATATGCGCCTGCCACTGCGTTATATGCGCCTGCCACTAAACCAGTCACAGATATTCGCGCCTGCCACTACATTATATGTGCCTGCCACTCGAACTTAAACAATATGTAAGATATGTTTTTAAACCAAATGCAGCGCATATCCCCTGAAGCCAGCGGGAGCCAGAACGGTACGCACAATAGGTCAATATTCACCATTAACCAAACGCTTTTCTGTACCCACTTTTTTAAAATCCTGAGCACCAGTCTCTTCTCTCGTGACATAGGCTTGCGCCTGCCTCAAAACCTCTCACTGTTTTAATATACCAGACGAACCCACAGATTTTTTTTATTCGCTCTTTTTGCCCAGGGAGCACGTCTCGGCTCCCGCCTGGGCTACTAAAGCGTCACACCTGCCACAAGATCTCTCACTGTTTACACCTACCAGACACTGCTAATGATACACAAGAGCACACAGACAGTGCAATACACATCTTATTTACCTTTTTCTCATCTGATCTTATATTTTATTCGCTCTTTTTATCCATATATGGGAGTGTCCTCGTTGCTCTATTAAGCGTCGCGCCATCAGCAAAACCTGCCACAAGATCTCTCACTGTTTACACCTACCAGACACTGCTAATGATACACGAGAGCACACAGACAGTGCAATACAGATCTTATTTACCTTTTTCTCATCTGATCTTATATTTTATTCGCTCTTTTTATCCATATATGGGAGTGTCCTCGTTGCTCTATTAAGCGTCGCGCCATCAGCAAAACCTGCCACAAGATCTCTCACTGTTTACACCTACCAGACACTGCTAATGATACACGAGAGCACACAGACAGTGCAATACAGATCTTATTTACCTTTTTCTCATCTGATCTTATATTTTATTCGCTCTTTTTATCCATATATGGGAGTGTCCTCGTTGCTCTTAAGCGTCGCGCCATCAGCAAAACCTGCCACAAGATCTCTCACTGTTTACATACCAGACACTGCTAATGATACACGAGAGCACACAGACAGTGCAATACTGATCTTATTTACCTATTTCTCATCTGATCTTATATTTTATTCGCTCTTTTTATCCGTATGGGAGCGCGCTCGTTTCTCTATTAAGCGTTGCGCTATCAGCAAAACCTGCCACAAGATCTCTCACTGTTTACACCTACCAGACACTGCTAATGATACACGAGAGCACACAGACAGTGCAATACTGATCTTATTTACCTTTTTCTCATCTGATCTTATATTTTATTCGCTCTTTTTATCCGTATGGGAGCGCGCTCGTTGCTCTATTAAGATCGCGCTATCAGCAAAACCTGCCACAAGATCTCTCACTGTTTACACCTACCAGACACTGCTAATGATACACAAGAGCACACAGACAGTGCAATACTGATCTTATTTACCTTTTTCTCATCTGATCTTATATTTTATTCGCTCTTTTTATCCATATATGGGAGCGCGCTCGTGGCTCTATTAAGATCGCGCTATCAGCAAAACCTGCCACAAGATCTCTCACTGTTTACACCTACCAGACACTGCTAATGATACACGAGAGCACACAGACAGGGCAATACAGATCTTATTTACCTTTTTCTCATCTGATCTTCTATTTTATTCGCTCTTTTTATCCATATATGGGAGCGCGCTCGTTGCTCTATTAAGATCGCGCTATCAGCAAAACCTGCCACAAGATCTCTCACTGTTTACACCTACCAGACACTGCTGAGAGCACACAGACAGTGCAATACAGATCTTATTTACCTATTTCTCATCTGATCTTATATTTTATTCGCTCTTTTTATCCATATATGGGAGCGCGCTCGTGGCTCTATTAAGCGTCGCGCCAGCACTCACTCATGAGTTGAGTAAGTTGGTAAAAAATTCACAGATTCGAACTTCCCGGGTCAATAACTCCTCAGCTAAACATTATTGTTACTACACAAATTACACCTCTTTTCAATCGTAGTAGTAATGTAGACAAGCAGCTACAACCTATTTTCCCTCAAAACGAGCTTTCCTTCGCAGTGGATAAAATACATTGATCTCTATGCGCAGGCTGAAGTGCAAATCCCGAAAATCCCCAAATTCAGTTTACACACCACTGCTGTCCTGTTGATTATCCTACTACAACACTTATTTTGGGGAAAAAAATATTTTCGCATACATTTTATGATTTATATTTATGGGATAAAGGGATATTTTTAATTGTAGGCTATATACAATTGTACATTTATAAATTTGATGATTTTCATTACGAAAAAATCCAATAACTTAACTGTATTGTTGCCAAACTCAGTTTACACATAACTGCTGTCCTGATGGTTAGCCTACTACAACACTATTTTTGCATATTCCTTATGATTTAGATTTTTAAAAATGTATATATATACATAAAAAATGTTTTTCTTGCTAAAGCAATAACTTTAAGTTACTGTCCATCAGTGATGTATTTGAATAAGGCATTAATGCAGTGCATAACAGTTTTTGAATATTTTTCATAAATATAAATCATAAAAAATATGCAAAAATATTTTTTTCCAAACTAGGTGTTGTAGTATAACCAGCAGGGGAGCAGTGATGTGTAAACTGAATTTGGCAAAAATACAGTGAATTACAGTGAAGTTATTGAATATTTTCACAAGAATTATACATTTACAATTGTATACAGTTAAAAACATTTTTTCCCCAAAATAAGTCTTGTAGTATAACCAACAGAACAGCAGTGGTGTGAAAAGGAGGGGTTCCTCCAAATCACCGAAAAAGAGAGTGGAAAAAAAGTAAAGGAAAATTTTTGCTCACAAAATGGGGAAATGTTATTTTGAAAAGAGGAAAAATTGTTTCCCCATTTGGTTGTATACTAATAAGCATTATGTTAGTTACTGACTAATGTTTGTTTGGATTCCTGTAAGGGTCTGTTCGAGGGAAGTGTTTGTGCAGTGGTGTGACAGTTTTAGAAAACGTTGTGCCTGTTTCAAATAGAAATAAAGGGGAAGCCTTTCCTTAAATTGGGCATTGTTTGAAATCGGCCCCAACCCCTATTCGGTTCTTGTTTTTGTTTTTTTGCTGATTTAGAAATGATGGGGGTTGTTTTTTAGAAGTAGGTAAAACAATTCTTTTGGGGAAAGGGGAATGGACCAAATTTTTCGGCGTTTCGGGCTATGCCACCTGATAGGGAAAAAGAAATACTCCCCGACGTGTGGCGAAGTGGGTGAAAAATTTTTTAAAAGCAAAAAATGGGTGGAAAATTTGTATTGCTCCCAAATTTTTCTCTTTATAGGGTCAGCAGTTTCATGGATTTTTCTGCGGTTTAAGGAGCCCTTTTTTTCCTAGAATTTGAAAATGGGCAAAAAATTTTTGAATTGTTTACATTTTTATAAAACTATATGAATGTGGATGCAAATCACGATAAGTTGGTTTTGAAAAATTTTTGGGAAGGAAAAAATTTTTTAAAAGGGTATATAGGTTTTTATTTTAATTGAACCCCATTAAACTTTTTTTTAAAAAATCTAAAGGGGATTGAATTTTCTTTTTTTTCTCAGGGAAAATCTAAAAACAAAAGTTCCTTTTTTTCCATTTAGTCATTGGGTGTCTAGGAAAAAATTGGTTCATATTCACCTTAAACCCAAAACGCTTTTTGTACCCATTTTTTTAAAAATCCTGAAGCACCAGTCTTTTTCTCTCGTGACATAGGCTTGCGCCTCCCTCAAAAACCTCTCATGTTTTAATATACCAGACGAACCCCCACAGATTTTTTTTATTCGCTTTTTTGCCCGGGGAGCACGTCTCGGCTCCCGCCCTGGGCTAAATAAAGCGTCACACCTGCCACAAGATCTTCTCACTGTTTACACCTCCGCCCCTGCTAATGATACACAAGAGCACACAGACAGGGGCCCAAAACACATCTTATTTACCTTTTTCTCATCTGATCTTATATTTTATTCGCTCTTTTTATCCCTTATGGGAAGGTCCTCGTTGCTCTATTAAGCGTCGCGCCATCACAAAAACCTGCCACAAGATTTCTCACTGTTTACACCTTCAGACACTGCTAATGATACACGAGAGCACACAGACAGTGCAATACAGATTCTATTTACCTTTTTCTCATCTGATTTTTATATTTTTATTCGCTCTTTTTATCCATATATGGGAGTGTCCTCGTTGCTTATTAAGCGTCGCGCCATCAGCAAAACCTGCCACAAAATCTCTCCTGTTTACACCTACCGACACTGCTAATGATACACGAGAGCACACAGACAGTGGGAATACAGATCTTATTTACCTTTTTTCATCTGATTTTTATATTTTATTCGCTCTTTTTATCCATATATGGGAGTGTCCCGTTTTCTTAAGCGTCGCGCCATCAGCAAAAACCTGCCACAAGATCTTTTCATGTTTAAATACCAGACACTGCTAAAGATAACGAGAGCACACAGACAGTGCAATACTGATCTTATTTACCTATTTCTCATCTGATCTTATATTTTTTTTGCTCTTTTTTATCCGTATGGGAGCCGCGCTCGTTTCTCTATTAAGCGTTTTCGGGTATCAGCAAAACCTGCCACAAGATCTCTCACTGTTTACACCTACCAACACTGCTAATGACTACACGAGAGCACACAGACAGTGCAATATGATCTTATTTACCTTTTTCTTCATTGATCTTATATTTTATTCGCTCTTTTTATCCGTATGGGAGCGCGCTCGTTGCTTCTTTAAGATCGCGCTAAACAGCAAAACTGCCACAAGATCTCTCACTGTTTACACCTACAGAACACTGCTAATTTATACACAAGAAACACACGACAGTGCAATATGATCTTATTTACCTTTTTCTCATCTGATTTATATTTATTCGCTCTTTTTATCCATATATGGGAAAACGCGCTCGTGGCTCTATTAAGATCGCGCTATCAGCAAAACCTGCCACAAGATCCCCTCACTGTTTACACCTACCAGACACTGCTAATGATCACGAGAGCACACAGACAGGGCATTTCAGATCTTATTTACTTTTTCTCATCTGATCTTTTATTTTATTCGCTTTTTTATCCCTATATGGGAGCGCGCTCGTTGCTCTATTAAGATGCGCTATCAGCAAAACCTGCCCCAAGATCTCTCACTGTTTACCCCTACCAGACACTGCTGAGAGCACACAGACAGTGCAATACAGATTTATTTACCTATTTCTATTGATTTTTATATTTTATTCGCTCTTTTTATCATAATGGGAGCGCGCTCGTGGCTCTATTAAGCGTCGCGCCAGCACTCACCATGAGTTAGTAAGTTGGTAAAAATTCAAGATTCGAATTCCGGGTCAATAACTCTCAGCTAAACATTATTGTTACTACACAAATTCACTCTTTTCAATCGTAGTAGTAAAAGTAGACCCGCAGCTACAACCTATTTTCCCCCAAAAAAGGCTTTTCCTTCGCATGGATTAAAAATAATTGATCCTATGGCAGGCTGAAGTGCAAAACCAAAATCCCCCAAATTTAGTTTCACACCCCTGCTGTCCCCTTTGATTTATCCTTCTACAACACTTATTTTTTTGGGGAAAAAAAAAAATTTTCGCTATTTTGATTTTTTTTAGGGATAAAAGGGGTTTTTTAATTGTAGGCTATAACAATTGTCATTTATAAATTTTTGATTTTCATTACGAAAAATCCAATAATTAACTGTTTTGTTTTCCAAAAATCAGTTTACACATAATGCTGTCCTGATGGTTTTGCCCCACACAACATATTTTTGCATATTCCTTATGATTTAGATTTTTAAAAATGTAATATATAATAAAAAAATGTTTTTCTTGCAAAGCAAAAAACTTTAAATTCTGTCCCTCAGTGATGTTTTTTTGAATAAGGCATTAATGCGTGATAACAGTTTTTTTAAAATTTTTTTATAAATATAAATCATAAAAAAAATGCAAAAAAAATTTTTTTCCAAACTAGGGGTTGTAGTATTAAACCCGAGGGGGGCTGATGTGTAAATGAATTTGGGGAAAAAATACAGTGAATTACAGTGAAGTTATTGAATATTTTCAAAAGAATTATACATTTACAATTGTATACAGTTAAAAACATTTTTTCCCCAAAATAAGTCTTGTAGTATAACCAACAGAACAGCAGTGGTGTGTAAACTGAATTTGGGGATTTTCGGGATTTGCACTTCAGCCTGCGCATAGAGATCAATGTATTTTATCCACTGCGAAGGAAAGCTCGTTTTGAGGGAAAATAGGTTGTAGCTGCTTGTCTACATTACTACTACGATTGAAAAGAGGTGTAATTTGTGTAGTAACAATGTTTAGCTGAGGAGTTATTGACCCGGGAAGTTCGAATCTGTGAATTTATTACCAACTTTACTCAACTCATGAGTGAGTGCTGGCGCGACGCTTAATAGAGCCACGAGCGCGCTCCCATATATGGATAAAAAGAGCGAATAAAATATAAGATCAGATGAGAAAAAGGTAAATAAGATCTGTATTGCACTGTCTGTGTGCATCATTAGCAGTGTCTGGTAGGTGTAAACAGTGAGAGATCTTGGGGCAGGTTTTGCTGATAGCGCGATCTTAATAGAGCCACGAGCGCGCTCCCATATATGGATAAAAAGAGCGAATAAAATATAAGATCAGATGAGAAATAGGTAAATAAGATCTGTATTGCACTGTCTGTGTGCTCTCCTGTATCATTAGCAGTGTCTGGTAGGTGTAAACAGTGAGAGATCTTGTGGCAGGTTTTGCTGATAGCGCGATCTTAATAGAGCAACGAGCGCGCTCCCATACGGATAAAAAGAGCGAATAAAATATAAGATCAGATGAGAAAAAGGTAAATAAGTTCTGTATTGCCCTGTCTGTGTGCTCTCGTGTATCATTAGCAGTGTCTGGTAGGTGTAAACAGTGAGAGATCTTGTGGCAGGTTTGGCTGATAGCGCGATCTTAATAGAGCAACGAGCGCGCTCCCATATATGGATAAAAAGAGCGAATAAAATATAAGATCAGATGAGAAATAAGTAAATAAGATCTGTATAGCACTGTCTGTGTGCTCTCGTGTATCATTAGCAGTGTCTGGTAGGTGTAAACAGTGAGAGATCTTGTGGCAGGTTTTGCTGATAGCGCGATCTTAATAGAGCCACGAGCGCGCTCCCATATATGGATAAAAAGAGCGAATAAAATATAAGATCAGATGAGAAAAAGGTAAATAAGATCAGTATTGCACTGTCTGTGTGCTCTTGTGTATCATTAGCAGTGTCTGGTAGGTGTAAACAGTGAGAGATCTTGTGGCAGGTTTTGCTGATGGCGCGACGCTTAATAGAGCAACGAGGACGCTCCCATATATGGATAAAAAGAGCGAATAAAATATAAGATCAGATGAAAAAAAGGTAAATAAGATGTGTATTGCACTGTCTGTGTGCTCTTGTGTATCATTAGCAGTGTCTGGTAGGTGTAAACAGTGAGAGATCTTGTGGCAGGTGTGACGCTTTAGTAGCCCAGGCGGGAGCCGAGACGTGCTCCCTGGGCAAAAAGATCTGAATAAAAAAAATCTGTGGGTTCGTCTGGTATATTAAAACAGTGAGAGGTTTTGAGGCAGGCGCAAGCCTATGTCACGAGAGAAGAGACTGGTGCTCAGGATTTAAAAAAAGTGGGTACAGTAGTTAAAAGGCAGGCGAAAAGCGTTTGGTTAATGGTGAATATTGACCTATTGTGCGTACCGTTCTGGCTCCCGCTGGCTTCAGGGGATATGCGCTGCATTTGGTTTAAAAACATATCTTACATATTGTTTAAGTTCGAGTGGCAGGCGCATATAATGTAGTGGCAGGCGCGAATATCTGTGACTGGTTTAGTGGCAGGCGCGAATATCTGTGACTGGTTTAGTGGCAGGCGCATATAACGCAGTGGCAGGCGCATATATCCGTGACTGGTCGAGTGGCAGCTCCCCCTGCCACGCAAAGATTTTACCCCTACTGCAAACACAGGACAGAACCCAAACGTCACTTGTTTTTCAAAACATAAGCAGTAGAAATCAAATGTCTGCTGAGTAAAACTATTATTAAGTTTTTTGACAAAAACAATGTTTTGAAACAGTCAAAAGAATGACAGACTGTGGAGCTGAAGAGAAAAAGGACGAATTCAGCAATCGTCAGGCCCAGGGTGAGCAGTGAACATTTATATTATCAATCCAGTTTACACACTTATGTCATGCACTTAAAGGGTTAGTTCACACAAAAATAAAAAATTATACCATAATTTACTCACCCTCAAGCCATCCTATGACTTTCTTCTTTCGGAGTTATATTAAAAAAATATCCTCCTGGCTCTTCCAAGCATAGGCTAATGGGAGTGAATACCTGAATTTTGAAGGCCAAAAAAACGCATCCATCCATCCATCATAAAAGTAACCCATACGGCTTCAGGAGGTTAATAAAGGCCTTCTTAAGCGAAGGGAAGGGTTTTTGAAAGAAAAATATTCATATCCTTCAGAAGGCCTTTATCAACCCCCTGGAGCCGTATGGAGTACTTTTATGATGGATGAATGCGCTTTTTTGGTCTTCAAAATCTCAGGTACCATTTACTAATATCTCCGATTTTGTTTGGGTGAAAGAAGTAGTCATATTCACCTAGGATGGCTTGAGGGAGAGTCAATTATGGGATTATTTTCATTTTTGGGTGAATTAACGGTTAACACTTTAAGTGTACTTCACGAGAAAGGACAAACTTTTGGCTACAGTACATTAGTGTTTGGACAATGAAATTGCATCTTGATGTCCCCTACTGCATAGTGAATTTAGCTAAATAAGCTAATTACCTTAAAGCAGTGTTTCTCAACCTCTCCTGCAGGGACCCCCTGACAGACCATGTTTCTGTTTTAACCCTGAAATGGCACACCTGATTCAATTCATTAGAGTAGGAAGAGTAGGAATTAGTCAATTAATCAATTAGTCAACTACTAATTAAGCCTTTAATAAACAGAATCAGGTGTGCCATTTCAGGGTTAAAACAGAAACATGGCCTGTCAGGGGGGTCCCTGCAGGAGAGGTTGAGAAACACTGCCTTAAAGGGATAGTTCACCCAAAAAAGAAAATTCTGTCATCATTTACTCGCCCTCAAATTTACGGGTAACCAAACAATTGATGGGCGGCAGGGGCCCCATTGAATTCCATAGTATAAAAATAAATAAATAGCCTACTTTGGAAGTCAATGGGGCCCATCAACTGTTTGGTTACATTAAAGTAAAATTGACAAAATAGCAAACAAACTCATTGTATACAGTGCAAAGTGTTATGGGTAAAATAAAACACATTTGACATGCTATTTTGAACATACTAAAATTCAGGACACACTAATCCTAATCTTCTTTATAGTAAGCATAGTATGTGAAATAGAATGCAATCACAGTCTTTTATGAAGGGCAGATCTAGTGTTTAGCTAAACATCCTGAGACTTATGATGGGTTTTATTGTGGATTTAAGGAGCAGAGAGAAGAATGATCATTCAACCGACATCTTTAAACGACCCCAAACTCATCAAACTTAAAGAGGTGAGATGCATCAACTTTTTGGGGTGGTGTGGCATAGTGGCTGAGAGTTATAAAAAACATGATTGATTAGTTCTTGTGCAAACCCACTTTCCTCAACGTGAGCATCGTTTCCTGAGGGTGTCTGAATATCTGGATTTTCCATGTTGCTTTGAGGTAGGTTTTGGTGGACTGGATCAACAAAACCCTGCAAATTGAACATATTGTGGTGCGATCGCTGGAGGAAGACCTGTTTGACGGACTCGTCCTTCATCACCTGTTACGTAAGAATCATGTCAGAGCAAGAACATTCTGAACAGGCACATTATTTAGTGAACCTCACATGCTTAAATGTCATGAAAGTGATGTCACAATGCAGAAAATATAATGTGGCATATAACAGGCTTCTCTTTCATTTTAATGTGAAATACCTGTGTATGTTGTGAACCCAGGCAGGTTAGCAGGTGTTCAATTACACGTAGAGGAGATTGCCTTGAGCACGGATGTCCAGCTACGGAAACTAGATGCCATCCTGACAGCCCTGAACGAGACCTTCGAGCTTAATGAGGAAACGGCCAAATGGAACGTTAAACGTGAGCAGATCAGATCTTGTCATTGACCCGTTTACATATTTATGAGCATACGCCCACTGTTCTCCCTCTCCGATCTGTCAGTCATTCACAGCAGGGACCTGTTGGCTACATTACATCTTCTGGTTGCTATTGTGAGGCATTTCCAACCCGATGTGGTCCTTCCTGTAAACGTCAGCGTGGAGATCATTCAGTGTGAGGTGATTGATTAATGGAAATTATTTGTATGTGTAAACTAAATGTTTCAAAAGCAGAATATTAAAGAGGGCTGTGCAAAGCACACTGCCACAATACTATCTAGGATGTGGTTGCCAGGGTGTTGTCGAGTCCACTTCCTAGTCTCTATGATATTCTGGTCTTCGAGTACAACTAATTATTTGAAATATTAATATATACATATGAGAAAAAGTTGTTTTTTCTGCATATTATAAAAAAAATGAAAATGCATATTATTGTGAACAATTGTTTTAATCATTTTAATATTATTTGAAAATGAAAATACTTGTAAAAATATTGAAAACATTTGTCCATTATAACAAGTATATTCATTTTCAAATAATATGCAATGATGAATTGTGAAAAAAGATTAAATAAATTTTCATTATAATATACATATTCATTTTTTAAATAATATACAGTGATGAATTGTAAAAATCATGAAAACATTTGTCCATTATAACAATGCAACACTGTATATTATTTTAAAAAATGAATATGCATATTAAGTAAAAAAAAATCATTTTTTTTCTGATCATAGAAGAGCCTAATACCCATTATCCAATCAACACTTACATGATTTCTCTTGAAAAATATTCCCTGAGAAGTTAAATTACTTTACAAAAGTTAGATGTTCATGTTATCAGCATTCATTAAAATCTAATTTGTCAACCAGGTCACAAAAAGTGGCATCAAGGCAGACAAGCAGATCGAATTCATCACATGTCAAAGGTCTGTGAAGAACCTCCTTCCCTATTAAACATGTTTTACATCACTTTGAAACTCAGTGACAATGTCCAAAGCAGTGTTTTCATGGCGCGTTGTGTGTCTCCGCAGTAATTCCAGTGAAGAGCTTGAGAGAGAATCTAACAGTGAGTCAAACAGAGGCTGAACTCTGAGCCTTTTCATTTCCATATTTATAAGCATCAGTAACTTTCAGATAGCGGAGGCGTATAAAGAAGAAAGCGTTTGCTTCTTAATCTCACTCTTGCAATGTCTTCGCAGAGGAATGCCCCATTGATGAGCTCTTCAAGCTGGAGGCTCACAAAATTGAGACCGTGAAAAAGGTTCCGATCCAGTTCCTCACGTGTCTTAATGTAGTCTTTGACCCAAATCTTTCACAGCTTCATCAAGTTTTCTTTTCTACAGGCCATTTTGCACTTTGTGAATAAGAACATTTTATCTCTGGGACTGAACGTGGCAGACATTGACAAACAGGTGTGCAACTCTCCTAGCCTTCAGTTTAAAGGGATACTCCACTTTTTTTGGAAATAGGCTCATTTTACAACTCCCCCAGAGTTAAACAGTTGAGTTTTACCGTTTTTGAATCCATTCAGCCGATTTTCTGATATTTAGAAGAATATCAGTAACTAGACAGTTTCTGGTCTCATTGACTTCCATAGTAGGAAAAAAAATATACTATGGGAGTCAATGAGACCAGAAACTGTCTGGTTACTGATATTCTTCTAAATATCAGAAAATCGGCTGAATGGATTCAAAAACGGTAAAACTCAACTGCTTAACTCTGGGGGAGTTGTAAAATGAGCCTATTTCCAAAAAAAGTGGAGTATCCCTTTAAAGGGCTCGTCATTTTTTTTCTAGAGATCAACTTGCACTACCTTTCAATTTTTTGTTGTTGAAATAAATTAGTACTTTTATTCATAAATTGACCTAAACTTACAGTAAAGAATCTTATAATCATTAATAATATTTCACAATAATACAGTTTTTGTGTATTTTTATTCAAATACATGCAGCATTGGTAAGTATAAAAGACTTCTTTCAAAAACATTTAAAAAATCTTGCCAACCCCAAACTTTTGAACGGTAGTGTATAAGGTTAGTCAGTTTTTTTTTTTTGCATTGAAAATTTGGTTTTATATTAAAGGGATCATGACATGAACTGCTGTTATGATTGGCTAAACGTCATTGCATAGGAGACAGTATCAACATCAACTCGCTATTGCACGTGAGTAAGTGTTTTGAAAGCATTGTCCATATAAAACTCATTTACAGACAAAGATTAGTGAAATCATTTACTTACAGTTTGTGATGCAGCTGCTGTCAGATCCAATACAGTTGCTTCTTCATCTGTCAACAAAAGATTCTTTACGAACTCTCCATAACACTGTTCCTTGTTTACAACAAACGATCCGGGACGCCATTAAAATAAACCATCCGCTGGGATCTTTCTGAAGTCTGAAGTCCTGTTGTCAGTAGACTCAAGTGTGAAGAGTGTCAGAAACTGAACGCGCATCTGTATACTGTATCCGGTGTAGACAGCATCAGTGATTATAATGGCTTCTATTGTCCATTCAAATGTCAGTCTTTAAGCGACTGAATGCCAGTGGGCGGGGCCTATGGTGTGATGTAAAACTATTCATCAATGTCTTGCTCTGGATGCAGGCAAATGCAAATGTATTTGCCTGTGTGATATTACAGATCCCGCAATATTAAAAACGAGCCTTTTTTGAGCTTGATTAAATGCTTTGTTTGTAATGAAGAGGGCGTTTTAAGCTATGAAACTTGCTGGATGTTTAATGGTACTTAGATCAAGGCAAATTTGATTTGTCATGTCATGACCCCTTTAACAATTTCCATTTTCCTACTGAATCAACAGACTGTTTTTTAATGTAAATGCTCTATTATGATTGGTTAACATCTTTGCATGTAGAAAAAGTAATATTACAGTTACAATGTTACAGAAACTGAACCCCCCCAACAACTATCAAGATGATTGCAAAAGCTAAAAAAGAAAATGATTAGATCCTTTTATGGGCTTGTTTTTGACATCTCACATTCACGTTTCATATAGTTATGTTTTAAAATGTGATATTGTTAGTTTGCAGACGGAGTGATTCTGCTCTTGTTGATCGGGCAGTTGGAGGACTTCTTCATTCCACTGTGCGAGTTCTTCCTTTGTCCTGTCGGGAGCTCAGAAATGGTGAGAACCCGAGAAAACATTTCGAGTTTTGCATTTGCATTGAAACGAGAACCATGTTGTTAGTGACCTCCATTGCAGTTTGCAACAAGAAGCTAAATTGAATCCATGCTTATGGGATTTTACATCAGTGTAACATCACATGCACCTCCAGGTGTCTCGCCATCGTATAATTAATGTCTCTTAGGATGACTGGATATGACAGCACACCAGCATAAGGCAGGTTAAGAACCTGAGGGCAATGCAAAAGACAGAAATCAAAACTAATGATGTTGCTGTTACAGAGAACTTGCAGTGTTGTGGTTTTACAACATTTATGTTTGTTTCTGATTCTAATCTTTTTACCATTGATGTTTGTTCACCTGCAGCTCCATAATGTGACGCTCGCATTGGATCTTCTCATTGACCGAGGGCTTCCGGTTCAGTCCATTGACCCTCAAGGTAATTCTTTTGAGATCATCGAACTAGTGAGCTGTATAGTGTCAAGTATACATCCTGAACAAAACCACACAATGCTTTAAAAATAAAGGTTCTTTATTGGCATCGATGGTTCCATAAGGGATCTTTAAAGGAGAATTCCGGTATTCAACGAACACCACTAACTACTCGGTGAGTTGCACAGTTTTGAAAACGAACATTAAGGGTTGTTTTAAGGACATGGTTGTACATGCCCATAGACAGCCACTCTGAAGCGGTCAGAGGCAATTCTAAAAGAGTCCAAAAGTCGAGACAGGACCCATCGTCAAAATTTCTGTGTCCATCACTCTAGTTCATCCAAAACAAACTAGAAAATAGACTCAAAG
Source organism: Chrosomus eos (assembly GCA_036326025.1). Classification (NCBI taxonomy): domain Eukaryota; kingdom Metazoa; phylum Chordata; class Actinopteri; order Cypriniformes; family Leuciscidae; genus Chrosomus; species Chrosomus eos. The sequence continues at coordinate 22,681,667 of CM070842.1, forward strand.
TGCTAAATAACGGAATTCTCCTTTAACATTTATGGAAACTTTGCTTAAAAGGTTCTTTATAGTGTAAAAAGTTTATTTAAAACTGAAAGGTTCTTTGGGGAACCAAAAATGGTTCTTTTATGGCATTGCTGTGAAAACACTCTTTTGGAGCCTTTATTTTTAATAGAGAAGAAAATTGAATCTTAGGAAGCATAATTTTCCTGCTTGCTGTTTGATATCATGTACACAATTCAGCAACTCTCTCACTTCTTCTTCCATCTTGGATTACATTTTTTTCACTGAGCTTGTCACAATGCAATGTAACACAATATAATGGCATTACGTTCTTCATGAAGGACTTTCCACTACTTCTGGAACTAAAACCCCTATTTAGGCTGTTTTTGTGTACTTATTCAATAGAATAGCTGTTAGCATGTGATGATCTGCCTGGTTGTTTATTCACTAATAAGCTAATTTCTCATGTTTCTTACAGATATTGTTTCCCAAGATGTTCCAGCCACTGTGAAAGTGCTGTATCACCTATTCAGGAAGCACAAATACAAATAATCTAGCCATTCCCAAACTTTCCATTCAATAAAACCTTCCATGATGTTTTAATAGCCAAATTAACTGTACATTTTTGACTTTTTTCTTATACAAAATCAGAGGCATGGAGTTGACAGTCAGATTACTTTGGCACTCAGAGTGTTAGAACACATTAGAAGCAATTGTACAGAGTGTCTCTGAACCATTTGAAGAGGCTTCAGAGCAGAAACGAGAGAACATGACCACTCATCTCATCATGGAAATTGCATTTGGATGCCGACAGCTTCAATTTAACTTCACCTTTTCACTCTTCCACTTTACGTGTTTTTTTTTTTCTTTTGGACAAATGCGCATTAGTCTTAATGTATTGCTCAGCATTTTCTGCTGACTTGCAGCTTGTGTTCAAATAAAAGTGGCACATATAACATCTCTGAAACGATGCACATAATATACTTTAAGTAGTGTGTGTGTGTGTGTGTGTTTGTGTTTGGTTCAGGTAACCCGTTAAGATGGTAATATCCGAAATCCATGTCCTTGAGAAATTGTTTGGTCCCCATTAGGAAAACAGCTTATAAATCATACTATAAATCATACATAAGTAATTTTTTGTAAAACACAACTTGTTTTAATACATTTATGTTGTTAATAAATAACAAACAATTGTTGTTGTACCCACTAGCAATATCTCCCAAGTTTTGTTTTTCACTGTAGAAATCTCAAATGTCATGATTTGCCAATGCAAGAACAGCACCTTTCTTTACCCACTTCACACACACACACACACACACACACACACACACACACACACACACACACACACACACACACACACACACACACACACACACACACACACACACACACACACACACACACACACACACACACACACACACACACACACAGTAAATTACAAACAATATAGGCCTACATTTCGTTTTGGCGCTCGGTAATGTTGTCACTGTCAGATCACGTGCCTCAGTTGTTGAAGCGACAGCACGTACGGCGCGCGCGCGCGTGAACCAGTGATCTCTTCCACTTCCCTACTTTAAAACAAGAATTGACATCAGGTATGTTGAAAGATCCAGTACAACTTATACTGAAAAATAAACTCGTGTAATCACCCAATCAGTTTTTAAACCACAAAACCGCTTGTAAACAAAATGTCACGTGACAATACATTTTTACCTCAGTCAGAACATTCATTCAATTTCTTTATAGCTAATTATTCGTTATAGCTAAATATCTATTTATTAGAATGTAGACAAATACCTGTGATACAGTACAATCACATTATTTCTAAACTTTAGAGAAACTAAAACTCCTATTGTCGTCAACCGTAAAGGGCATAGACCTTTCTCTCACCCAGACTACCCCTCCATCCACCCCCGTAATTTAATTTCCTTAATGTGTGATCTCTCAAATTGGATACGGTGAATGACTTCCATTTAATCTAAATGGCAAAAGCATTATGGGAGGTTTAAGAGAGTCTCCTCTCAGCGAAGAGGCCGGGATTCGAGGATGCTCTGATGGTTTTTTAATGGTGAATTGCCCTTGGGTGATTTTTTACCATTGCTGTTTCTGAGCAGGAAACATATAAGAGGCTGACATTTTTCATTCTAACGCCCATTTGTTTATATTCATAATCGCAATATTTCAGCCTTTCTTATCCCATGCCGTGGGCGTTAGTGTCATAAAAATGAATGAAATCTGTAAGATGGAGAGAGGTAAGAAAGCAGAGTGCAATAGAGACGTGTAGGTGGGTTGGACAGACAGATGGACAGAATGTCTAGAAATTCTCACATTAAAAACTTCAAAGGCATCCTACGTAATGACCAGACGAAACCCCATCTTGAACTCCAAAGTGCTCTGATTATATAGGTATGAGCCTGGGAGACACAAAACATCCGTCCCTGTCTTCCAGTTCGCCCTCTGTGTCCACTCCAAGCCGGCTAATGATCTGCTGTGGTGGGTGATTTCTGGGGTGGACGGGGGAAAAATGTTGGACTGAAACCCCCTGCTGATGTCTCATCATCTCAGGCCTAAGGCAAAAAAAGAGTGAGTCACTGCTGGAGATAAACTGTGGTAATAACAACACATAAACAAAAGTTCCAACTCTAAAAGTTTATTTTTTTCCCCCATGTCCTACTAATTTGACGAAGAATAACATAATGCTACGTTGTACATAGTAGGCTACCCACTTGTGAAACAATGAGAGTCGTGTTTGGAGTGTGTTTACCAAGCCACCTGGTAAATGGTGTACGAACAGTTGAAGATTGACAGTAAGGCAACGGTGTTCATGTTGATGTAGAGACTGGAGCGTGACATTAGACTTTTTAGGTAATTTGTTGTACGAGAAGCGCTTTTCCAGCGGTGACTTGACAGTTGCAATCACGTACAGCAAATCTCGGCTTTCAATTCAAGTTCCTAGCAAGAATCCAATTATGATAATGATGACCTTCCTTGTTTCCTAGAAGATCATGTTGATTGAAGGTTGAGAAATGACTCCTGGAAGGTGGTAACAGGTTGTTTAAAACCCACCCGTTGCTCGCCGATCCCTGATTCGAGTTCAGTCAAATTATTCAGAATGAATCAGCAAATGTCACCATTAGTGCACATTTCGATGTGGCACTCTTAAATATCACATTCTAGCCATTTATTAGCATGGGTGAATTTCACAAATCATAACAAATAAAATCGAAAGGAAAATAAGAAATTATATTTTGCTTAAAGAAAACAGCTTAATTTTAACACCTTTTAGAGTTCTTATATCGTTTTCCTTAGTTCTGTAATGTTTATGAAAAGTACACAAATTCCCCATAACTATTGTTACTGTAATGCAAACGATTTTGTTAAAGTTTTATCATTTTTCAAGTAAAAACATCATGTTTATTTCAAATTAGTATTGTACTCTAATAATGTAAATTGGAATCATTTATTGGTAATAATTATCCTAGAAAAAACAAGTAACATGCTTCAGATTATTCATGTAAAATATGATTTACTTTTTCCTTTTGATTTTAGAGGTGAAATGTACGGAAGCTTGTTTCTGCCACAGAATAAAACATTTTAAAAGATAATTGCGACTTTTTATCTTACAATTGCGAGTTAACATCTTGCAATTCTGGCTTTATTTCTCAGAATTGCGAGATATAAAGTCTGACATGTTTGTGAGATATAAAGACTGACTTTTTCCCTCAAAATTATGAGTTTATATCTCACAATTTTGACTTTATAACACACAATTGTGAATTTACATCATGCAATTCTGACTTTATATCTACCATTGGTCATAAAGTCAGAAATTGTGAGATATAAACATGCAATTCTAAGTTTATTTCTAGCAATTGCGACTTTATATCATCCAATTCTGAAATAAAAAGTCAGAGATGTCAGAATTGACCCTTCGCAAAGACCCGCCCTCCTTAGTTACTGTCGCTATGCCCGACAAGCTACGCCGCTCTCACGCTCTCACCATGTTCTCACACAGTGAAAAATACATCGCGGAGCAGAGAGGAGACTGACAACACGCGGACAGACAGGACAGACCAGGTTACTTTTCGGTTACTTTTGATATTAAGCATATTAAACAAAGTCTCACCTTTCAAATATGCTCATTTTTTGAAAGAAATTTAAACAATAAATACCGTTTTGTGGCTCTTTAATGTGCCGTGACAGATCGCTGTAGAGCATCAGTTAAAGCTGCTCGTGATCCGATCATCTCTTCCTTCTAGTTCATTTATAGCATCAAATAAACATGAATTAACATAAGAAGGAATGTTGTTTTAACCGCGGAAAGGCGTCAGTATATTCAGTTTTTCAAGATCAAATCCTCCCATGTTAATCTACTATCTCTCCTGACTGCTTGATCCGACAAAATGGCGGATGGCGAAGTATGATTGGTCAGAACACCTGTCAATCAAGCTCCACGCGAAGGGTCAATTGTGAGATAAAATGTCGCAATTACCTTTTATTTTTGGCGGAAACAAGCTTCCATAGAAATATGACCTGGACATCTTAGCATTGCCTCTGCAATTTTTTGTGAATTTGCACTAATTGTGTCAAAATCGTAAGAATAATAATCTGTTTTGGAATATGTCAAACTGAGCTGAAAGTTCAGAAACATTTTTTGTAAACAAACACTCCAGGGTGCAAGCTTTGTAAGTGACTAGACTAGTGATTTTGTGCAGGCTTAGAAATGACCAAACATCTTCGGCAGTTTCCATATGCTCTAGAATAATGTGATGAATCCCGTCTGTCCTCCTGCCAACAGACACCATAATTAAACTCACACCTGATGAAACCAGAGATCTCGTCTCCCTCCTGTAATCGCACCTGACCTTGAGCTTGTTTCTGAACCACCAATTACCTCAATCCAAAGATGGAGAAGCACAGCCTGCTACAAGTGTAATTGGGCTGTTGTCTGACAAAAACCGTACCGTGGACTCCAAACAATAGACGTATTCAAAACTTATTGCTCAAGACACGGTCAAATGTGCTGTAATCATAAACAAGCGTGTTTCGTAGACCTCATCTTGAAGACATCTAGGACATTATATTCCTCAGTCTTTGGTTGAACGATCATTGACCAATCCCTAAAATCAGATGGAAATGATTGATTGGTTGATGAGAATGCCATAAGCTTAAATCCTGAAATCTGATTGGATGACAGTTCTAGAGCAAGACAGACATAAATTTCAACAGGCGTGAGAAGCTGACAACTGCTTCCTTGCAAAACCAATGCAAACAAAGGCCATCATTTCTACTGGCCTTTCTGAAAATGAATTGCCTGTCTGCTTTGTCATGCTCAAGGAGTGTGTAATCATGTTTTCATTTCACCGGTCCACTCAAAAACTAAAGTGAAATGAACTCATCCGATCAATATCAATAGAGTAAGTACCACTGAACTAAAGTCTCCAGACATCTCAAAACAATGCGACACACATACATAATGAACTCTTTAGGGCATGAAACAAAATGTGGGGAATAAAAAAAGTGTGGTTTAACACGATTTGCTACCTCACTGATTCTTACAAATGAGAAAATGTCAATTCACAACAGTAGTCAAAAAAACAAACAGTCACCGTATTATTTCATTTCACATCTTCACTGCAGAACCACCCACGACATGTGAATTTTGATATTTACTGCAAAAAGGTCATTTAGCTTCTAGAGTCATGAGAGCGCTTGAATCTTTTAAATGAGGTTTGACGACTTCCTTCATCACTCATCGCTTTCCCCGACTATGAATAAATAAACAGACACCGCACAGTTACAGAGAGTTTAATCCAGAAGAGCTCACGAAACGTCCTCCAAAGATGAGTTCTGTGTCCGTCGAAGTCCAGTTCTCTCTGAAGTCTGGTTCTGTACTTCCACAAATCTCAGAATCTCGTTCCCCCGCTTGTCCACTTCCAGCTGCTTCTGAGTTGAGGTTCTGGGTTTGTCGAGGGGTTGAAAGTTGTGCTCTGTGAGATTTGGACCACATGGAGAGGCTTGGGGCAGACAGGCACCTGTGACATAAAGGTCCATGTGGCAGGGGCATGTACTACGTTTCCCATAATGCACTTCTTCACTGGGGGACTCCAACAGTTTGTCCTTATATTTGGTTGGTCTCTGTTGAAAAATGAGCATAAAGAGTGATTAGAAGTAAATTGCAGGTAAAATAATATATATATATATATATATATACACTGCTGTTCAAAAGTTTGGGGTCGGTAAGATTTTTAATGTTTTTAAGAGAAGTCTTCTCTGCTCACCAAGGCTGCATTTATTTGATTAAAAATACAAAACAAACCCAGTAATATTGTGAAATATTATTTCAATGTAAAACAGCTGTTTTCTATGTGAATATATAGTAAAGTGTAATTTATTCCTGTGATCAAAGCTGAATTTTCCGCATCATTACTCCAGTCTTCAGTGTCACATGATCCTTCAGAAATCATTGATTAATTGATGCTCAAGAAACATTTATGATTATTATCACAGTTGAAAACAGTTGTGCTGCTTCATATTTTTGTGCAAACCATGATTAATTTTCAGAGAAAAGCATTTAATTAAAAAAAGAAACATTTTGCATTATTATAAATGTCTTTACTATCACTTTTGATCAATTTAATGCGTCATTTCTGAAGAAAAGTATTAATTTCTTAAAATAAAAAAAAAATTCGTATTGACCTCAATCTTTTGAACGGTAGGATATATATATATATATATATATATATATATATATATATATATATATATATATATATATATATATATATATATATATATATATATATACACATACATATACATACATATATATATATATATATGTGTGTATGTATAAAGAGAGAGATATTACCAGACATTACTTCAGTCTTCCCATGATCCTTTAGAAATCATTCTTATATTCTGAGTTATTCTGAGTTATTTTAAATTATTATTGATGCTATTAATTAATAAAGGTCCTTATTATTTTCTGGAATCGTTAATAAATTGAAATTTCAAAAGCTTTTTACAAAACGTCCAAAAACTTTTCTGTCACTTTTGATCAATTTAATGTACGGTATCCTTGCTGAATAAAAGTGTTCATTTTTTTTCAGAAATAAAAACTGTTTTCAACAGTCCCTGATCAGAGAGGGAGCCCTATGAGGATTTGAACCGAGGGGAAAATGAGGGAAAATTCTATGTATTGACATAGAAAATGTTAAATTGTAATAATATTTCACAACATTGCTGTTTTACTGTATTTTTGATCAAAGAAATGCAGTCTTGCAGTAAAATAAAAACATATATTTTTTAATTATTCGAAACTTTTGACCAGTGCATATATTATTTTTAAGACTTGTAGACTTTTTGTTCTCTGCTTAATCTGTGGATAATAATAGTGTGAAAATGCATCTTCGGCTCAAGCCCTCTTGTTGCTGGTTCACCACCTGACAGATAATTAGCTTCCATGTGGACTGTGTTTCGGGATTAATTGGGCAAAATCTAGACAAGCCGAAGGCGGACTTGGTTTTATTATAAATAATCTTATTGCTAACACACAAAGACACACACAAGCTTAGTCTTACACAGCCAGACTTTTAACTATCAGAGCTATAGCCCTTTAGAGAGAAAGAGTCCTGATTGACATGTAAAGTGTTTTTATTGCTTTATATGACATTTAGAGGCAAGTTAATCTGAAATTGCTCATGTATAGACACTCAAGGACACTTGCAAAGCATCTGCCAAATCCAAAATAAAAGGTGAATCCAGTGCAATATGTGCAGAAGCTTCGTCTTTTTATGTAAAAGCATACTGAGATCACCTCCTCGTGTATCTGAAGAGGTGGACAGCAGAAATGACACTAGTATGTGGTCTGTGTTTGGTTTGGCTCTAGGAGCACACGGACATGACAAGTGCAGGTTTCACTGCGCACTCTTACAGAAATCTCAGCCCATTCTCACCCCAAGGCGTCATCTAACTGACGCCTTGGGAATCAGTTTGACCATGCTTCAATATTCGACGTTAAAGGTACCCTTTAGCGTCAGTTAGTTGACGCGATCCCAGGGCGTCATCTAACTGACGCGTTACCCTTAGCGTCAGTTAGATGACGCCCTTCTACCCAGACCTAAACCTACCCGCGTCATCTAACTGACGCGTTACCCTTAGCGTCAGTTAAATGACGCCCTGGGATCGCGTCAACTAACTGACGCTAAAGGGTACCTTTAGCGTCGAATATTGAAGCATGGTCAAAATTGTCAGTTAGATGACGCCTTGGGGTGAGAACGCGTTGGAAATCTGCCCACAGAACAAGAGAGAGAGACAGTGAGTTGGCAGAGCTTCTCTAATAATACACCATGTGCTGCCTCCGAGTCCTTTCTCTGAATCCAGGCCGTGTCTCTGGTGTGAAACAGACATATGCACCCCTGACCAGACCGGGGCAGAGAGCATGCTGGGAGATCAGTCCCAGAGCAGCAGGAGACTGAGAGGTTAGCCAGTGCTAACATTAGCACAACATTAACCCAGAACTTCCATCTCTATACAGCACAACATTACCACTTCTTCAAAATAGATTTTGGAATTGTAATGAATTGGGATTCACTAAAAGAGCCGAAGAATCATTAGCGGCAGACTGCACTGGTTGCGGTGTATGTTTGTGTTTTGCTAAAAATAACCAACTCGCAAGTATCATTTGCTCAGAAATTGGACAGCTGCACGGTGATGTGATTTTTTAATGTGATTCACTTAAAATAACCGGCTCACAAGTCATCAGCTCAGGAGTCGGACTGCACTGACCACAATGTATTTAAGTGATTCACTCAAAAGAATCGGGTCATAAGAGTCATTCTCTCTGGAATTGGACTTGACGGGTCACGCTGTATGTTTGTGATTCACTCAAAAGAACCGAGTCATAAGAGTCATTCTCTCTGGAATTGGTCTTGACTGGTCACGCTGTATGTTTGTGATTCACTCAAAAGATCTGAGTCATAAGAGTCATTCTCTCTGGAATTGGACTTGACTGGTCACACTGTATGTTTGTGATTCACTCAAAAGAACCGAGTCATAAGAGTCATTCTCTCTGGAATTGGACTTGACTGGTCACGCTGTATGTTTGTGATTCACTCAAAAGAACCGAGTCATAAGAGTCATTCTCTCTGGAATTGGACTTGACGGGTCACGCTGTATGTTTGTGATTCACTCAAAAGAACAGAGTCATAAGAGTCATTCTCTCTGGAATTGGACTTGACTGGTCACACTGTATGTTTGTGATTCACTCAAAAGAACCGAGTCATAAGAGTCATTCTCTCTGGAATTGGACTTGACTGGTCACGCTGTATGTTTGTGATTCACTCAAAAGAACCGAGTCATAAGAGTCATTCTCTCTGGAATTGGTCTTGACTGGTCACGCTGTATGTTTGTGATTCACTCAAAAGAACCGAGTCATAAGAGTCATTCTCTCTGGAATTGGTCTTGACTGGTCACGCTGTATGTTTGTGATTCACTCAAAAGATCTGAGTCATAAGAGTCATTCTCTCTGGAATTGGACTTGACTGGTCACACTGTATGTTTGTGATTCACTCAAAAGAACCGAGTCATAAGAGTCATTCTCTCTGGAATTGGACTTGACTGGTCACACTGTATGTTTGTGATTCACTCAAAAGAACCGAGTCATAAGAGTCATTCTCTCTGGAATTGGACTTGACTGGTCACACTGTATGTTTGTGATTCACTCAAAAGAACCGAGTCATAAGAGTCATTCTCTCTGGAATTAGACTTGACTGGTCACACTGTATGTTTGTGATTCACTCAAAAGAACCAAGTCATAAGAGTCATTCTCTCTGGAATTGGACTTGACTGGTCACGCTGTATGTTTGTGATTCACTCAAAAGAACTGAGTCATAAGAGTCATTCTCTCTGGAATTGGACTTGACTGGTCACGCTGTATGTTTGTGATTCACTCAAAAGAACTGAGTCATAAGAGTCATTCTCTCTGCCATTGGACTTGACTGGTCACACTGTATGTTTGTGATTCATTCAAAAGAACTGAGTCATTTGAGTCATTCTCTTGGGAATTGGACTTGACTGGTCACACTGTATGTTTGTGATTCACTCAAAAGAACTGAGTCATAAGAGTAATGGAGTTGGACTTGACTGGTCACGCTGTATGTTTGTGATTCACTCAAAAGAACGAGTCATAAGAGTCATTCTCTCTGGAATTGGACTTGACTGGTCACACTGTATGTTTGTGATTCACTCAAAAGAACTGAGTCATAAGAGTCATTCTCTCTGGAATTGGACTTGACTGGTCACACTGTATGTTTGTGATTCACTCAAAAGAGTCATTTGAGTCATTCTCTTGGGAATTGGAATTAAATGGTTGAGCTGTATGTTTGTGATTCATAAGAGTCATCTCACAGGAATCTGAAATAACAAATCACTAAATGTTTGTCTCTAAAAATAACCGGCTCACAAGAGTCAGCTCAGGAGTCGGACTGCACTGTTGCAGTATGTTTGTGATTCAGTCAAAATAACCGGGTCATAAGAGTAATTCTCTCGGGAATTAGACTGGCTGAGCTAAAAAATAACACGGGGAAGAATTTCACCGTATTTACAGCTGTGTTTTGTCAGAATCGGCAGAAGAACATACATATGTCTCAGCTCCCAACCCTACTTTAAAAAACTCTTTCAAATCTCCATTGTTTCTCACCAACAGCAAATAGATTAAACTGAAAGTGAATGGAGATATTTTCTCTTAAGGAACATCTGAGAAGCAAAGACAAAAGACCCTTGTAATCCCACATGTGCCATCTAGAATTTCAGAAGAGATTTCAGCAATGTCCTAAAGGCAAAAATGAACAACCTAGCAATAAATGTTTTCTCTCGTGTTTGACTACGTCCAAAAACCATCAATCTGACATGCTGAGCAACCAGGATCTAATCGCTCCAACCATCAATGTGTCTTAAGGGGCCACTGAAAAAGGGCTCTTAATAAAATGTGTCCTGTTTATAGCCTTTTAAAGCTGATTCCCATGCATGACACGTCAGTCAAACCAGATGTTGCAAAGCGAACACACAAGATCGTCCCCCAAGCTTCTGCCCCTCTCTAGATCACACAATATAAGAATCCGATGCCATTTAAAGACCGGCAATGTTTTCTCAGGCCAGCAGGAGGGAAACTGCACGTAGCCCTCAAACACACACAGTAAACGGCCAGAGAATCAGCTGACCCATATAAATGGCTTTATGAATAGACTGTGAGCTCCATTTGTGGGTTTCTTTTTGTCTCTCTAACAGATGTTCTCCTCTGGACCCAATTCAGTCAATTCCCACAATGCTCCTGGGGAAGGGGCATTAAAGATCTCGACCATCCAACTCTGAGCGCTCATGTGACATGCTATTTATGTCTTCTGTTAGGATGAAAATCAATCTTACAAAACATATTTGATGACAATACAGATATATGGTCTGAGTTTTTGACCAATGAGATTTCACTGTGGGCGGGGCCAGCCAGCACAACTGCATAATCAGAATCCAATTGACTTGTTGTGTGTCAGATGTCATGATTAAACTCTGATATTTTTGGAGTTGTGTGTGCTGTAAATCTCACACATGAAATCTCAGAGTCATATTGTGTGTCCCTCGTCTGTCTTGCGGCAGAGATTCAAAGTCTCCGGGTGGAGGCTGAAGCTTTCAGAGACTCCTGTGATTGTTAATGAGAGGGTTCGGCACAAACGACAGGCTTAATTAGATGGGTATTCACTCACACTAACACGACTAGTGTCTTGCTGACACGCTTGTGAACTGTAAGAGAATAGTGTATGTATGCGTTCTCGTCCTCAGACAGCAGCACACCCACGACTAGTCACTGGATTTCACAGAGTTAGCGAGATTCATGCGATCCAATACTTGAAAGACTTTCAAGAGTTGAGTTTAAGACTAAAAGACAAGCCAAACTTAAAGGAAAAGCATCTGAGGGAAACTGTTAAAATGTCAAACAACAGCAAATGTTATTACTGAAGTGATAATTCATGATGAATATGCAAATTAGAACGTTAATGCTTCAATCAATGAGACCCAAAACTCTTTTTTGTCACAAGCAATACATTAAAAACAACTGTTTTGGCTTATAAGATCTAGACACAACCTTCTGACTTGAAGTTTCCTCAATGACAGAAGCTCATATTTTCAAGAGTTTAGGGAAGTTTTGTTTACTTTTGAACATTTTTGACCTGGATATGTCAGAATCAAGGACAGCATTCTAGCAACAGAAAAATGATTCTTGATTGTGACCTAGTTCTGCTAGCAAACGGATCTGGTGTTTGTGATGAAAAAGATATTTTTAAAGTGTTGGATCTGTAGCTCGGGATGATGATGATGATACATCTGGTTCATGGCCAAATATGAGTAACCGCGCGCGCCTCCCCTGAGAGGATATACACCCGTGAGTGTGAGGAAAATACACCAGTGAGTGTGTGTCTGTTGAGGATGTTGAGCTCAGTCCACTATAATAACTTTGACTTGTCTCTCATTTTCTTTAAAAAGCAAAAAGGAGGTTGAAATGAAGGAAATTAAGCCAATTTTTGGAGATTTAAAGGCAAGACACTACAGGCAAAATCATATAAATTTTTATGCACCGGTAATTTTTGAGATTTTGGGCTTTATTGCTTTCATAACATTTCTTCTGTCAGACTGGTGGAAAGAAAACATCCAAAAAAGCCTAGAGATTTAAGTGTTTATTTAATTGCACTTTGTGTATTTGCATCTGTAGGTTTCAATTGCAATATCTTCAAAGACATTAGATTTTTCTCAGAAAACTCGACTTCAGAAGCCCTTAAATACACCAGAGTTTTATTTTATTTCTATAAAGGTTTTTCACAGAGTGTTTTCTTCATATAGCATTCACCTGAGTTTATACAGCATTTTATTCCTAAATACATGGTGACATTTTTGTTTTTTGTCCTTCTGTTGCCAGTATATTTACTGATTTGTGGAGTGATAAAACTAGATATCAAAAATACCTTGTGTAAAAACCTTTAATGTCAGCAAAATGAAACAACAATTTTGAACCTGGCTTTATCCAATGTTCAGATTTCTGGAAATAGATGCAAATTAGCGCATAATTCATTTGCAAACATAATATTTCAGAAAACTTTTAAATGCATTATTTGATGTTTAAATCATTTTTACAGCTTTATGTTAGGCTTTATGGCGTTGTAACGAAGTTGTGGGGAGGTTTGGATGTTAACATGCTTACTGTATATTTTATTACCGTTTATTTTATTTGAATATTTATGTAATGGCTCGATTCACTTCCATTGTAAGTGTCTCAGATTTTTGCCTTTTTTTTTTAAAGAGGACCAATATATTTTCATCTTTCTTTAGTGTGTAATGTTGCTGTTTGAGCATGAAAAAGTTCTGCAAAGTTACAAAGCACAACGTCACTTCAGCGGGAGTAATTCTCTATATCAGCGTCAGTGTTTCTGAACTCCCGGAAACGCCTCCACTGTAGTCTTGAGTTTACGAACACATTACAGTATTCCTCATTTAAATAATTCGCACCCAAGGCATACACAAAATAAAGGGCTGTTAGTGTTGTCACAACTGCCATTGTTAGTGTTTAGTGTTTAAAAGCTGATGTTTGTGGTTTTAGTAAAGGGTTTGACATTTCCCAAACACACTCAAAGTGGTAGACCAATCACAACACACTGTTCCAGGCGACCAATCAGAGCACATATCGCTTTTCAGAAGGAGGGGCTTCATAGAGACAGGAAAAAAACAGGGGTGTGTTTCCCGTACAACGACGTAACTCGCTGCTTAATAGTACGATGCATCGTTGAAGAAATCAACTAGCCAGTCACGACTGTTTCCCGAAACCATATTGTCGCAAATTGGTCGTTCAACCACATTGGTTAATGATGTCACGCAGGTGGTGGAGTAATAACTTTCTTGAATCTGTTTGAGATCGAATCAATGCTAGATGTTTTGCTATAAATTACGAACATGGCATTTTTCTCAGTTATTTTGCTTTATTTCCAGATTTAATCATAGGCTCGTTCTTACGTGCTAGAGCACGTTCACACATGCGCAATCTTCAAAAACGATACTTTAAATCTCTTGACAAACTAAAAGACGTACAGTAAATGACATTTGTACTAAATAAAAGATATAGATTGTAATGAATGTCAGCTTGCGTATTTTGCTCAAGATAAGGATTTATTGTGTCCACATGTCATGCAAACAAGAAACTGCTTCTATCCACAGATCGAGAGCTGTCGCTCCAAGCACACAACTTTGCGATGCTGTTTGCGAACGTTCATTAGACGGTTATTTAGAGTTCATTAGACATTAGAGTTCACAGACTCGTTGGCAAACGATGTTTTTGGGAAACGCATCCCTGACAGACTGGGAAGAGAGGAGCTGCAACAATGGAGAATATAGGGGAGAATATTGTAATTTTTGCAACGCTATCTCACAACCAATTCGTACGAATTTGTACGAGTGATTAAAAGGTGGCTAATTCGTCAGAATTCGTACGACCTCACTCGTACGAATTTGTACGATTTGTCTAAACCCACGTGATGGGTAGGTTTAGGGGCGGGGTCAGGGGTAGGTCATTCGTACGAATTCATACGAATTGGGCAACTCGTAAAATATGTACGATTTAGCAAAAGTGAGGTCGTATGAATCGTTACGAATTAGCCACCTCGTAAAATTCGTACGAATTGCCGTGAGATCGGGTTGGATTTTTGAACATTCGAACATGAAAACCTATTATAGTAGAGACCAAAAACAAAATCACAACTTTGTAAAAGGCCATCTTTAAAAAAACAAAACAGACAGGACAAGTAGAAAATTAGAACTATTTTTTTGCAGTAATCAACACTGAGCCACAACAAGTGCTTGTGAATGCGGTTTGTTTCACTCACCAGGCTGTTGTCGTACTGTGTGTGGTTTGCGTAGGACTCTGTGTGTCTCCCGTCAGGCTGTGTCTGGCCTGACTGCAGGCGTGTGGATGTGTGTCTTGAGGTTGTGATGGAGCAGTGGTTTGAGCGTGCCACTGTGTGCGGGCCTGTTTCAGCCAGCGCCCCCCCAGTCCACACTTCTCCAGATACACCCGGCACACCTCATAGTTCATGGCAGAGTAATAGAGGAAATCAAGAGCTAGCAGCACCATGACGAAGAATCCGTAGATCCACACGCCGATTAATGCGGAGTAATTGCTGCGACAGAGAAACAGAGATGCACTTAATGTTTTATGTGGCCATAAACAAGCATTTTTACGATATACAGTATCAAAAAGCCTTGAGGAAATGGAAGGAAACTCTTTAGCAGCACTAGTGGTCTTATAAAAGTTAAAGCACTTTCATAAATTCAAACTTCATTAGCGTTTTAAGAGGCTTTGAGTGTTAATAAAGGGTTTTACAGTTCTTTCTGAAGTAAATGTCATGCTGTGAAAGAAAACGACAGTAAAGGCAAAAGCAGAACTTCTACTTTTTGATGAAGCACACACAGGTCTTGCGCTGTCAGACAAGGCCACAACCGACAGGGACAATATTGAGCTCTTCATAATGTATGGTGTTATTAGAGCCAAGAGCAAAGGGGAACAGATGTGTGTGTGATATCTCAGTGTGTGTGTGATATCTCGGTGTGTGTGTGTGATATTAGAACTCTTTGATGCTGGTACCCAGAGTCCAACATCAGGAAAACGGATTGGGCAAGAATTACTGGCTAGTTTTAACATTTTAAACGAATTGCAATATAACAATAAATATTATAGTTGAACCCTCACTTTAATATTTGATGTAAAACAAATAGAGAGATCCAAACAGTTTATTATCAGATGTTTAGTTAGGAAAATAAAAAAAATTCATTGTTGCTCCAGAAATAACTGGCGACACACTACTGCCAAAATAGATTTATGAGGAAGAAAATCAAAGTGGGTCACAATATTTTTATTAAAATGATTGGCTTGTCTATTATTTGATGCAAAATGTCCTGCACTATTTTCCTACAAATATTAAAAAAACAACAAACAAACAAACAAACAAGTAACAGTATTTTTATGTTAAAATGATTCATATTATTTTATTAAATATACTATTTTAATTAAGCTACATGATTTATTGAGTTCTGATTATTATGAATGATAAATGTTTGGTATTGTATTAATTATAATAATAATAATATTTTCTAAATTACAAATATTTGAATATTTTACCTTTTCTGTGATGATATTTATATAAAAATATTACTATTATTATATTAAATATTAATTTAATCAAGCTATTATGATTTGAGTTGTGATTATTATGAATTATAGATTTTTACATCTCTGGCTATTGACAGTGGTGTGCTGTTATTTCATTCTAGCCTGGACTCATATAAGCCAGATGCACAATAACTCAAATCTGCAGCAGACATGCCTTTATATGCCAAAGCCTCATATGTGCACGGCTGCTGGTTTGTTCTCTCTCGGCTGCTTCTGAGACTCAGTGAGGGTGATTTAACCTCAGGCCATCAGTAAATATCACTGGCTGAATCCTGCTGACCACAGATGAGAATGAAATGGCTTCACACCAGGACATCCGTCCTCTCAGTAACTCGCAGCCTGGCTGAGAGCGCAGCGACACATTTCCACATCATTAGCTGTCATGAGACCGTCTCAGAGGGACTGCGCTGATCTGGGAGCAGTTCATATTTTCAGTTAATATTTGATGAGAAGGGAAGCGTTTCATAGCGTAAGTAAACAGCAGGTGTGACCTCTGGCCATAAAACTCATTGGCTTTTATTATTGGCCTATCTTTGAAGAAATCTTTCACGTCTGAAACTACTTTGTAATCAAGGATGTAGTGGCAGGGAAAAATATTACCCAATATTACTGCAGAGTGTGTTGGAATACTTCATTCTGATTGGTCAATCATGATATACTAATGTCAACTACTGTAACTATAATGATGCGCTGGTTTCCTACGTAGCGGTGCTAATTTAATCTCTTTCATATCACTTCATAATTTCATCTCAAATTAATATTTCATCTGACTTATTTATTAAGCATCTACATTTTATTGACTGATTTATTAATTTATGCGGTATTTCTGAAATAATGGTCCATGGAGCCACCAAAATGGATAAATACCTGCATTATTTGCCCAACATGCATAAATAAATGAGTAAATAAAAGGTAAATATATCATCTTTGTCACATAGATATTTTTACATACACGTTTTTATTTTAAAAAGTTTTAAAATATTTTTGTTATAAAAATAATTAAAATATTAAAGTATATGATTTATATTATTCATTCATGATTATATTAATTGAATTATTATAATTTATCTTTTTTATTTAAAATTATTTATATAACAAATACATTTATATTATTATAATAATATATATTATATATACATAATAATATATATATAAATATAAATACAGCTATATAACAACACACACACACACACACACACACACACACACACACACACACACACACACACACACACACACACACACACACACACACACACACACACACACACACACACACACACATACATTCACACACATTGCAAACAATATACAGAGACCACAGATAAACCACACAACAACCTATGGATGTAATATAAAAAGTAATAATTGCAATAAATATCAATAAACCTTGCTCTTCATTTTAAAAAACGTCTTACTGTACATTATATATTACGTACCATTGTAAAAAGTAACCCTGATGGGGTTTGGAAATTGAAACTGATGATTGAAAATCTGTTTTATCCACAAACGTCAGATTATGTATGTTAAATACGTTAAATAAAGGCTCACGGGTTTGGAACGACATGAGGGTGAGTAATTAATGACAGGAATTTTAATTTTTGGGTGAAGTACCTTTAACAATGAGTTCTAGTAATTTTATTTAAAGGTGCAATAAGTAACTTCTTCGAAACAATAAACTTAAAAAAAAACATTGTCCCTTCAAAGATGGCCACCATGTTGAGATCACATGACCAGTCGAATACTGTACTTACTCACTTTATCTGTAAGCTCCTTTCTTGTTTGCAAACTTTTTTCCTTTTTTTTAGGGGTGGGGTTAACAAAAGGTAACCTTTTGTTAACCAAAAACATAGTGTATCTGTGAGGATGCAACCAGACTGTTAGTGTCAACATAAAGTCCAGGATCATTGTATTGAATCATAAGTTATTACTTGGTGCACATTTTCCCAAGTCTAATAATCTGGTTGAACAGTGTGTGTCTAGTAAAAAGCAGAAGACTCACTTGTGCTCGTATCCGTCCGGTGAGGTGGTCAGGTTGACCTGCATGACTGTCTGGAACTCGGTCTCGTTGCAGCAGTATTTGAAGGCTGTGTTGTTATGGTGACAGCAGAACATGTACGTCTTGTTGTCCGAGAGACGAGGACAGTGGAAGCCGAAGTGATAGCGCTCCTTGTGGTCGAAGTAAGGCTCACACACACGAAAGTGAGCAGAGAGAGCTGGACGAAAAGACAATGACAAACAGGACAGTTAGCATGTGGCGCTAAAATGGAAATTAACTAGCAGTTAGGACTAAAAAAGACTATTTACTTTTTAATCATTGTACAAAGATTGTAAACAATTCATCAGTGCACATGATGACATAGATTTAGGGCCCTATAATACAGACGCAAAGCACGTGTTTTGAGCTAGTTTCAGCCTGACGCAGTTATCATTTTCACGTTGTTTAAATAGCAAAAGCATTTGCGCTCATGGGCTGCTGGTCTGAAAATGAGTCGTGTTCAGACGCATTGTTGGCGCGTAGCTATTTTGAGGCAACTGAAATAGACTGCGCCATTGACCAACTGAAACCTGGTCTAAAGTCAATGGCGCAGTATTATTATTATTATTTTTAAAGAGCAAGTTAGTAATATGAGCCTATAGGCGGGTCCACAACACATTCACTCTGCTTTTTACACACACAGTGACTAGTTGGCCTTATTGCAGCACACAAACTAGCCAAATATGAAAAATAAAAGGATTATAATATAAAAGATTATTATTGTGTATATAAAGATGGTGAATCCGGCTTGTCCTGTAGATAGATGGTCTGCTAGCGCTTTAACCTCGCGCCAGAGCAGATCCGGTTCCTCTCTGGAGAAGCGTTCAGTTTTTACGCTTGCAAATTTGCCATGTAAATAGCGAATCCGCCATGGCACGAGCGCAACTGCTTTTAAAGGGAATGAGAGATGAGCCTCTGATTGGTTTATTGCATCTTATGCCCAAAACACACCCATTACTCATTAAAGGAGTAGTTCACTTTTAAAAAAACGTTTGCTGATAATTTACTCACCCCCATGTCATCCAAGATGTCCACGTCTTTCTTTTTTCAGTCGAAAAGAAATTAAGGTTTTTGATGAAACATTCCAGGATTTTCTCCATATAATGGACTTCAATGGGAGCCAAACGGTTCAAGGTCCAAAAGACAGTTTCAGTGCAGCTTCAAATGGCTTTAAACGATATCAGACGATGAATAAGGGTCTTATCTAGCGAAACCATCGCTCATTTAAAAAATAAATAACAAATTTTAAGTTTTTTAAGCACAAATGCTCGCCTTGCTCTTTTCTGTGATGAGCGTTCGTGACTGTCCTGTTCGAACCCGTTCATCAAAATTAACAAATCTTTTTTCGAGTCATGACTCGAAGGGTCCTAGATAAGACCCTTATTCATCGTCTGGAGTCGTTTAAAGCCTTTTGAAGCTGCACTGAAACTGTCTTTTGGACCTTGAACCGTTTGGCTCCCAATGAAGTCTATTATATGGAGAAAATCCTGGAATGTTTTCATCAAAACCCTTAATTTCTTTTCGACTGAAGAAAGAAAGACGTGGACATCTTGGATGACATGGGGGTGAGTAAATTATCAGCAAAAGTTTTTTTAAAAGTGAACTACTCCTTTAAGAGAATAGAGACGACACTTTTAGACCATGCGCCGACCATATTTCCCATCGTTAAACTAGCAAAAGTGGATTCGGACTCGCCCTAAGTGCGCTTTAGACCATGCACTTAGATATATATTAGGCCCATAATATAATATAATATAGTAGGGCTGTGTATTGGCAAGAATCTGGCGATACGATACGTATCACGATACATGGGTCACGATTCAATATATTGCAATATATTTCGATACTGTGCATAAGGCGATATATTGCGATTTTTTTCTTCTTTTTTTAAAGTAGGACTATAATTTTAGAAAAAGTATTTATTTTTTTTTTAAAAAAGACATGATGTGCATAAAAGTCAAACAAGTTTACTTTAGGTAAACAATTCAGTACACAGAAAATCAAACTGCCAGTTTGGGGTTGTGGTTCACAGGTTCTTAGTGAGCAAATTTGTATATGCTCAAGTAGGCCATAATAAAAGAAAATACATAGCCCCTGTCACAATACATAACACATACACATTATGGGTGATGTTATTCATCATTATAATTATTTATGTGTCAATAAAAAAAATGCTTGCACTTTTCCTAGTACACAGGGTAGGCTACGTCCAACACGTTTTGTGTTGCAAAAACACGAACACAATTCCTAAAGGAAACATTGAGGAACAAATGTAGCTAAATAGTCAGTTAAAGAAAATACATAGGCCCTGACTGTCTGTGACATCTAGGCTAATGCATAACACATAAGGTGCAATGAGGTGCCATCGTCATTAAAAAAATGCTTGCACTATTATTAATACACATCCAACACAACATACCGTAAAACTTCAAATAATAGCCGAGTTCCAAATAGACGCATGTCTCTTTTACACGCCTGGTGTGGCAACAGGTTTGGGTAAATAAAGGCCGGTCTCAAGTAAGGCCGGGTCTGTTTTGTAGTTTCGGGTTGTATTTAATCTTCTAAAACCCGTCAGATCGTCCGCTTTTTGGCACCGCCAAAGCAAATTTGTGTCCCGCCAAAGCCTTTTTTGATCGGTGAGTGATGTAGAATGACTGCTGCGCAAACGAGCAGAGAGAGAGAGAGCCCCGGCCGCGCGCGCACTCGCACGTCTTCAAACACGCGCGCTGTCTTGCTCATGATTTCTATGGTCTTGCTCTCTCTCCCTCGCGCATATATTAATCAAAATAGGATGACACTAGTGGTGCGTCTCAGCATAGCCATCTAGTGGTAGGGATTTAAACACAACATACCGGTAAACGGGAACCACGGTCCCATGAATACTTTTGCTTGTAAAAAAAAAAAAAAAAAAAAAAAAAAATCGATATTGCGTTTTTGAAAATCGATACAGTATTGCAAAATAAAATATCGCGATACTCAAGTGTATCGATTTTTTCTTACACCCCTAT
This sequence comes from Chrosomus eos, assembly GCA_036326025.1. Lineage (NCBI taxonomy): Eukaryota > Metazoa > Chordata > Actinopteri > Cypriniformes > Leuciscidae > Chrosomus > Chrosomus eos. The sequence continues at coordinate 22,702,977 of CM070842.1, forward strand.
AATATAGCCTAATATTCAAGTTTATTGGTATAGCGCTTTACACAATTGTTTCAAAGCAGCCTCTTTTCCCAAGCCATGACCGCATCCATATTCTCTTTCGCTTCCTCCTCTTTTTTTCAGCACAGATATAACCCACAATCGCCAAAGTGTGATTAATCTAGCTCTATATGTTTACTACTACATGCTGATGACGTTTTTTTCTTCTATACTAACTTGCGTCGTAGACTACGATTCAATATGTCATCATCGTACATTGTACATGTCGTAGGCCTACTCAAGTTTATTATATCCATGTCGTACAGTGTGATTTGGATTGCCAAAAGCAGGCATTAACTAGCATTTCACTTTTAAACCACTGATCTTCAGCCAAGTCTTTTAATTAATAAGATAGCGAATTACTGAATTTCATTTATAATTCACCCCTGATTTAATGATGCTCGCCACATTTAGTGGACCTCTCAGAAATGGAAATGGAATTGGATGGTTTCTGAAGCTTAAAAACGTGCTTGGAATAATTTCTCAGTGATTCGGACACACGCACAAAGGAAGTGCAACAAGGGTTGGTGGGATTCTACATATGACAGTCGTAGTTCTGCTTCATTATTCATCTCTGTATTCAGAACCGACAGTGACAGCGAGGTCTGAGCGACTAACCCATGTTGACACGATTCACCCCGAACCATTCAGACACAACAGCTCTCAGACGTCATGCTATAGAAGAGCACTTTTCTTCCCGGTCAGCGACACATGCACTTGTTTTGAATTGAAATCGATTCAGCCTAATTAGCTCGGATTCATCCGGCGGTGAAGGTTTCTATGATAAATCTGCACTTGTGTAGATAAAATAAAACGTTCTTCAGTTTCAGCTCAAGTTTCTATTCTTTCGGGCTTTACCAGATTTAATTAGACAAATGTGAGAAGAAAAATAACTAGAGCTAAAGCTTCAAAACTAATTTAAACGGAGCTGCAAATTATGAGGGTTTGGACGCGGTTTAATTAAGTCTTGAAGGAAGACAACACAAAAGCCTGGGAGTCTTAAATGTTTTATGTATCGCATAATGAACATTTCCAAACAATGTTTTAGTAATCAAAGTTTAGTTGCAAGTTAGTAAGAACTCATATTTTCCCCTGATGCCAAATCGATGCTCAAAAACAGAAGCTGTGTCAGCAACAAAATGCCCTCGGTATGAACAAAAACAAAAGTGCTGCCATTATTATTATTATTTTTTACTTTATTTTAAATTTCACTTCATGTTACAAGTATATAAAAAATTCTTTAGTTCCAAAAACGTGTCATTAAGTAAGTGAATACGTTTAGTCAATGTTGAAGCGTTGAGGGCATTTGTATGCTCGTGCACTTCTAAAAGCCCCTAAAACTGCATTGCATATTGATTTAGCAATAAATAGCAAATTTACAATTTTTCTCTTCAGGGAAAATAGACCAAAAAAAAAAATTTGCTTAAAAAGTAATACAAAAATGTGTTTGTCTGTACACTATGTATGTGTGTGTGTGTGTGTGTGTATATATATTATGTATGTATATATATATATAATATATATATATATATATATATATATATATATATATATATATTATATATATATATATATATATATATATTATGTATATGTATGTAATTTACTTCTATATATATATATATATATATATATAAAAGCTGAATTTTCAGCATCATTACTCCAGTCTTCAGTGTCACATGATCCTTCAGAAAATCAAAATATTAATAAATAAATAAATAACGGTAAATAAATCAACTTTTAAACGGTAGTGTAGCTATAATGGTACACAAACTTTCTATTTCAGATAAATGCTGTTCTTTTGAACTTTCTATTCATCAAATAATTGATGACTCCACTGAAGACTGGAGTAATGATGCTGAAAATTCAGTTTTGATCACAAGAATAATTTTCATTATTCCCAAACTTTTAAATGGCAGTCTATATATATATATATAATACCACGGCATGTTTCTAAAGACTCGTGACACCATTGTCATTTGCTTCATGATGATTCTCTCCATGCTGTCCACGACTTTAAACTCTCTGCAGGGAGAATGACTCACGCCCGTCTTTAATAATTAAAGAGGTTTTTCGATTTGATCCAGCTTCATGACCTCTAATCTCACACAATCCCGCCACCCGATCAATGCAAAAGCTGGAAGCTGCAGTCTCCAAGCGGAGGGACTCAGCATGTAACGCTCGGTGAGACACAGATGGACAATAGACGACACAAATTGAACCGCTCAGAGACTCTGGGTAAAAGAATGATTGTGATAAATCTGATAAGAGGATGTTTCTTCATCTACGGGCACCTTTGTGTCCCACTGGTGGATTTTTATCACTTAAAAATAGGTTTTGACTTTGCTGTGGTGACTTCATCTGCATGCCTTAAAACCTTTCTTTATCATTTATTTTTCCTTAAAGTTTTACTGCGTTTTTAAAACAACAGTAAGAATGATCATCAACACAAACACGCATTTACTTTGATTTAACAAGAAATATAATTTTTTTTACACAAATTAACTGTCAATTTGCACCCCTAATAAATTACATTTAAATGAATTTCAAATTCAATTATAAATGAATAAATAAATTAAAATTAAAGCATAAAAATATGTGTAATTTTTAGTGGTTTTGACTTTTGCCCACCTTGAACCACATCTTTATCATTTATTTTTCCTATGTTTCACCTCTTTTCTCCATAATAAAAATATTAATTTCTACATTTTAAAAACTATAAAAATCTACACAAACCAAAGTTTTCACCTAATAAAGTTAAAAATGGCTCCTAATAAATTCAATTGAAAATAAATTACAAATCAAATCAAAATAGCTGAAGAAACACATAAGGTTAGGTTCAGTTTGAGATGTTTCTCAGTGTTTCTGATGGCTGTGTTTGCTCTATCAGCAGAATTCACACAGCAGAGGACGTTATATAACAAACAGCCGTCACATTAAACCATCTGCACGCTTGGTCTTACCTGTAGTAGACAGAACGAGGAAGATGATGGTCAGGATGTTGAAGGAGTGATGATTGGTGACACTCATCTTCTTGTCCTCCCTCAGGGGAGGATGGAGACATGAAGCCTGACAGCTTCAGCTGCTTCCAGACGTCATCTTTATCTCCAGCTTCTGTTCATGACTGTGACAGTTTGCCAGCACACCTGTAGCGGGAGAGGGCAGATGTTACCATCACACCAAGACATCTGTACGCTACGATCCCGCTCACTTTATTTCCAACTCTGCTCCTACACACCTAGGCTTAATTGAACTCAACCTAAACTAAAAAGATGGCAGAATTCAAAGTCATAAAGATGAGCGCACATAATCACCGCTAGATGTCATTTAGGATATTTTCCCAGCTAACAAGGAACATTCTCCGAACTTTTGGCTAACGTAAGGTTCTTTCAAAGTTGTGAACAAACATTCTGTTACAGGCAGTCGGCAGTAAATGAGAGACAGAGACAAGAGTTAATGGTTGCTTAAGAAATGATCCTCTTTTTTGTCTGAGGATGTGCTGCAGTCGTCACGGTAACTCTATTCTCTCAACTGCCAGCCAGAATTAGAAAAATGCAGCTGAACTGTTCAGTGCAAACTCATTATAATACATTAAAGTCATTTAAATAAAACTCATATAAAATCAGAATTTTTAAGTTAAGAAACTCAAAGTCTAAGCAGAACTAGCATATTTAGGGCCCGAGCACCGATGGTGAGAGGACCCTATTGTTTTTGCTCCGTTTATTATTATTCCGCTTCTTCTTCTTCTTCTCTTAAAAGAATCGCTTTTTAGAGGGCCTAAACATGCTCGAAAACTCATGAAACTTCGCACACGCTTCAAAAGTGTGAATATGGTTTTCAAAATTGGGTGGTGCAAATTTGGTAAATTATTGCCCCCACATTTTGCCCCGGCTCTACGTTTCACGAACAGGTATGAAATTTGGTACATACATGTAATGACCCAATCTACAAAAAAGTCTCTTGGAGCATAGCCCTAAACACAATAGGAATAGGTCAGCTATTTTGAACTTCCTCCTAGATTTTGTGCATTTTTCCTGATTTCCTGATTTTGTACTTTAACAAACTCCTCCTACAGTTTTGATCTGATCCTCTTCAAATTTGGTGAGTGTAATCTTAAGGCCTTTGCGACGTTAAATTGCGAAGATCTTGAGTTTTCGTCGAAGGGTGTACTCTCGGCGGCCTGACAAATGTGTGGGGCAAAATGGCTCAATAGTGCCCCCTACAGTATTGCCCCGGCTCTACGTTAGACGTACAGGTGTGAAATTCGGTACATACATGTATGTTTTTAAACATAATAATGTTACGTTTAAATGTTGCAAATACGTCCATATTATACGTTTCAGCATCTATACAAACGTACAAAAACGTACGTTTTCTATCTTTGAAAATAACGTATTAATACCTACGTATTAACAATGAGACCAGACTGCTATATTATGTTCAGGACAAATGTAATAGCACTGCAATAGATTAGGTTAAGGACCAACGTAATAGCACTGCTTATATGTTGGCATGTAACGTAATTGCGATTTGCAAAATAGTTTCTTCAGAACGTATTTCATGTGATACAGGGTTGCTTCAAATTTGGTGAGTGTAATCTTAAGGCCTTTGCGACGTTAAATTGCGAAGATCTTGAGTTTTCGTCGAAGGGTGTACTCTCGGCGGCCTGACAAATGTGTGGGGCAAAATGGCTCAATAGTGCCCCCTACAGTATTGCCCCGGCTCTACGTTTGACGTACAGGTGTGAAATTCGGTACATACATGTAATTACACAATACCTACAAAAAAGTCTCTTGGAGCATAGCCCTAAACACAACAGGAAGTCAGCTATTATTAATTTCCTCTCAGATTTTGTGTTGTTTTTGCCATTTCCAGACGTTGTACTTTAACGAACTCCTCCTACAGTTTTGCTCTGATCCTCTTCAAATTTGGTGAGTGTAATCTTAAGGTCTTTGCGACGTTAAATTGCGGTAATCTTGAGTTTTCATTTGAAACTTAATGACCCTGCTTTGTTGCATTATGGGTGATGTAGCGTTTTGCGGGCACAGGATGTCAGTACACAAGCGGCCATCTTGAAAAACTCATGCAGGTATGATTGAAATGTGTGACTTCAATAGCTATGTTGAGTGATTGCCCTTATTCATCTCTCCACAGGTGTTCTCTGGTATGAAATCCTCTTTTCACTGAAGCACATACTCTTAAAATATCATCTTATATCTGTTATTGTTGTATCCATAGCAACATGCAATAATGAATGCTCCTTGTTCATCTAAAAGATTGTAACTTAAATTTTAAACACACTCTGCTGTAAAAATAAAGAAAAAATTAATCAAGAGTGATGATTGTAAAGTCCAGACAGTGCACACTGTACAGTTTTTGGCATCTGAGAAGAATTGTGCGATTTTCTTTTGTTTTAGAGCACAATCGTCAGTGACATTTTCGACATTTTAAGTCGTTGGCGTATAGTCTTTGATAGTCATCTGTGAAAAGGGTCCAATTGCACAGCGTGTGACAGGCTTTAATGGGCTTTGGGTTTGTACTAATTTACCAGTTCTTTTGTGGCTGATTTTGAAAGCGTTTTAAATGGAATCAGTGTGGTTAATCTGCATGCTGGGATTGTTCATTTCGAGCCTGTGATGGATATAATGTTTATTTTTGCAACTGTTTGGCAATTTCATCTAATTTGGGCTGATTGTGCTGCTCTGGAGAAGGAAACTCAAGACAAATCCCAGACTTCTCTCCGTGTTTCGCTCTTCCTTGTTTTCTGTGCATGTTGTTCTGATGAAGAGTTGCTTCTGCTACAATCCTGTGTTTGTCCTCTTGATCTCAGTCACTTGAAGTGAAGTGATTCCCCAACAGTTCAACAATATGAGTTCATGCTTTACATGCAGAGTTTTGGTTAGTTTCATAGGTCTAATGTGTCGAATGACAGTTAAGTGGCTCTCTTTAAAGTAGACTTAATGTGTATCTCAGTTTGTACTTCAGTGGGATTTTATCAATGGCAGCTGCTATTTACAATAAGTGAAAATGGCGATAGATTATATTTACAATATGTATAAATAGCAGTATTTTCTATGCAATAAGTGTAAATAGGAGTTAGATGTAATTTATAATTATAAATAGTGGCAGATACTGTTTGCACCTCAGTGTTGTTTTACATCAATGGTATGCAAAGAGTGTAAATTATTATATTTATCACAATTATTAAATGGATGCCACCTTATTGGGACAATAAAGCGCTCTCTATAGAGCATTACAGTCCCGCCCACAGCCTGAGAGAGCGTTGGTGCCGGAAATAAATTTCCCATTCATTTCTCCCATTTTGTAAAATCCATATCTAAAGAGTATAAGAGCATGTCTGAGGATATCCAGCTACAGCTGAACTCATAAGCATACAACATATCATTTCAAGTGAAAAAACAAAGAGAAAATCCAAAAAAAGTCAAGGGTACAAGCCTGTGTACATATTTTCATTTCCGAGCAAAGGAACTACTCCTCCCATAAACCACCGCGCCTCACTAAAGTTGAATGAAAGCCACCGTGAAAGAGCCTTTAGAGTGACTTCCAAATCTGACGACGGCAACGTGAACTTTTTCCTCCAGTGAATTTTATATAGTGAATGTGCAGGGAAACTCCTTTTCCTCGATTTACTAAAGCTTTTCACATGCTAAAACATCAGGGCATCTGGCTCGCTCATAGGTTGTGCTGGGGCAACTGCACATCCAATGGCGCGGGTCGTCTCTGAGGTGCGACCAATGAACTTAGCCTTACGTCATTACGCGATCTTCAGTCTTCACGCGCCTTTGCGGGGTTTCAGACACGTGACACGACTTCCATCAATCAGATGCATCACTGTGGGATTGTGGGATTGTTCAGGATTGTGGGTAATGAAAGTACTTATCCAATACATCGTGAATAAAATGGATTTATCTTAAAACAAGGTTAGTGCCCATGAACCTTTGGCGTTTATATGAACATATACAATCACTTAGTACAGCCGTAGCTGGTTTTAAGTCTACCATGTATGGTTACGTTTTTATGGCTTATATCCCAAATGTCAATGGAGAAATTGTATTGAATTTTTACTTCCGGCACCGGCTGTGGGCGAGACTGTGATGCTCTATACCTAACCCACATAATATCCCTCTAACCGATAAATACGTTTGATTTACACTTTTCAAATATTTTCTTAATTTTTATTGGAATAAATGCCTTTCCGATCTGATTTGTGATCTAAAAGGGAGTAGAGTGAGTTTGAACTAGGGTTGATTTGCTTTACCCCACACTATTGTTGACAATTCAGTGTGTCAGTGGGCGGAGTTGGTGTCAATAGCTTCTGCCAACAAGGCGGGATATTTGCACTTAGTGTAAATAGACACTGTTTATCCATTGGGAATTGGCCTTTACGTATCAGAATGGAGCCAGGTGATTGGATAAGAGCATGCTTTTCAGCAAGATCAAATAAATGTGACTAATAACATAGCGCTTTGCCTTCTCATGTTGTCTTCTGGAACTGGCGTTTCTGAAGTACAAAGCTGAGATTTGAGGAAAAAATGTCAGAAAAGGATATTACACAGAAATGTAAAAAAAGGCAACAGATATTTGATAATGATAGACAGATAATGGATATTTGCCTAAGTCCTATTATAACATTTAAAGGGAACATGCTAATCAGCTTTTAAATCATTAATAAGGGAAGTAATAAAATAATAAAATACAGCGGCTAATAATATGCTTGATTTAGCAGCCTTTATCTCCGCTCCAGAGTTGAAATGTTTACATGAAATATTCTCTGAATGTGTCAGCTGTCTTTATGAGAACATTTGTGCTGAGAGATATCTGTCTATCTGTCTGTCTATCTATCTATCTATCTATCTATCTATCTTCTATCTATCTATCTATCTACTATCTATCTATCTATCTATCTATCTATCTATCTATCTATCTATCTATCATTTCCTTTTATTTTTTCTCTCTCCCTGTTTAGCATGGTCAGTTGTCTTCCATCATGTTGATCTTGAATGTTTTCTTTTTTTGTCTATGAACAAATGAGAGATTTCCCCTGATTTCCATTTTTCCTGTTTTCCGGTCCTAAAAGCGCTCTCTTCCTCCCTCTTCCTCCAGTATTACGGCTTCTTTGTGCTCTCGGAAGATAATTTCGTGTGACTCAGAACGGCTTCTAAATATATAATAATTACTCTGGTGTGACATTTTACTTTCTTAAGCTTCTAAGCGTCAAAGCGGTTTGCTGATTGACTTACGGGTAATGACTGAACAGCTTTCAGCTTGTGCTATCATAAGCTGTTGACTAACCACATCACGCTGTACTAAACACAGAAATAAACCTGCAGAAGTAAGTGAAACACCCTCCCACTCATGCAGACATCGTGCTGAAAACCATGCAGCATCAATGTTTGTGTGACAAAACCTGTCTAATTTGACCAGTCTGACCAATGGAAACCAGCTTAATGTGTTTTATGTGTCCAGGTGGTTTCTCTTTGGTGGTTTTTAGGCAAGAAAACCAGCAAAAAACAGTCAAGGACCATCAAACTAACTTTATGCTAACTTTATGTCTTTTCTGCTGGAACATCATGTTTTGTTCTTCTCATTTGGCAGTAAATAACCCCGAATGATATCCTGCTCGATGTGGTGGGACTTAATCAGAGTCGCTGGCGTTCGTGTCACTGTCCTGTATTGTATATTTGCCCTCTATCTGTGAGTCGGACCAAATGTCACGCCTGTGCGGAGCTTCATGATAGCATCCAGTGTCTGAATTATCATAAAGTGTCCGCATTAGCATACAGTTCTCAGACTTTCTGGCTTTCTCCATTTCCAGCTCTGGCTAGAAGCAAATCACAGCCTATATGTGTGTCAGTCAGAGGTGTAAAATATGAAGATCTTTCTTTTCTTTAACTCTTCTTATTTCTGTATCTCTCCACAGTCATTAGCTGTCCGCTGAAAGCACATGATGCATCTGACCAAACCGATCAGACTTCTAGCTAATCTAGCATTGGTGTTATTTTAATGTTCATATACTATTATAGTTTTATACATTTTTGACTGACTTTTATTTTTGTTTTTTTTACTTTTAGAATTTTCTTATGTGCTTTTGTTGTTTTGATAGTTATAGTTATGTATTTATAATAATAATAATAATATATATATTTTTTTTGTTGTTGTTGTAATTTTAGTACTTTACCTTAAATGAAAAATTAGAAATGTTGCCTTTGCAACTAACTGAAATATGTTTAAGTTTTTCATCCAATATTTACATATTTTTTTATTTCAGCTTTTTCAATTACAGAAAATGATTTTAATAGTTTTAGTGAATAACACACACAAACTTGCTAAAATTATGCATTTGACACTTCAAAATAGATTTTAATATTTTTTTCCTCTGAAATCAGACAGAAGCTAATTAATGTATCTAGCGTCGGTATTATTTTACCAATATTTATATACAATTAGTATTTCTTAATATTTTTTTCAGAATATGAATTATTTTTTATTTCAATTTTAAATTTTGTTATGTGCTTTTGTCATATGTTTTATAAAGGATTTAGGTTTTAGTAATTTTAATACTGCAACTTGAAATAAGTTTGAAATTGAAATAAGCTTACTTTTTTTAATCTAATATTTATTCTATTTTATTTCAGCTTTTTCATTTGCTGAAAATGCCAGTGAATAACACTGCTAAAAGTGCAAACTTGCTAATATTTTGAATTGGATTTTATTTTATATTTTCAGTTTTCTTTTTTATTCAAGTTTTAGTCATTTTGTTGTGAGCTTTTACATTTTTTTTAATAGTCTTAGTTAACAATAGTGACATGAAAAACATGAGCTGAATTTTGGACTGTTTTTTTTAACACGGCATGATCTCTGCATTTTGCTCAGTTGAGCTCCGTCTAGTTTTCCCGTGTAGATCCGTGCGATCAGTGGCAGGTGAACCTGGAACCAACCAGTTTCCATAACTACAATATGCATTGTGCACATCCTTCATTTATTTATTATGTGTGTTGTTTACTTGCATACTTCCAGCAAATAATACAGGTTATTGCATCACATGCTAACCAGTCCCTCGCTGAAACATCATTATCACAATTTCATTTCTTTCTCTTTGTATCTCTACTATTCTGTCCTAAAGGCAGAAAGCTCATAAAGATGCATTAGACACAGTTGACAGACACTAAGCTTTAGTACACCGTGTGTATCAGTCTGATTTGACTCACTCTTGTCAGATAAAAACAGCAAAGCTTAGACTATTGTTCTTCTGTTGCAATTTGAACCATATATTATGGTTCAATTCTTTAAAGCGTTACCAGCAGCGTCTCAGCCTGGGATCTCATGCCCACCAGCCGCCCACTCTCGTCTGATATTGCACAGAAAAGCTAGAAAGCGCTTGGGAAAAGCTTGTATACCGATGGCAATCTTCAACAGGTGCACAGGGGTTTTCTTTTGCATTTCAAAGACAGTTTTGAGACACTTGGTAACAAGACAGTTATATATTCATGAGCAGAACTGTATTTCCTGCTTTTTCTGTCTGTGAAATGATCAGTATTTATTCTAATTTCTTTGTGAACATTGGCATGACAGACAGTGCTGGACAAAAGTTTGGAATAATTACGATTTTATAATGTTTTATAAAATAATCATATTAGAATGATTTCTGAAGGATCGTGTGACACTGAAGACTGGAGTAATGATGCCGAAAATTCAGCTTGGACCACAAGAATAAATTACATTTTAAAATATATTCAAATAGAAAAGTTTTTAGTAAAATTCACAATATTACTGTTTTTACTGTAACTTTTGTACTACAAACATTTGTATTGTATTGAGTGAGTTTCTTCCTCCACAAATGTTCCTGTCTCTAAACAATTATATAGCAGTCAGGTGATCAGTTCCTGTCAGTCAGGTGATCAGTTCCTGTCAGTCAGGTGATCACTTCCTGTCAGTCAGGTGATCACTTCCTGTCAGTCAGGTGATTAGTTCCTGTCAGACAGGTGATCACTTCCTGTCAGTCAGGTGATCAGTTCCTGTCAGTCAGGTGATCAGTTCCTGTCAGTCAGGTGATCAGTTCCTGTCAGTCAGGTGATCAGTTCCTGTCAGTCAGGTGATCAGTTCCTGTCAGTCAGGTGATCACTTCCTGTCAGTCAGGTGATCAGTTCCTGTCAGTCAGGTGATCAGTTCCTGTCAGTCAGGTGATCAGTTCCTGTCAGTCAGGTGATCAGTTCCTGTCAGTCAGGTGATCAGTTCCTGTCAGTCAGGTGATCAGTTCCTGTCAGTCAGGTGATCACTTCCTGTCAGTCAGGTGATCACTTCCTGTCAGTCAGGTGATCACTTCCTTTCAGTCAGGTGATAACTTCCTGTCAGAGTGGGTTGGTTTTTGGCAAGAATAAGTCTTGCCTTTAGTCATAAGTCTGGCTGTGCATGACTATTCAGCTGGTCAGTAAGTTTTATTTACTCACCAGAGGTATTTTTCACTCGCAGTTGGTGCTTGGCATGTCTTAAAGTTTTAAAAATGGAATACGATTCATAAAACGACTGGAAGTAGGCGTCCGGAGATTTCCCCGCTGTCTGTGTGTCTGCCCGAGGCTCTAATAATCTGACTGTGGGACGCGGTTTAGAGTCATGCTGTGATGCGCTCTTTGTCTGTCAATCATTTTGAGTGGCAGGGTCTGGTGTCATCGGGGTGTCTGTGGAAGGGGGGGTTTAGGAGAGAACAGTTGCACTACTTTTGTGTTGTTTCAGTGCAAAAAAATTATTTACTTTTTTATATGCATATCTGCTTATTTATCTGAATGTTTGTTTTTGTTTATAGTGCTGGGTAACGATTAATCGCGATTAATCGCATCCAAAATAAAAGTTATATATATATATATATATATATATATATACACACACATGTATATATTTAAGAAAAACTTATTTATAAAATATTGATATGTACATAATATATATATATATATACTGCAGCCCTTAGCATCTGTCGCTAGAGCGCCTATTGAGATCAGAGGAGTGAGGTTTACTCGCACAGCAACTACTAGCTGGCCTCCGTTACATGCAAATATTTTTTCAAATATATACATGCATACATGTATGCATGTATATATACATACATATATACATGTATTTATATATATATAATTATCCACAGTACACACACATATATTATGTAAATACAAACTTTTATTTTGCATGTGTTTAATTGGGATTGTGCATTATTTGCTTAATGTTTTTTGCTTATTTGCGTATTTATTTATTTGCCTTTTTTTATTTATTTGAAGACTTATGAAACAGTATTTTTGTGTGCATATCTGGCTCATATTGTAAGCCGCACGACTTGTTTTGCAACATTTATTCCCCATGTGAGCGAGCGAGAGGTTTCCAATAGCAACCAATTTCATCCACAGGTTGATCTCAAAGTTTGCTATCCAACTTCAATAAAACGAAGTGCACAATTTCTTTTTGCTTTGAGCTTCCCGTTCCCCTCTTCACCCTTTGCGTTTCGAACGCCTCTCCATCTCTAGAATTAAACCTAGAGAATCTTCTGTGTCATTCTGTGACGGAAGCAGTCGTACAGTGCGGAGATTTCTAACAAGAGCCAGCTGCGTTTAATAGGTGGAATTTATTACATGCCAGGAATCCGAGAGAGTATTATTCCACAACATAATGCAGGAGCGGCATCGTATTGCACTTCCTCCAGAGCCAGTCAGACAGAGCTCACTGTGGGAGAAAACGCAAGCTATTATCTGCTCCTGTAAGAGGATTCGGTGTTCCCTACCCAGACCCTGAGAACTCCTGCAATTTACAAAGTGAAAATGCCATTCTGGAATAAGGAACCTTTCTTTTGCAATGCTATTAGTCATGCGTTTTGAAGCCGAAAATGTCTTTTAGCTATAGTGAGAATGTCTCTAGCCTCAAAGACTACTGTATATTCTGGGTTTATTTAATTTGTTAATAGACAGAATTTAAAGGGGACCTATTATGCCCCTTTCGCAAGTGTCTGGTTTCCCAATAGTGTGTCTGTGAAGTTTCAGCTCAAAATACCCCATAGATCATTATTATAGCTTGTCAAATTTTCCCCTATTTGGGTGTGAGCAAAAACACGCCTTTTTGTGTGTGTCACTTTAAATGCAAATGAGCTGCTGCTCCCCGCCCCCTTTCCAGAGGAGGGCGGAGCCTTCGAACACTCCAGCAGCAACAAAACTGGCGAATCTCACGCAGCTAAAATGTTCATTTTCAGTAGCGATGTTCAGACCCGGAGTCGGAGAAGTTTCCATTCAAAATTGGCAATTTAACTTATGCACAAAATTGGAATATCGCATTAATCATTTGTGAATAAAGCACCGTTTCCATTCCATGTGTTCAAGAGAACAAAATCGTCACTTCCTGGTGGATGTATGGCCGTTACTAAGTGGTTTCTATGGTGTTCTGGTGGATGTATGGCCGTTACTAAGTGGTTTCTAGGGTGTCCTGGTGGATGTATGGCCGTTACTAAGTGGTTTCTAGGGTGTCCTGGTGGATGTATGGACATTAGTAAGTGGCTTCTAGGGTGTCCTGGTGGATCTTTGGCTGTTACTAAGTGGTTTCTAGGGTGTCCTGGTGGTTGTATGGCCGTTACTAAGTGGTTTTTAGGGTGTTCTGTTGTTTGTATGGCCATTATTAAAGTCCCCCTCCGATCATATTTTGAGCTATTTTTAAACATTCCCAGTGGTCTTTAAATTTTGATTATGCCATTTTTAGCAAAATTCACAAAACCTGTGCCGTTTTCTGGGACTTTGCTTCAGCCGAGCGGCAGTAGCTCATTAGCAATTCGCCTCTGCGTTGTGGGCGGAACCGTTGGCGCGGAGACGCACTTTGGACTTTGGCCGCACTGTGCTAACAAACAGGCGGAATCGCCCAGTGGAGTTACTACGTCACAACTCCAGTCTATTTTAAACTGCATTTTTGCATCTGCTACTGATTCACAGCCATTTGAATGTAGAAATACTCAGAAATACAACTTTGAACTTATTTTTCTCAAGATATGTCCTCTAACGTAAGAAAAATTACACAAGAACATGTTAACACCTAGAAAAACATTATTTTCATCGGAGAGGGTCTTTAAGTGGTTTCTAGGATGTCCTGGTGGATGTATGGCTGTTACTAAGTGGTTTATGGTGTTCTGGTGGATGTATGGCCGTTACTAAGTGGTTTCAATGGTGTTCTGTTGGTTGTATGGCCGTTACTAAGTGGTTTCTATGGTGTCCTGGTGGATGTATGGCCGTTACTAAGTGGTTTATGGTGTTCTGGTGGATGTATGGCCGCTACTAAGTGGTTTCAATGGTGTTCTGATGGTTGTATGGACATTACTAAGTGGTTTCTATGGTGTCCTGGTGGATGTATGGCCGTTACTAAGTGGTTTCTATGGTGTTCTGGTGGATGTATGGCCGTTACTAAGTGGTTTCTATGGTGTTCTGGTGGATGTATGGCCGTTAGTAGTTTCTATGGTGTTCTGATGGTTGTATGGCGTTACTAAGTGGTTTCTAGGGTGTCCTGGTGGATGTATGGCTGTTACTAAGTGGTTTATGGTGTTCTGATGGTTGTATGGAAATTACTAAGTGGTTTCTAGGGTATCCTGGTGGTTGTATGGCCGTTACTAAGTGGTTTATGGTGTTCTGATGGTTGTATGGACATTACTAAGTGGTTTCTAGGGTATCCTGGTGGATGTATGGCTGTTACTAAGTGGTTTCTATGGTGTTCTGTTAGTTGTATGGCCGTTACTAAGTGGTTTATCGTGTTCTGATGGTTGTATGGCCGTTACTAAGTACCGTAGTTTCTATGGTGTTCTGGTGGATGTATGGCCGTTACTAAGTGGTTTCTATGGTGTTCTGTTGGTTGTATGGCCATTACTAAGTGGTTTCTATGGTGTTCTGTTGGTTGTATGGCCATTACTAAGTGGTTTCTATGGTGTTCTGATGGTTGAATGGCCGTTACTAAGTGGTTTATGGTGTTCTGATGGTTGTATGGCCGTTACTAAGTGGTTTCTATGGTGTTCTGATGGTTGTATCGCCGTTACTAAGTGGTTTCTATGGTGTTCTGATGGTTGTATGGCCGTTACTAAGTGGTTTCTATGGTAGGGTGACCAAACGTCCTGTTTTCCCAGGACATGTCCTGTTTTCACATCCTGTCCTGGCCGCCCTGCCTGTTTTTAAAAAGTGATGAAAATGTCCTGGTTTTCATAATTTTTCATTGGGCCATTAAGCGTGTACTTTAAATACACGCTTGCCTTTGCACACAAAACATATGACTTTGGCTTCACCCCCTCTTGTTATAATCAGCGCGTTCCTCAATCCGCAGCGTCAAGCACAGAGCACGTCAGACTCAGAATCATCAGAAGGCTGGCTGTGTGTGTGTGTGTGTGTGTGTGTGTGTGTGTGTGTGTTCATCGCAGCCTCATTGGTCTGTCACTGCTTGTCAATTTCAGAATATTTGAAATGACCAATCAAATCAAAGTAGGCGAACTTTACACGTTCACAGAATTTTAGCAGCGTGACGCTTCAGACGCTTCAGTTAACGGTCAAGTGCGAGGTAAAATGTAAGTAGCTAACAGCGTAAAAAAAAGAAAAGAAAAGCCCAAATGTTAATTCACAGACGATTTACAGAGAAAATTCCTGTGTTTTCGTTTCGGTCAGGATCCGTGTAGGCAGAATGCATGAAGTTGGCACGTGTCAGTGTTAAGGTGCTAGCAACCAGAAGCCCACATAAAGAACGTATAGGCTAAGAGAACATCAGGAGGATTCAAATTGTTTTTTTTTTTTACTGAAATAGTGTAGTAGATTTTTATGTTATTTTAGTAGTAGATTTTTAACCTATGCTATGGCCATGAAAATAAATAGTGTAATGTAAAAGGTGTAAAAACCTAAACTTTTTTTAAAATAGTATTCTATTGTTGCGGGCCAAACATTGAATGGAAAGGATGTATTACTTTATGTATTAAAGTACAATAATATAGTTGCAAGGTTGTGAATGCATGTGTCAAGTATTTTTTGATGCATTCTCCCCCAAACCACGCCCACCCCTTAACCACGCCTCCCCAAAAATCACACCCCGCCCATCAACCACGCCCCCCGTCCTGTTTTCTGAAAACTAAAATATGGTCACCCTATTCTATGGTGTTCTGGTGGATGTATGGCCGTTACTAAGTGGTTTCTATGGTGTTCTGGGTTGTATGGCCGTTACTAAGTGGTTTCTATGGTGTTCTGGGGTTGTATGGCCGTTACTAAGTGGTTTCTATGGTGTTCTGGGGTTGTATGGCCGTTACTAAGTGGTTTCTATGGTGTTCTGGTGGATGTATGGCTGTTACTAAGTAGTTTCTATGGTGTTCTGGTGGATGTATGGCTGTTACTAAGTGGTTTCTATGGTGTTCTGGTGGATGTATGGCCGTTACTAAGTGGTTTCTATGGTGTTCTGGGGTTGTATGGCCATTACTAAGTAGTTTCTATGGTGTTCTGGTGGATATATGGCCGTTACTAAGTGGTTTCTATGGTGTTCTGGTGGATGTATGTACGTTACTAAGTGGTTTCTATGGTGTTCTGATGGTTGTATGGCCGTTACTAAATGGTTTCTATGGTGTTCTGATGGTTGTATGGCCATTACTAAGTAGTTTTCTATGGTGTTCTGGTGGATATATGGCCGTTACTAAGTGGTTTCTATGGTGTTCTGGTGGATGTATGGCCGTTACTAAGTGGTTTCTATGGTGTCCTGGTGGATGTATGGCCGTTACTAAATGGTTTCTATGGTGTTCTGATGGTTTGTATGGCCGTTACTAAGTGGTTTCTATGGTGTTCTGATGGTTGTATGGCCATTACTAAGTGGTTTCTATGGTGTTCTGGTGGATGTATGGCCGTTACTAAGTGGTTTCTATGGTGTTCTGGTGGATGTATGGCCGTTACTAAGTGGTTTCTATGGTGTTCTGATGGTTGTATGGCCATTACTAAGTGGTTTCTATGGTGTTTCTGGTGGATGTATGGCCGTTACTAAGTGGTTTCTATGGTGTCCTGGTGGATGTATGGCCGTTACTAAATGGTTTCTATGGTGTTCTGATGGTTGTATGGCCATTACTAAGTGGTTTCTATGGTGTTCTGGTGGATGTATGGCCGTTACTAAGTGGTTTCTATGGTGTTCTGATGGTTGTATGGCCATTACTAAGTGGTTTCTATGGTGTTCTGGTGGATGTATGGCCGTTACTAAGTGGTTTCTATGGTGTTCTGGTGGATATATGGCCGTTACTAAGTAGTTTCTATGGTGTTCTGGTGGATATATGGCCGTTACTAAGTGGTTTCTAGGGTGTTCCTGGTGGATGTTGGCTGTTACTAAGTGGTTTATGGTGTTCTGATGGTTGTATGGCCGTTACTAAGTGGTTTTATGGTTTCTGATGGTTGTATGGCCATTACTAAGTGGTTTCTATGTGTTCTGGTGATCTTGGCGTATAGTGTTTTGGTTGATGGTGTATGGCCGTTACAAAGTGGTTTCTATGGTGTTCTGATGGTTGTATGGCCGTTACTAAGTGGTTTCTATGGTGTTCTGGTGGATGTATGGCCGTTACTAAGTGGTTTCTATGGTGTTCTGGTGGTTGTATGGTCCGTTACTAAATGGTTTCTATGGTGTTCTGGTGGTTGTATGGCGTTACTAAGTGGTTTCTATGGTGTTCTGGTGGTTGTATGGTCGTTACTAAGTGGTTTGTATGGTGTTCTGGTGATTGTCAGGTCATTACTGGGTGGTTTGAATCCTGCTAGGATTCAATTGTAAGGAATGTTCTAGAGACTAGATTGCCGGAACTCGTAAAATGCTATTTTTAAAAAAACTATCCGCTCTAAATCCGGAACATTGCTTTTAGTTGTAGAGCAAAGACAGTTTAAGTTTAAGAGCGCACCTGTGGTTCTGCTTTAATCTCAACAGGGGATTCAGATGAGTTTAGAGTCTATCTAACAATCATCATCACACACAAAAACAAAACGAGAGAGAGACTCAAGGGATCCCAGTTATGATGGACTCACTCTCTCCTCATCTGAAACTGCGTGTAGCTTTTGCCCCCAGCTGCGGTTTTGTCCGCTCGTGTTTGTTTGGTTTGTTTAGTTGCAGTATTTCCTGACTGCGGCTCTAAATAGCTGTGACCCAGTGACACACAGCTGGACTGGCTCTGCGGGATTGATTCGACTTGACAGTTTCACTTTAACGTTATAAAAAGAAAACACTGGTGTGCAGTGAATCGAAAACTTTTTTAGGGCAAAAATAAACTTTTATGAAGAATTATCTTGGACATAAATCGCAAGGCAATGTTACTTTATTTTTCATTTAGTGCATTCTGGATTCTGTTAAAATCTGCATATATTAATAAAAAATGTTTGCATGCTTAGAAAATAATTTAGCGTCAAATTTACCACAGTACTTTGTAGTATTAAATTCAACCATTGCACTACTTTTTATTTACTTTGCTTATTTGCTTCATTAATTAATTAATTAATTTTGCTTATTTACTGATTTATGTGCTTTTTTGTTGCTTTTTGCTATTTATCTTGCTTAATAATGTTTACTTTTTTGCTTGTTAACTTATTTATTTGCTT
Source organism: Chrosomus eos (assembly GCA_036326025.1). Taxonomy (NCBI): domain Eukaryota; kingdom Metazoa; phylum Chordata; class Actinopteri; order Cypriniformes; family Leuciscidae; genus Chrosomus; species Chrosomus eos. The sequence continues at coordinate 22,721,621 of CM070842.1, forward strand.
ATTTATTTGCTTATTTATTTTGTTTTGCTATATTTTTTGGTTTTTGCTGCACAGCATGTACAATTATGTAATTTGCCATTCTTTTTAGCACAAACATGCCCCTTTTTTATGTAAATTAGGTTTGTTAGAAGTTTAGTCTTATTTATTCAACTCACCTGGCACAATTAATGTTAACACCCACAGAAAGTAGGCAGTAAACAATTCTATTCTGATGGTCATGGGAGCAGTAATTCATCAAAGGAAGAGTATATAGCCATTGCTTATAAATGAATTGGGTACAACAACAGAGCATGTGCAAATAAACGTCTCTGTCAGTGTTTGTGTGCACATGCGATTCACAGCTATTAATGGTTAAGCATTAAAAAACAATTATTCAGCCTGTGTTAACAAGGCTTGTGATAGTGTGAAACCCCTCTCTAATTCAGTAATGACTCGGGGATATGAACCCATCACTGAGCAGAGATGCTCTGGAGAGCAGGTCTTTGTCATGGAGGGGTTTGAAACAGAATGTGGGAGTCAAAATCATTTAGTGTTTATGTATAATGAACACAGATTAGATGGCATGCGACTCTTAAATTGAATGTGTGCATCTTTAATCAAGTCTAGGGCATTTTGAACAACTGGACCACACATGTTGTGTGTTTGTTGATATGTCTTTGTTATTTCCACAGAAACTGTTCTCTCATCCTTAAATATGGCTGCAAGTATTCCAACAAGGGTACAGTTGCACTCTAATTGTTTTGCAAGTACTTTAATCTATTTTAATCCAAATTAAAAGGATATTTAACCCAAAAATATTATTCATTCTCATGTTGTTCCAAATATGTTTGACTTTTTTTCAAAATAGCTTTTGTTTTCCACAAAAGAATGTCCCAGCTTCTCTTTCTTTAAAAATATAGCACCCACTGGCTAACCCATACCATACAAGTAGTCCAGATGAACTGTGGGTATTTTTAGAGTCTTGAGTGTAAGTGTCTGGATGTACATATCATTTTTGGGGGAATGTTTTTCGAAAAATTCTGAATTATATGTTGTGTATTATTTTATAAAGTGAGTCATTCAGTTAGACAGAGGTGCTGAGGTGATTTTAGCACATTGCTGGGGGGTTTCTATGGTGTCCTGGAGGTTGTTAGGCTGTTGCTAAGTTGTTTCTATGGTGTGCTGGTGGTTGTTAGGCCACTACGTATTGGTTTCTAGGGTGTCCTGGTGGTTGTTAGGCTGTTGCTAAGTTGTTTCTATGGTGTGCTGGTGGTTGTCAGGCCATTACTTATTGGTTTCTAGGGTGTCCTGGTGGTTGTTAGGCTGTTGCTAAGTTGTTTCTATGGTGTGCTGGTGGTTGTTAGGCCACTACGTATTGGTTTCTAGGGTGTCCTGGAGGTTGTTAGGCTGTTGCTAAGTTGTTTCTATGGTGTGCTGGTGGTTGTTAGGCCACTACGTATTGGTTTCTAGGGTGTCCTGGTGGTTGTTAGGCTGTTGCTAAGTTGTTTCTATGGTGTGCTGGTGGTTGTCAGGCCATTACTTATTGGTTTCTAGGGTGTCCTGGTGGTTGTTAGGCTGTTGCTAAGTTGTTTCTATGGTGTGGTGGTGGTTGTTTGGCCATTACGTATTGGTTTCTAGGGTATCCTGGTGGTTGTTAGGCTGTTGTTAAGTTGTTTCTATGGTGTGGTGGTGGTTGTTTGGCCATTACGTATTGGTTTCTAGGGTATCCTGGTGGTTGTTAGGCTGTTGTTAAGTTGTTTCTATGGTGTGCTGGTGGTTGTTAGGCCATTACGTATTGGTTTCTAGGGTGTCCTGGTGGTTGTTAGGCTGTTGCTAAGTTGTTTCTATGGTGTGCTGGTGGTTGTTAGGCCATTACTTATTGGTTTCTAGGGTGTCCTGGTGGTTGTTAGGCTGTTGCTAAGTTGTTTCTATGGTGTGCTGGTGGTTGTCAGGCCATTACGTATTGGTTTCTAGGGTGTCCTGGTGGGTTAGGCTGTTGATAAGTTGTTTCTATGGTGTTCTTGTGGTTGTCAGGCCATTACTAATTGGTTACTAGGGTGTTCTGGTGGTTGTCAGGCAATTAATAAGTGATTCAATTATGCCATTATGAGGTGGCTTATTGGAAATAGTGGTTCTTTAGTGGTTTCTAGGATGTCTAGCTGGTTACCTGACTGTTACTTGTTAGTTTGTATAATATTATGGTGATTGCTAAGCCATTACTAGGTGGTTTCTATGATGTTCTGAGTGGTTTGTATATGGTATTTTGGGTGTTCTGTTGGTTGCTAGGCTGCTACTAGGTGGTTTGAAGAATGTTCTGGTGGTTGCTAGGGTGTTAAGGTGGTTGCTAAGCCATTACTAAGTGGTTTCAAGGCTGTTCTGGTTGTTTGTATGATGTTTTGGGTGTTACTAGGTAGTTTCAAGGCTGTTCTGGGTTGTTGCTAGGTGATCAAAAGATCTCTCCACAGTCTCTGTGATATGCAATTTAACTTAATTCACATTTAATTTAATATTCAACAATATTATTACCATTATATGAGAACTGAACTAAGCTGGACAATGACATCACGGTTTTCTCCAGAGCGGATATAAATGAACTAAAATATGATTAAATAAACTATTATTATTTGTGGTATTTTTTCGTATTTGTAGCACAAATGTTGTGGTTCAAATTTTGCACTGCTTAGGGTTCATGTTTGTTTAAATCGCTAACTCAAAGTATGAGCAATAACAAACAACCAAAAAATCCATGCGAGTCTTTTAACGAGAGCACAAGCTTCACATTTCTGCCTGTAAATGGCCTGACCCAGAATATTCCTTTAATGACACGGGCCTTGACACGTCTCCACTGAATCTGCTCTCTCTCTGATCTCAGGTCTGCTGGAGGATAATAATATGTTTCTAGCCATGGTTCTGATGATAAACTGCTCGGAGGTCTTTGTGTTGTCCGTCACCGCCCATCAGAGAGGAAACAATTAGCTGCAGCGCCGTAATTAAAGGTCTTGCAAATGGAAGGTTGACTATTAGAGAAACATTTCCCATAATGCACCAACAATGCTTTTAGTAAGAAGCCGACTGATAAGTGGTCAAGACAAACAGCCGTTAAAACCGAGCTTCTCGCTTTCAGAAGTTCCAGGAAACAATGAGATGATGGCGCTGAAATGTTGATGCAAATCAATTTCCTGGCTGGATTGTGCAGCTGAGAATGTGTTTCTGTTGCCGGTAATCAAGATAATGTGACATTCAGCAGGAGCCAGGATATCTGATCTGAAAACCATCTCGGCATTAGCTGTGGACCGCTACATAATGGATGCTGATTGTTTAAGAGGCCTGTGTTCCCTCACGGAGGAGAAAAACATGACAGCTCAAATCAGGATGATATGAATGGCTTCTAATGGGTTTCTAATGCATATTCAGGATGAAGAACTTCAGGGGGTTTTGTGCTTCATTAATGATTCATGAATTATAATAGGTGCTGGCACTGAAGGTCGAGACAGATGTCAGTCTGGAAGGTCAAACTGAAATGTTGAAGACACTCCAACTAAAATCTTCTCATTTGAACTAATCAACTCTCTCTATCTCTCTCTGTGGAAAACATTGGACTCCAGAAGGACTGTTTAGACTGGAAATGCGATCGTTCAATGATTCTGAATGATGATGGTGTGCGACTGTTTTGATTGGCTGAAGTGTTGACTGGTGTCTGAGAGACTGACTCACATGCTTCTGTATGTGTGTGTTTGTTATTTATTATCTCTTGCTATTAGAGCCAAAGCTGTGGGTTCTAAATGGAACGGAACATTCTATTAGGTCCTTGATGATGTCATCAATTCAGCACTGCATTTTTAAGTTTGGCAGAGATGAATGAATTCCTATGAATTTGGCTCATGTGTTTATCTGACTGGGAGTTGTTATACATTTTTCTTAAACCATTTTTTGTATTATGTTTCAGTACTAAAATATTGTTTAAATTCACATATTTTGTATTGTTTCACTTACATTTTTGCAGGATTGGAACTTACCGTTTTATAATTATAAATATGCAATATTGTTACATTTTAAAATATTGTTGTTTGTTTGTTTATTTATTATAAACAACAGAGAAACACACTCGGAGCCATCTTTAAACTGTTGTGCTTGAACTTCAGTTTTTGCTGTATATTTCTATGGCACTGCTGTCGAAGAGTAATTTAGCTGGTATTTTAAATGGATTTACTTAATGTAGAGTTAATGAAAGTTATCATGAACATTGTAATGATTGAAGCAGACATAATAAGAAATGTCAATATGCCTGGAAGATTTTAAAACTAACTCGGTTCATTCATAAATCCGAAAGATCTTTCCCTCATGCTGTGGAAACTAAGACCGGAAGCCCGAACACAATGAGAACAGCGCTGAAAGAGACATGGCTACAGAAGCACTATAGCTGGTCTATAAGTTAGAGTCCTACTGTGAAAAATGCTTCTTGGTTTGAAGAAGGTTATTTGCTGGACTGAAAGTGGTGCAAAGCTCCATTAAAGAGACTTGAATAGTGTTTGGCCTCAGGTAGAGGTGAGTTAATCGACAGTTTCTCTCACTTCATAGCTCTTAACTCTTAACATCTCTACTGGGACCGTCCCTGCACTTAGTGTCCTGTAAGTCACTGTAGATCTGATAAAAGCTTCCGCTAAATGGACAGCAACTGAGAACAGACTTTACCCTTATCTTGCTCTGGTCATAGACTAGCTAATAGACCAGATGCTGACATTTTGTTATATTTTCCACAGGTTTGGAATGACATAAGGGTGAGCAATGACAAAATTGTCTAATTGTTTCTAATGCAAACATTATTCCATTTAAATTCAATTAAAGTATTGTACTGCTGAATTTGGTGTCTTTTGTGATGCGTTATGCTTTTACGCTAAAACCATGGAAAAGGTTCAAGTATTTGTGACGGATGAGAATTTGATTTAATTTGGCGCAGTGATAGCAATGGCAACTATTACCTGTGTATTAATGAGGCATGTGTGCTCTGAATCTATCTGTGTGTGTGTGTGTGTGTGTGTGTGTGTGTTTGGGATTCCCACTGTGTTGTTTTGTTCTTAATTAAAAGCCAATAAATTGCCGTCCATCAGCACCAAGACTCATGCTGAGAAGTTGATGAAAACTTTGGCACTAATCACACACTTTTTTCGAGAAAACAACATTCTAATTGACATTCTCATTCTCTCTCTCTCTCTCTCCTCTCTCTCTCTCTCTCTCTCTCTCTCTCCTCTCTCTCTCCTCTCTCCTCTCTCCTCTCTCTCTCTCTCTCTCTCTCTCATCACACACACACACACACACACACACACACACACACACACACACACACACACACACACACACACACACACACACACACACACACACACACACACACACACACACACACACACACACACACACACACACACAGAGATAAGATGTGCATTGATTCTTGGTAGGTTTATGGATCAGTTATTGGGCAGGCTGTATCATCGGAGTAATATGATGTTTGTTTTCGGCCTGTTGTAATCTTTTATTGATGTAAACGCTCTAATATATGATTAATTATTCATCAAACCGTTTCTGTCTGAATGAGGTTCTTCAGGAACGAGCAAACCTCTGGCTTTGAGTAGTAATAAACACAAGCTCTCATGGACTGATTGCACAGTTTCACGATTTATTCTGATAATACACTGTGTTCTTTTGATTTTTAATGCACATTTACACACACGCACACGCACACACTTCTTAGTGTAGAGACCATCATTACCACTTCTCACACACCATCGTGGTGGAACGCATGGATTCTGCCTTTATTACCATGGAAGACACCCACCACCCCCATCTCCCGTGTGTGTGTGTGTGTGTGTGTGTGTGTGTGTGAGAGCGAGAGCGCTCAGACATGCCTGTTTCTAAGTTACCAGCTTCACTCTGCTGCCAGTTGAGTGTAATTCCGAAACACCTTTAAGCTTCAAAACAACTCGAGTGATTTGAGGGAAGGACAACCATACTGTGGTGGTACCATGGTACAGTATCAGAGGGTAATACCATGAACCTTTATAAAGATGACCATATTCCTGTTAGTACGTATGGTTCTCTGAGAAACCAAAAAAGTGGTGTTACTGGCAAAAAAATTGTTTTTTAACATTTTTATAATTTATTATATATTCTATATCTAATATTATTTTAATTTTTGACAATCTAATATTAACGTAAAGTAAAAAAAAAACTATGTATGTGTATATTATTACAATCATTTATCATATTCGTATGGAAATAAGATCACGATTATGTCCAAAACAATGGTATTACCATAATAACCAATATACCAAAAATTACCATGTTACTACCATGGTATTCTTGGAGGTACCTTGAAATATCATGCAAATATCATGGTACATGCATTTTAGTATTACATTACATTTCAAAGTTGCGTTGTATTACCATCTGACATACAATGGTGCAAACGCAGTACTTTTACATGGTGCTGTATCAAAATAAACAAACATGAATAATATGTCCTGAAAACCATGGTATTATCATGATACCATATCTAAAAACATGCACTTATAAAAAAGCACTATTAATTACTCTGTAAATATCATACATAAAGTGCCATAACATCTAATGCCATCATTTTACCATGGTACTACTTTTACTCACGGAGGTATTTCCATGCTATTGTATCCAAATCATGCTATTACCGTAGTGAAATGTAAGAATTACCACCCAAAAGATCATGATAATTCTATATTACTTTTTAGTAATTAGACATTTTCGGCATTAACACACTTATGTGCGTCTGTTCTCTCATCAGATCACAAAGTCATAATCATAAGTGGAAAGAAAGACACCTGAAGTCTGGCATCTCTTCTTTCTTAGCAGCATTAAACGCAGCGATCCGTCCCACACATGTGGGAAATACTAGTTGCTTTCCTTCTTTATCAGAAACAGCAGTCGCCACTCACCTCCAGTTCCCTGCGAGGGGAATCCCTGAGAAAGAAATCCCTTCTGTCCTCCTCCTGGCGCTCGCTCTCTCTCTCTCTCTTTCTGTCTGTGTCAGTTTGTGTTTTGTTGCTCCTCAAACTCTTTTTCAGCACGCTGGGTGGCCGTTAATGTGGAGGTCATCCTGATCCTGCAGGGGTCCTGGATGTGTCCGTCAAAAACCAAAGAAGAGCCGAAGCTGAAGACCTCACCAGTGAATCCAGGAGCTCAAACTGGAGAGAGAATGAGAGAGAATGAGAGAGAGAGAGAGAGAGTACAATGTGAGAAAGGAGGGAGGGGAAGGTAAAGCTCTCAATGAGAGAAAGAGAGAGAGAGAGAGAGAGAGGAGGAGGAGAAGGTTGTGTGAGGAGAATTATGTGTGTGTGTGTGTGTGTGTGTGTGTGTGTGTGTGTGTGTGTGTGTGTGTGTGTGTCTGCAGGCATGCAGTGCCCCCAAAATTTTGACAAACTGAATGTCAAACTGAAGTAACTGAATGTCACTGTATTATAGTCATTATTTGGGCATTATGCGACTGCTTTTCAAGCTTAATGTTTCTCAGAAGGATGTTTGAAAATATAAAACAATAGATCTAGTATTGAAGAAACTGGTAAATCTCACAAAAAGTCACACTTTGCATCAAAAACACGAAAAACAAGTAATAAATTTTATTTTATAGCATATAAATAAAAGAGCTTATTTAAGGATCATGAATGATTTTATGATATATCACCATTTTTATGGTTAAGGACCATTACATTTAACAATATATCCATGTTTGTAATCCTATTCTCAATTTTTCGTTCAATTTTTATAACCATAATACAGTGCTTTTTTATTAATAATAATTTACTTCGATGTAGTGATTTAATATTTTTAAAAGCATCCTTTAGTTTAAAATTATTTTTTTTAAAAGTGTGTATGTCCTACATTTTCAAGAAATATGATTTCTTATTTCCCTCTTTTCATTTATATTTGTTCTTCTATTAATTTAATCTGTTTGATTATTTAATCTAATGGACCAAGTAAGTATTTTAAAATTATTTTTAATTAAAAAAGTTTAAACATAAAACGTATAAAAAAAAATTTGTATTATAATATATTAGCATTTATTTTTATATTTTTTATTTTATCATTATCTGTATTTAATGTTAGAACCAGACTGTTCGATATTGTTTTATCTAATGCAACTGTAAGTTCAGTTGTTAAAAGTTCAAAAATATAAATATAAATTAATTTTGTCCCCCTAATGGGTTTACCAGGATCAAACACACACACACACACACACACACACACACACACACACACACACACACACACACACACACACACACACACACACACACACACACACACACACACACACACACACACACACACACACACACACACACACACACACACACACAGTTTTATTTATTTGATCTGTTTATATTATATTGTGCTTTTTTTATAGGGGATATCCTAAGACAAACAAACCTGTGTGTGTGTGTGTGTGTGTCCTCTTTTCATTAGGCTTTAATCTAATTTACTCTGACACTCTTCATATGTGTCCTTTGTGTATTTCGGATCACACAAGGTTACATCTCTTATTCAAATGTACACACACACACACACACACACACACACACACACACACACACACACACACACACACACACACACACACACACACACACACACACACACACACACACACACACACACACACACACACACACACACACACACACATGTTTGTTTTTGTGACTTATGAGGACATTCCATAGGCGTAATGGTTTTTATACTGGACAAACTATATATTCTATCCCCCTACACTGCCCCTGTCCCTAAACCTACCCCTTACAGGAGACATGCTGGATTTTAACATTTAAAAAAAAACATTGTTTTTTATGTTTTTTAAGCTGTTTGAAATATGAGGACGCATGCAATGTCCTCATATTTCACGTGTAAGTTGTAATACTAGTGTAATACCCATGTCATTATACACATTTGTGTCCTCATATATAACAAAAACAAGCAGACACACACACACACACACACACACACACACACACACACACACACACACACACACACACACACACACACACACACACACACACACACACACACACACACACACACACACACACACACACACGCGATAGTATGTTTGACTGTCAAAGGATTTCATCCAGAATTAATGACTGAATTACTCTTATGCCCTGAGTGTCATTTTGTGTGTGTGTGTGTGTGTGTGTGACGGGGGTCTTTTTTGCTACTAATATAGTTATGATTAAATAAAATCCCTCTGTAGTGTCACATTAAACACTTTCAGCGGCTCTGAATTGCTGCAAGATTCGCTCTCACACACACACATCTGCCCACAGAACAATATTAAATCCGCGAACGCCGGAGCATATGGTACTGTCAGTAAACACACACTCTCACGATGAAAGGACACCAGGGCCAGTGTAGTCGAGGAACAACTGTCACTTTTGGTAAACAATCTCCTGCACATTAATTCAGCTGTGACCCGCCGGAAGAGCCCGCCTGGGTTATAAATCACAGGTGTAGCGTCAGAGCCGTGAGGAACGATGATGTTTACAAACCCAAGTCCTCTAAACTTGCTTAAACATTTATTCCTGGGCGAGAGAAAACCACGAAATGAGCTCTCGAGGACAGCTTACGCATGCCACGGGAAATAAAGAAATTTAGGTCATCATGAGCGTTTCTTTTGAAACTTCTGAAATGCTGAAGTTTCCGACTGCTGTAATGATGGAAATAGTGGAATTTGCCATGAAATACCACCAAAAACTCAATATAGAAGCACAACAATGTGCATTAAATGACTTTCAGTTTGGAAACAGGAAGGTAAACAGTTATAAACTATATATTCTAGTTTTATAATGTAAAAAGCTTATTTGTTGTTTACATTTGAGTGCTATTTTAAAATAGTCCAAGAGACTACAGTGGCTCAATCTTAAGTTTATGAAGCGACGAGAATACTTTTTGAGCGCGAAAAACAAACAAAAATAACGACTTTTTTCAAGTATTCATTTCCTTCTCTGTTGGCCTTGAGATATTCACGTAGTGTAATTGCGTAGCGCGTCTGTGTTCTACGTCACACGTAGGCTCACTATTGGCCGACGCTGGTCATGTGTGGTGCGTGTGACGTATAACACAGAAGCTCTACGCTATTACACTACGTGAAATCTCGAGGCCCAAAGAGAAGGAAATGAATAGTTGAATAAAGTCGTTATTTTTGTTTGTTTTTCGCGCTCAAAAAGTATTCTCGTCGCTTCATAAACTTAAGATTGAGCCACTGTAGTCTTTTGGACTATTTTAACGATTTCTATAATAACTTTTCTGGGCTGTCAAGTTTCAATCCCTTGGAAGCCTATGGAGGAGTGATCCAGCTCTCAGATTTAATCACAAATATCTTAATTTGGTCAATATCTAAAACAAGGTCAAAGGTCACAAACGAAGGTTCCAGTAGAACCTTTTAAGTTTCAATATTTCCAATGAATGACTGATCATCAAGAACATTTTATTCTCTAAAGCTCCATGTAACCTGCTCAAGAACCCATTTTTTTCTTGAGATGTGTATGATTATTTTCCCGAAACAAAGAACCTTTGAGGAACTTTTATTTTTAAGAGTGTATAGGCCAAGTAGACGTTTCGAGGCGATCTGAGGTTTATGAACAGAGTTCTCTTGTTGTTTTTCAGGACAGACTGTACAAGCAGGATCAACTTACACTGTTAAAGTGGACAGACTGTTCTGGATAGATGTGCCAAAGCCCTGATGCTCACCACCGCTCTACATCTAATAAAGCCTCTTTAGTGGATCTGAGGGTTAACCTTCTTAAGAAACATTTTTAAGGTTTTTACTTGGTTCTTTTTGAGATTGAAAATCTTTTAGATGATACATTGTGACTCCTTAAGGTCTGTGTAATGATTCTTCATGGTTAGTTTCATGAAGCACCAGAGATTAAACAGCTCTTTGTGGACTTTTACACCTTTATTTTTTGCAGCGTACAGTGAGGTCAGGGTTTAGTGATTGTGTTATCAGCATGTTTTGCTCTTTTCTCCGCACTGTGCACACGTGAGTGTCATGGGTCATGACCTTTGACCTCTGGCTGATGGGGTCTTCACATCACAGATCACCTGCAGACGGAGGTCATGCGGTTATTGTCTCTCTGGTAATAGCGTATGATTTGGCCAGTTTGTTACTTGTGCTGAAAATCTGTTACCGTCTTGACGGCTGCTTTTCATTCTGCGTACGAGCCCATGTCAAAACATCTCTGATATCCTCATTTCTATGGCTCCCTCCTTCAATGTTTGTCTGTGGATTTCATGGTATAAAAATGAATAACACTTGAGATATTATTATTGCTTTTTAGATGTTTAATTATATTGTATCTTAAATCATGTTTGCTCATAATGTTCTCTCTCTGGTGTATCATGCACTTTCCATACGGATGTAAGAGAAGGCTACAAGATTACAGTGTAGGTGAGTGATTCATTATCAGTTCATTCATACAACTCTTGAAAAACACACACACACACACACACACACACACACACACACACACACACACACACACACACACACACACACACACACACACACACACACACACACACACACACACACACACACACACACACACACACGCGTTTGTTTTTGTGATTTATGAGGACATTCCATAGGCGTAATGGTTTTTATACTGGACAAACTATATATTCTATCCCCCTACACTGCCCCTGTCCCGAAACCTACCCATCACAGGAGACATGCTGGATTTTAACATTTAAAAAAAAAAATTGTTTTTTATGTTTTTTAAGCTGTTTGAAATATGAGGACGCATGCAATGTCCTCATATTTCACGTGTAAGTTGTAATACCAGTGTAATACCCATGTCATTATACACATTTGTGTCCTCATATATCACAAAAACAAGCACACACACACACACACACACACACACACACACACACACACACACACTCACACACACACACACACACACACACACACACACACACACACACACACACACACACACACACACACACACACACACACACACACACACAGTGGAATATTTAGTTAAATGTTATTGTCAGTTTTTACGCTTCATTTTCCACATATTTTCAAAGTTTTAATGTTGTCAGTCTAATTGAGATGTTCATTTTCAATATGTTCAATACACACTATTATACCAATAAATTGATCAAAAGTCATCAAAATTGATCAAAAATATCAACCATTTATAATGTCATAGAAGATTTCTATTTCAAATAAATGCTGTTCTTTTCAACTTTACCAAAAAAATCTGTTCATCAACTATTTTCAATGTTAATAAGTATCAAATCATCATATTAGAATGATTTCTGAAGGAACATGTGACACTGAAGACTGGAGTAATGATGCTGAAAATTCAGCTTTGATCACAGGAATAAATTACATTTTAAAGGTGGGGTATGTAATTTTCTTTTTTGACCATTTTTTCAAAATCACTTGAAATCCTATTCCTAACCCCCTTACTGGCTGTAAATTAGAAGCACTGAAATGAAAATTAAGCAATTTAATCATCTGTGGAACGGGCAGGACTCGAAAAACTCCAGCCAATCATTTTCAAGACCGTCTAGAATCATTGGACAGAAAATGCGTCACTCAAACGGTTGTACCATACCCCACGCCCCCCTCCCCCCTCGCGCGCGTGTCCCGTTCGTGCGCATACTCAAAGCTCGTGACCCAGTCACAGGAAGTGCAAGTCGCCCCGGTACAGAGAGAGAGAGAGAGAGAGAGAGAGAGAGAGAGAGAGAGAGAGAGAGAGAGAGAGAGAGAGAGAGAGAGAGAGAGAGAGAGAGAGAGAGCGCATCTGAGTTCTCTTACGAGAGTACTCTCGTGTTGCGTAAGCTAGCTTACGCTACGGGAAAACTCCTTTTCTCGAGAATACTGAAGCCAAAAAATTATCCTTTAATTTTCTCATATTTAAAACGCATGCTTGCACAGAGCAGACCTAGAATAGGCAGCTCGTGCGCCTATTGGCTGCTCTGCGGCAAGATGCTGCAACCTATCGGTGGACTGGGAGTGACGTCAGCACCAATAGCAGCGCGGGTGCCCGAGTGCGTCACGTCCCGCCAGAATAGCCGTGGCTTACCTCTACATAAGCCGGTCCAGATAGGGTGTTCTTTGATTTTTCTCCACTTCAGCGAAGTATTCACATCGCTGACTCTCCAGAGAAGCCGCGCCGTCGAAACAAGCACCTCAGCGGGACGAGCCCTCTGCACTGCAGTTGGAAGCCGCCTTCGCCGCTTCATCGCCGTACCTGCTGCGCTATCCGGCGCCCATATCCTTTTCATATTATATATCCTTTTCATATGCGCTATCCGGCGCCCATATCCTTCTCTAGTATTCTAAAAGAGCAAGAGGCGTTGTTTCAAATGCCTCGAGTTTCCAAATGCGGCTCGTGTCGAGCCCCTCTCAGCGACAATGCGCGAGTCTCGCCGCGGCCGGACCGCCATTGAAAGCAGCACGCATCGCTCTCACAGCTCCCTCGACGGAGGCGGCTGGAGTAGTGTATTTCGCAGCCAACGAGCCCGTTACGTTACCCGCTCGCCTGCACACAAAAGCCGTTTTCACGGCTACCCAAAAAAAAAAAAAAAAAAGTGCGCTTCCCGCCTGGGACGAAACCGCGCGTAGCTTCCTTTAGAGCCTCGCTTTTTCACCTTCCCCGCCTCCCTTAACCGACGCACAGCTGCCGCTCACGAGCCTCACTGCCGTCGCGTTTGAGGTTGAGGGACACGCATCAATAGACTGCTGTTCTAACCGCGCGTAGCTTCCTTTACGTTACAAGGAAGCTAGCGCGCCCCCGCAGAAGCAGTCACTCTGCCCCTTGTGGGACCGCGCAGTGATAAGCGCCGTTCCCAAGGGCTGCCGGAGCCTATAGCCACAGCGACGCGCTCGCCGGAAAGCCTCCCTCGAGCCTCGCTTTTTCACCTTCCGCGCCTCCCTTCACCGACGCGCAGCTGCCGCTCACGAGCCTCACTGCCGTCGCGTCTGAGGTTGAGGGACACGCAAAGGGAGCTACCGTGGCTGCTCGCGCTACTCAAGCTTATGTTGTTTCCCCCGTGGCTCAGTGGCTAAACTCTAAGCTTTCGCGCCAGAGACCCGTGTTCGATCCCGGCTCTCGCAGTAGAAAAAATTTATGCAGCTCTCCTCTCTGAGCTCGCGACCAGCTTTCTTACGTACAGGAAGCGAGCGCGCGAACCGAGACGTCACCGTCGAAAGAAAGTGTGGTTTTTTGTCCCGCCGAGGCCTGACAAACTCCCTCTTCTTCTCAAACATTTTCCAGCTCCTCCTAGTACGAGCGGCCGGTAATGTCTATACTGCAGTAGTGTGCCTGTAATACACGCACGCCTGTAAACAGTGCCGAGACACACACGAAAACTGTGATGACGCTCTCTCTCTCTCTTATCTGCTCGCGGCAACTAAAGCTTACGTTGTTTTCCCTGTGGCTCAGTGGCTAAACCCTAAGCTTTCGCGCCGGAGACCCGTGTTCGATCCCGGCTCCCGCAGCAGATAACATTTATGCAGATCCGGCTCACGCCGATGGTGTTTTAGTGTAGAAAGGTGCCCACATCTCAGTGTTCACCCCTACACGCAAGCACGCTCGTGTTATTCACAGAGCCCACTCCCTTAAAGCGGGCAACAGCTCGAGTGTTGAACGTAGGAAATGTGTCCGCGAGTTCGCGTCCACGCCTATTTTTCTGCCCGCTCTATCACTAAAGACTCACGGCTGGACCACAGTCAAAGTTTATTTCCCTGTCAGTCCCCTTCAAAAAGGCTACTGCAGTGGTCCATTTAGCAGCCAACGAGCCGGTTCATTTACCCTCTCGCCTGCACACATACGCCGTTTTCACGGCGACCCAGAGAAATCTCAAAGGAGTATACTGTCTGGTTATCCGGCTCACGCCGTTGGTGTTTAAGTGTAGTGCAAGTGCCCACGCCCCAGTGTTCACCCCTACACACAAGCACATCAAATCTCGTGTCACTCACAGAGCACACTCTCATAAAGCGCAGAGAAGCCGCTCGAGTGTTGAATATAAGAAATGTGTCCACAGGTCCGTGCCCACTATCTGGCCGCTCTGTTACACGTTCAATAAAACAGGTTATGAATGTAAGTCTCGTGCCCGCCGGAGAGCGTTCACGCTTACTAACACACACCTCCCCCCGGGCGCCGCCCGCGTGTTAAAACGAAACACAGGGCATTGATATGACGCTCCCTATCCGTTATGATCGGGGCGTCACATACACTTGCAAGTCTCGTGCCCGCGCACACGCGCTCACGCTTACAGAAAGCTTTTCCGCCCAAAGCGCTGCTCGCGCGTCAAAAAGTGAGAATAAAATGCTCCCCATCCCTTATGATTGGGACTCCTCACATAAATCAGCCGGTCTCGGCTTTCAGTGAGCAGCCATTGCCCAGAACCGAGAGCGCGCGCGCGCCGCGCTTTCGGCTCCGGTTCAGTTTCACAAGCTCGCAAACGGCTGCGATCTGAACCCGGAGGCCATTCGCCCCCTAGCGGCTCGCATAGCTGCGTGGGAAATTATCCCAGGGATTTCAGAATGGGTTCTCAGCACAATAAAGCAGGGCTATACACTTCAATTCATTCGCCCTCCCCCGCGCTTTCGAGCCCGGTCCGCGACGATAGTGAATGCGGAAGTAGCACACCTACTTCACGCAGAAATAGCAATACTGCTGTGCAAAGGGGCTATAGAAAAAGTACCGCCTTCTCTTAGCGAGTCAGGCTTTTACAGCCGATATTTTCTTGTACCCAAGAAGAACGGAGCTTTCAGGCCCATCCTAGATCTGAGACATTTGAACAAGGTGCTTGCAAAAGACCGTTCAAATGCTTACAACCAGGAAAATCCTCGCGCACGTTTGCCCGAGGGACTGGTTTATTTCTCTAGATCTGGAGGATGCCTATTTTCTGTTTCAGATATCACCCCGTCACAGGCAATTTTTGAGATTCGCCTTCGACGGTCAGGTATATCAATACACCGTCCTGTCGCTCGGCCTGTCTCTAGCACCCCATACATTTACGAAGTGCATGGACGCAGCGCTCGCCCCCCTGAGAACTCGGGGGCTGCGAATAATGAACTATCTGGACGACTGGCTGATATTGGCTGTGTTCGCCACCTAGCCGCGTTTTTCCAGAAGGGCAGCTTTCTCCCTTTGAAAACGTTTCAACGGATGCTGGGCTGTATGGCATCAGCTGCAGCGGTGCTCCAGCTGGGCCTATTGCGCATGCGCCCGCTCCATCACTGGTTGAATGCTTGCGCGTCTCGCCGAGCCTGGGTTTCTGGCGGCCAGAAAATCAGAGTGACTCAGACCTGCATAGCGGCTCTGCAGCCCTGGTTAGTAGCCGACTGGTACCAGCAGGGAGTGACGATGGGAACCTTCTCTTATTGGAAAGTAGTTTCGACAGATGTGTCCAACTCGAGTTGGGGCGCGCTGTTCGAAGGCAGACCGGCCTTTGGCCAGTGGTCAGACCAAGAGAAGTGTTTTCACATAAACTGTCTTGAGATGATAGCGGTCGAAAACGCGCTGATGCGCTTCCTCCCGTTCATACAGGACCAACACGTTCTCGTTCGCTCGGACAACATGTCTGTGGTTTCCTATGTAAACCGTCAGGGTGGTGTCAGATCCAGGAACCCCTGCAATCTGACGGAACGCATCCTTGTTTGGTCCCAGATGCACCTGTGCTCGCTGAGGGCGGCGCATGTGCCTGGCCATTCGAATGACGGTCCAGACAAACTGTCCAGGGACAACGTTCCCCTGGGGGAATGGTCCCTGCACCCCCAAACGGTCCAGAAACTGTGGCGCCTATTCGGCAGAGCGGAAGTCGGCCTATTTGCGTCAAAAGACAATGCTCATTGCCCGATGTTCTTTTTGAAGAACCAGGATACCCTGGCCAAGGTCTGGCCCAGCCTCCCTCTGTATGCTTTCCCTCCGGTCTCTCTGTTACCACAGGTAATCAAGAGAGTCAGGGAAACGCGCCACTCGGTGCTCCTCATAGCTCCGCACTGAGAGAATCAGAATTGGTTTCCGGAACTAGTACGGCTGTCACATGCAGCTACGTGGCCTATTCCGGTGAGGGCAGATCTCCTCTCTCAGGCTCGCGGCTAGATCTGGCATCCCCATCCAGAGCGCTGGTCTCTGCACGCATGATTGATCAACGGGTACTCGTTACCCTGCCAGAAAGAGTGATGAGCACGATCACGCAGTCTAGAGCTCCTTCCACGGGACGGCTCTACGCGTCTAAATGGTCAGTGTTCTCCAAGTGGTGCACCGACAGAGATCTGGATGCACGGTCGTGTGAGGTTGCGCATTTGCTCACTTTCCTACCAGAGCTGATGGATAAGGGGAGGTCCCCATCCACGCTCAAAGTTTATGTGGTGGCCGTGGCGGCGTTCGCAGAATCGACGCACGGTTAGTCACCGGGAAGACATGCGCTGGTCATCCGCTTCCTTAGGGGAGCTAGAAGGATGAATCCGCCGCGCCCCCCGTCGGTTCGTATGCGGCCTCTGCAGTGCTTCGGTTGGGTCTGCTGCGCATGCACCCCCTCCAGCGCTGGCTGAAAACACGAGTCCCGCGACGAGCTCTCTGTGAGAGCGTCATGTTTGGAATTTGGGCCTAATGATTCTAAAGTTACGCTCAAACCAATACACGGTTATGTCCCCAAAGTGCTCTCTACTCCGTTCAGAGCGCAAGTCATTTCCCTGCCGGCCCTTCCGGGAACCGACAGTGACAGCGATGTAAACTTCCTTTGCCCGGTCAGGGCTTTAAGAGTTTACGTTCAACAAACCGCTGCCTTCAGGCAGTCAGAACAGCTGTTCGTTTCGTTTGGTGGCCGCACGAAGGGGCTAGCTACCTCGAAACAGAGCTTTTCCAGATGGATAGTTGATGCTATCGCCTTGGCTTACAAGTCTAAAGGCCTTCAATGCCCTTTAGGTGTTCGAGCCCATTCCACTAGAAGTATGGCCTCATCATGGGCTTGGACTAGTGGTGTTTCACTCCATGATATTTGTAGAGCGGCAGGCTGGGCCTCTCTGTCTACATTTATAAGGTTTTATAACCTGGAGGTCCCTGCTTTGCAGGCCAAAGTGTTATCTGTATGAGATTGTCATACACGCTGACTGTTATACTGTGTTATGCACTCCCTTATACATATGAGGCGTCACCATATGGTCAATATGTGTTAGGGCTCACTTTGTGTCGGCCCACATATCTTCACTATTACGTGTTCCCCGGGCACTAGCCCTTGGACTTAATGTGAATGGTCTCAGCATACACGGCGCTTTAAACTGGGTTCCCGTAGCGTAAGCTAGCTTACGCAACACGAGAGTACTCTCGTAAGAGAACGACACTCGGTTACTAACGTAACCTCGGTTCTCTCTAGAAGAGGGAACGAGTGTTGCGTAACCCGGCCGTGTTAATGCTGCGTTCTTATTTCGCTTCAGTGTGAAAAACCAAAGAACACCCTATCTGGACCGGCTTATGTAGAGGTAAGCCACGCCTATTCTGGCGGGACGTGACGCACTCGGGCACCCGCGCTGCTATTGGTGCTGACGTCACTCCCAGTCCACCGATAGGTTGCAGCATCTTGCCGCAGAGCAGCCAATAGGCGCACGAGCTGCCTATTCTAGGTCTGCTCTGTGCAAGCATGCGTTTTAAATATGAGAAAATTAAAGGATAATTTTTTGGCTTCAGTATTCTCGAGAAAAGGAGTTTTCCCGTAGCGTAAGCTAGCTTACGCAACACTCGTTCCCTCTTCTAGAGAGAACCGAGGTTACGTTAGTAACCGAGTGTCGTTTTCGCTCGTGCTTGATTGCGCATCCATGTTTTTCGTATGGTTGGAGTCAGGGCCAGCGTTGGAGAAGAGAAGGTAGGACCTTATGAGATGTGTATTTTCAAAATCTGCCAGCCGTTATGCAAATCACATACCCCACCTTTAACATATCTTTAAACAGAAAACTATTTTAAATTGCAATAATATTCAATAATATTACTGTTTTTACTTTATTTTTGATCAAATAAACACAGCCTTGGTGAGACTTCTTTCAAAAACATTAAAAAATATATATAATCGAACCCAATCTTTTGAACAGTAGTGTGTGTGTGTGTGTGTTTTAAACACTCAAATGTAGTTACATTTGGTTAGTAGCTCACATTGTAGCTAACTACTTGTTTAAATGGAAGCTCGCCCGTGACTTTAAATAATGAGCTTGTAGCTTTTCCAGCACTGTACTCGTCTCTCTCTCGTTCTCTCTTTATTTATCTGACAATTCATTACACAGATGATCGTTCTCCATATGGCGGCGGCTCCCACAAGGAACACTACCTCTGTAATTTAACTTGCAGAAACAGAAATCAAAGAGCCGCTATGAAACAAATTAGAGTACAATTGAGCCTCTGACTGAATGGCAATGAATAAATCAGCAATAAATGCAGAAAACACATTTTGAGTCCACCAAGGGGAACTTTAGAGCTCGTTGGCTGTAATATAATCGGTGTGAAAACAGCGCTCCAAACGTCACTGCCGGGATCAATTCTGCTCTTTGCCCAAACAATTATGGATTTTTCTTTAGCGCATAAAATGCACGGATCACAACACATCAATACCCGTGGGCTTCAGACGCGAGAGAATTCGTTATGGGAGAAGGTGATCTGCTCATTATTTACAGGGTTAAAGGTCAACTCTTGGACCTGCGGAGTGTTTTTGAATGTCATCATTCTTTGCCCGTTTCTCTCTGTGGAAACACCAGATTAGCCTGTAGGTTTATTTTGAAATAGAGAAAACATTCAAAAAAAAAAAAAAAAAAAAAAAATCACGTCCAAGTTTAAAATAAGCGAGCGGGTTGTATTGCAAATCTTATTGGCAGTATGACGCCGCAGGGAAGAACCGTCCTGTGCCGATAAAGTCAATACACCTGGTAGTCTGGCTTTAGTTTTGGCCGGGTTTTTCATAAAATGCTGTATTACATCAGTTCTTGTCAAAAGCAATGAATTATATTAATAATTCTCGCACACGAAGCTTTAAATCACTCATTTCCTGATTTCAGCACTGACCATTTGATCACTGTTTGTGGCCTGGATTGAGTCCCGTAAGCCTCTGAAGGACAAATGAATTTTTCGAGGAATCCGGGCTAAATCAATCTCAGTCCTGATGGATGAGGTAAGCCTGTGAAGTAGTGAACCTATGAGCCCTAACCGTGATGCAGCCTGCAGACTGAATAGCACAACTGCTCAAAAATGACATTGGGATCATATGTCATACCAATCGTGTCCTGAAATCGATCATTTTGGAGTACTATGGGAGAAAAAACACGCTGTAGAGCTCTAAAATTGACAAGACTAGAATCTAGAATATCTTAGAGATATAATATCATATAATTCTAGTTATATTTTTATATATTTTACATATTAAATTGATATATAATAGTATACTTAAAGTAGTTAATGTAAAAGTATATATTTTTTAACTAAAACTATAATAATTATTATTATAGATTATTATCATAATCTATTATTTTTAGGGCTGTCAAATGATTAATCGTGATTAATCACATCCAAAATAAATGTCTTTGTTTACATGTGGGTGCACTGTGTATAATTATTTTGTATATATATATATAAATACACACACATGTATGTATATTTAAGAAAAAAACATTATTTATATATAAAATATTTATATTCATAATATAAATTATATATAAATCTATATACCGTATATACATGAAAATATTTCTTAAATATATACAAGCATGTGTGTGTATTTATATATAAAATAATTATACACACTGCACCCACATATATTATGTAAACAAAGACTTTTATTTTGGATGTGATTAATCACGATTAATCATTTGACAGCCCTTTTTTAATAGATTTTTTTATATATAGTAATAAATACATAAAATATTATTGTTACTATTATTATTATTATTATTATATGTAATATAATTACAAAATAGATTTGTAAAAAATAACTTAGTTTATTTTATATTTTGTCTTTATTTAATAAATAAAATATGAACCTTTTTAAAAGAATATATTTAAAGTTACTTACTATGTAAAAGTATATGAATATTATAATTTTTTATATTTTTTATATATATAGTAGTAAATAAATACATAATAAAATATTATTTCTATTTTTATTATTATTATTATATGAAAAAAAATTACAAAATAGATTTGTAAAAATATGTTTATTTCTATTTTAATATGCAATATATTAAATTATATTTAAAACTAATTATATAAAAGTAAATGAAAGACATTATTATTATTTTCTATTTTATATATATATATATATATATATATATACTGTATGTATTATACTACTTTCAGATGTGGGATTTTCAGCCCGGCTCAACACAATTTATACTGCATTTCCAGCTAAAATCAGCAAAGGAGAAAAATGTGAAAACTGTCCACAGATTGCGTCTGGACCATGAATCTTCTGACATTTCATTAAATCATGACGTTTGAACATTTTTTGAAGGCTGTTGGCTCTAATGAGAATGATTATGAATCTGGCAGATGCTTTGTTGTGATCAGGCTGAATTGTTGAGGGTAATCTCTGAAGCCGCTGCATATTATTATCACATGAGGTTTTATTTAGATGTTATGTGCTTCTCATTGGGGAAGCCTCCAGTGGGATCTCAGCATTTGAGACATTCAGGACTGTGTATTCCTGGTCTAGCTGTCAATCATCTGAAAGAGGAAAGGAGTTTATCACATTCGGAGCCTCATGAGAAATATCGGCTTCTCAGTCTGAATAATCACGCAGTTTGTGTTTGTTTCTACAGACTTTCTCTATGGAAGCAGGACTAGCTTTTTAATCGTCACACAAAACTAGTTTTCTTCAACGAGAGCCCACCTTAAGCTCTGAGATGGGACGACAGTCTCGAGTAGTTCTGTGTCAAACTCTTACACAAGCGTTCTCTGGTGTCCTCAACTAAGTTTCATGAGCTTCTGTGTTTCAGATCAGTGATTTACATGGATTCTGCAACTCTACAGAAAACTCTACAGAGAATTGGACCGTCTGTAATAATCGAAGAAGTTTCACCCATCCTCTGCACCTCGTAAGTTTAAATATTTTAATGTAATAATAAGCCAAATAATTATTGTTACTCCAATATGTGTGTTTCAAATACAAAGATTTATTTCATTTTAGTATATTTTTTTGTGTTAAAATAATTGTTTCAATATTATATTAATATTCAGTATACACACATATAGGCATACATATATTATTTCAATAATATATAAAGTATATTATATACAGTGTATTCAATTATCAGACTTTTGAATAATTATATAAAAATCATATTAGAATTATCAGAATATATAGAGTTTTTATTTTTATATAATGAATTATCCAGAAGTCTGATTATTTTCGTAATAGTTAATAATTGGTTGCAACATCTTTATTTTTTCAAGTCAAGTCAAAAATGATTTCTATATCACATTAAAAAGCAACAGTTGCACCAAAGTGCTGTACAATAAAACATTCAGCATTTAAAAGAAATGCATAAAAGCATATTTTACATCCATTCTGTGAATTCTTCAGATTTTCTTACAGAATCAGTGCAAAAAGTGTTAAATAAGTTCAATTCATAACGTGCAATGTTTTTTATGCCCTGAGAAACGTTTATCGGTGTACAGGGTTTGACTTTGCATGCAGAATCTTCTGGATCTCCAGCTAAATTCCTCAGGCCTCATTGGCATCGAGAACTGCGGAAACATGTAAATTAGATCCGCCCTGAAACCCAGACACTGACGCTCCTCCTGAAAAAAGAGTGAAAACATGGGATGTAAGAGAATATTGCTATTTTCATCTCTTTATTTGTGCCGTCTACATATCTCGATTATATGTGCAGACGTCACGGAAACGTCAATTTAGCAGATTTATCACAGACCTCTCACTCTGAGACACCTGCTTACGACAGATGACAAACATGACCTTCGTTTGGACGGCACTTGGTTTCAGCTTTATACTGCAAATTTAATATTTGTGCTGACAGTTTTCTCTTTCATGCCTCAGGACGCTGGTAGAGTTTGAACTTGTATATCTTTACTGAAAAAATTGACAATATATGTTTTTGCATTGCTTTAAGTCATCAAAATAAGTAAAGCAATTTTTCAACTTTATAATGTTATACAAGATAAAAAAAAGTCAGTTTGATGTAATTTAAGTTGAAATTACTTAGTTGAAAATCCAAGTAGATTATACTTTTTTGACGGTATTGGCAAATCTAAGCACAGTTTGAGACAAACAAACTTTGAACAGACAGAACGTGTTTTAAAAAAAAAAATCTAATTGTACTCAGATATGCTAAGATATAGGAGACATAAATATGAACTCAAACATTACTCATCATATTCCTCAAGACCAAATTATCTGAGCTGCTATTTACTGTATTAATTTTATAGACTTCTCATTTGTTTCTCACATTTAATCTCATTGCTGTCTTTTGAGAAACAAACTCTGATATAAAATATTTTTTGGCTGCATATATGAAATTAATACAAGGAAATTTGTGAGAAATTAATATTTAAACCTTAAACAAAGTATTATTAATTTATTTTTCGACACAGAATAACAGGTCACCTCTCCGCCCTTTTTTATTCTATGTAGTGTTGTTTACTGAGAAATGAAAAACAAAAAAGCTATTTGTGCCAAAAAAAAGTGTCCTCAGGGTTATACAAACTGTCCCTGGTCACTCGACACTCGCATGCATGTCACATCTGTCTGTCATGCCCTGGAACTCATTTCCCATCTGTGTGTGTGTGTGTGTGTGTGTGTGTCGTACACAGGTGCACAGTGGTATGGGTGAAGAGAAGCTCTAGCAAGAAACACGATTTGATTTGTCATCCGTGCCCAGAGGGATCTCACACACATTCACTCACACACATACACACACTGTTTATGCCATCCATTACCCCACAAACAAAATTACATACTGCTTTCCAAGAGACATAAACACTCCTGACAGAAGTGTCGGTATGACATATCTTTGAGCTGAAATGCTGTTCTGTATCTTAAAGAGACCCAGAGGAAAATATATTATTGTGTAGAGGTTTCTTTTTCTTAGCTCAGTTTATCTTAAAATTAACTAAAGTTGACACAAATGAGACTATAATCAGTGTTGGGAAAAGTTACTTTCAAAAGTAATGCATTACAATATTGCGTTACTCCCTAAAAAGTAATGTATTGCGTGGGTTGAAAGGTGAGTTGTCAGTAAATATATGGGAAAAGTAATACATTACTTGAAAAAAGTAATTACCCCTATAAGGCCCCAACACTGACAATAATTGATATACAGTAATAGTATAGAGTGAGGACCATAGACTGTAAAAAATATGGACAAAGCGTCTGTGACGTCACCCATAGACTTTTTGAAGAACGGTTTTGAGGCCGTTTAAGGGGGGTATGGGCGGCGCCATCTTAGAAAATCTTTGCAGAAAGGATACAGAGGTGGTATCATAGAAATCATATAGAGACTAGAAGCCCTATTGGCCGCTGGAGACCGAGAAATCCGGCCGCCATCTTGAACCGGTCGTATTCCTAGTTTCGTTGCGTGGCAGCAGATAAGATGCCAGAGCATTGTGGAGCATTTTTCTGTTCTAATCGCCGGACCATCGAAAATAGGGCTTTTCACAAGTAAGTCTTAACATTACCATACTATTGGTTGTATTTTGTGAATAGAATATTACCAGATAATCGAGAAGGAGCAAGGATATTTTGCTATTACTGTACTGAAATCGTTGTGAAATGCTGTTTACTGCATTAGCCGGTGTTCACCCGGCATGGAGAGAGGTGAGGTAACTGTTAATTAAAGTAATAATTACAAGAGCTTCTAGGTTATCAGATGATAAGCATTCAACTGCCCTGTTGTATAGGTTATTTGTGTTTGCGCACATGATATCAGGAAGCACCTACACGCATGACAGCGATGCTTATTTGAGTTACCCCTCCAACTAGTTCTAGTTTTATTGATAACCTATATCTTATCATATGCTATTTGGCTATTGATATTACATAAGTCCTGTGGTAAAATTACATTAACTTACTCCAACTTGTAAAGTTAATCCGAATAGGGCTTTATTTAGTCTCGACATTTCCCCCTCCCACATCCACATACAATAAAAATGTAACGTTATTGGCTTAATATTGTCCGAATTTAATTTTTAGAAATTAGTGATGCAAACACGTTGAAAAGCTTCTTCTCACTTTTTATTACAGGTTGCGTTCGGTGGATTCGGTGGTTGCGTTGTGTGTGTGTGTGTGTGTGTGTGTGAGAGAGAGAGAGAGAGAGAGAGAGAGAGAGAGAGAGAGAGAGAGAGAGAGAGAGAGAGAGGAGAGAGAGAGTGAGAGTCTGTTCGTGTTTGTTTGTGTCTGTTCGTGTACATGTGCGTGTCACAAATCATAAATTGTTTCTTTAACTTATTAAAATATCTTACTTTACTGCAACTATCTGTTTCTGCTTCTTTATTATATTTATAGTGTGTGATTTATACAATACATGATTATGATATCCTTCATCACACATATTGAGTCTGGTCACTTAATATCTTATAGCAGAATATTATATTACTGTTAAGCCTACTATGGATATTAAAATACGCCGAACCATGTGTCCTGTATCATAGCTACATGAATTACCTTTGCAGCAAAATAAACCGCGTGAAAATCAGTTCAGTATTCAGTGAGATATGATTAATTTAATGCGCTGACAGCTCATTTCACCTGCTATTCAATTACACTGAGCGGAGCGGATGACCGGTTTAAGATGGCGGCTCCAATTCTCGTCCGTGCCAATAGGTAGTAGCGGTCGATAGGGCGTCTACCTATATGATGTCTATGGGTGGTATGATGTGTTGTGTCAGATCATGGCCAAAACGTCAAATTTCCGGAATTCCACTCAGCGCAGCTCGTCAGCTGTCAATCAATCTGTCACCACCACCAGTCTTATTTGTCATAAATTTTATATCTAAATACGATCTAAACTAACGAGTTAGAAAAAAATTCACCCCCCTCACAGTTGTCAGGCACTCGGAACCTATAAAAAAATACAATAAAAGTCCATGGGACCAACCTGTAAAAACATGAATTTATGCTGTGAAAACGGACATTTTAACATGGGATGGACATTTGCTCCCTTTTGGGACCTGCCCCTAGCGGATTTTACATGTATTGCGGTTTTTCGCACTTCCGGGTAGGCTTCGTTTATCAGATTAGAATGTTGCCGCTTGGTAAGGATGCACCGCAAATCCCACACTCAATGAGAAATTGTAGCGATATACACCACTAACCCCTTCAGGAAGGTGACGATATGCAAAGGGAAATTGAAGCGCTTGCACCGTTCTCCCGCTCAACAAACCGGAGCGCCGGGGGCTTTAGACAGGTCTGTGCCAAGGGCTCGGTTGCCTCATAATCTGACCCTGGCATAGACTAGAGCTATAAAATGAAGCTGCTCAGATCATTTAATGAGAATGTTTGAGTTCATAATGACATTCATACCTCAAATGTGAATTTTGGGTTCATATTGAGAGACTTTTGATTGCAGACTGTATCTTGGCAAGTCTTGGCACATTTGAGACATTGAGATTTTTCAAACTCTAAATGAGACACGAAAGATTAGGGTCTTTTGTCTGGAAACTTAATTAGATGTCTCCATTTACTCTAGTTATTAATCTCATTGCTATCTACAAGAAACAATTAAAAAATGTTATTGGTATTATTTTACTTATCTTTCTCATATTTCCTCATAACCATGTATTTTTTGTATGAATTAATTTTCTTGGATGAATTATCCACCATGTTTAAGACCACGGATCTTAATTTTATATTTCTGCCCATGTTTCCTTTTGAGTGTCCATCCATGTGATGAAACAACCCTTGTGTGTGCTACATGTAGATCCGTGTTTCCTAGCACTTGAGGATTGGCCGTGCAGAAATAATTCTATTCTGGGAGAATGGAAGCTTTGATCTTAATAAAAGGAATGTTTGATGTCTGTGTGATGGTTCATCAGAGCAGGCTAGTTGCCATGGCTAGCCTGACGTCAGTGAGGCCAGAGAATACGTTCTCTCGCTTGCTGTTATTTTGAGCTCATTGTTCTCCTCACTGGGTAATTGTGTGGTTATAGCCACTGATCGCAGCTGGACTGGACCACAAGGCTCGATTGGAGAGACTGTTTTGGCTGAGGTGAGGGGGGCATGGGGTGTAAGGTGTGAGGAGATACTGGGGTTGCAGGGGTGACGAGATACAGCTTTGGTGGAGAGAGATCGATTTAACAGCGGGCCAAAGACATAGCCTTGTGGGACCTCATAGGATACAGGCTGAGTCACTAATCCTGACAGCTTGGCATAACCCTGATTCAAAGCAACCAATGAGGACTTGATCAAAGCAACACTGCTAATGTATCTGAAGTTTTCCTTTTGGTGCTGACAAGTGAGAAACTGTCAGTTTAAGATTATCAAAAGATGACTTTTTTTAGAAGATTCAGATCAGTTGCATTTATCCCTAATCAAATAGGGTGTGAATTCATTTCCACAATATTCACACGATGTTGCAATAGATTTGTGCAATGAACGTGTTCAGTTTGTATTACTAAAAGAGAGTTAGAAGAGTTGTTTGAGGCAAAATGAGTATCTGTAAAATGAGTTCTGTGTTGAATATTTCTTGAAGAAACTTTCACATTTTGTTCTACAATGGAAATAACACACCTCAAATGTGAATCTTGAAACCATAATGTGCTTAGAAATGTTTTTAAACAGCTTTCTCAATAAGGGCTGAGACCAAAGGATGCAAATTTTCATGCTTGACAAATTTGAGAATATTTGTAGGCCTTAAGCTGCAGTCACAATAGTGAATTTTTGTGTGCAAAAAAAGTCAATTGTCAATAGAATGGAGATGCATGAAGCGCCACTTACACACGTCTCTTTCACGTGTGACCAACATGAAAACAAGCAAAATGTAAGGATTTTTTTTTTTGGATTAAGGATTTCCTATTGTAATTAATTGATTTCATCTTGCAAAATTTCACCAGTAGCAGTAAATGTGGCAGCACCATTACGTATCAAACTTTATCCGCAGGCTTTATTTTTCTCATAAATCCAAAACTACTATTGTAAACAACCATTTGAAGTTGCTGAGACTACCCATGGTGAATTAGCTTGCCGGGTTGACCTAAAAATTTACGTGATGAATGAATATCTCCATTACAGGGACACTTTGCCTGGAGCAACCTAGAGTTAAGTGCTTTGCTCGAGGGCACGATAGAGGTGGTTCATGGTTCACCTCTTGCGGTGATCAAACAGCGACTTTGAGGTAACCAGCCCCGAGCGCTGAACCTCTACGCCAAAGTCTCTTAAGGGTTTCACTAGGTTTTGTTTTCTTGATTGTTTTTTTATTTTAGGAAACTGCTCTTTTACTCTGGGAAGCATAAGAAAATATTAAAAATATTGGTAAATATTCCACGAGGCACAATCTATGAGCTATTGTACCCTTAAAGTCCACATGAAATCAAAACTGAAAACTATAAGCTAATGTGCTCCAAAACAATGACATTTAGACATTTAGAAACTATAATTAAGTATTCAAAACTTAAGCCCCTTTCACACAGAGATTCCGGAAAATAAACGGATAATGTGACCCAGCATTTGTCCCGGGATTGTTTGATTTCGGTTCATTCACACTGTCAGTGATTGCCGGGATCTGTGAGTGCATTCATACACAACCCGTTAATGTCCCGGAAAGCCGCATGACGTCAGGATGTGACGCGTACGCGTCGAAAACATGTGCACGCGCGCACCTTTCCACAGAGCTGGCGAACGATCGCAGCTTCAGCGCGGATTGTGAAGAGCTCCTGTCTCTGCTTCACTCCAGGTTGCAGACATTTTTTCGTTCTTTCTTTGTTGATGACGAACACAAACTTTCTTCTAAGAGTAACAGAGTCGCGCGATGGCACATGCGTCATAACTATGACACACCCCTTACGGCATTGGTTCTGGCTTTTGTTCACACAGCGCGCGTTCCGGGTCTGAACACGGCAATGTTACTAGGTCCCCAACCCGGGATCGGTCCCGGCATCAATCCCGGGTCGTGTTTGCGTTCACACAGAAGGCACTCTGGCAATTTGCCGGCAATTTGCCGGGTTCAAAGTGCTGTGTGAAAGGGGCTTTACAGTCTCTCACTTCTGCCAATATGGATCAATGATTATGATGACATCACTCTGCACTTCAGGTTCTCATGAGATTTTCTGTCCAGTCAAATGCTTTCTAGAATCTGAAGCTTCGCCCCCTACATTTTAAACAGATGCTGAAGCTGCGACTGAAATCAGTCACTTGTTCACACATTTACAATTTTCTACATGGTGAATGGCACATAGTGTGCTATATAGGGGATAGGAAACGATTCAGACTGTGTAAATATACGATTGAAGTCTGGTTTCATGTTAGTGTCACGCGATCACGCGAAGAGTGACACGATACGACAGCACAGAGCGGATCACATATGCGAGTCAAAGAAAGGGGAATTCCAAGGCACTCTCAATTGAAAAAGTTGAAAAGCCTTTATTCTTATGGCTTGGTCAAGTAAACCATCTAAAAAACTCCAACGCGTTTCGGCTACATGCCTTCTTCTGGGAGTTTAAACAGATCTCAAACAAACTGAGTTTCTTATGAACTAACAGTCCACCATCATATGCGAGTCGTCGCAGACCAGAAAACATATTGAACCCAATTGAATTCTGCACAGAATGCTGTATTTTAAAGCGATATGGAGGAGATTAGGAGGAAACTGCGGCTTTACCAAGCTCAACAGCTCTGGCACAGCCAGTTATGTAAATTAAACTTTATTGGCTATTTAAAAAAAGGCGAGGGGCTGTTTGATTTTTACAATCAACACATTGAATAATGCTGTGTATTTCAAGGCACTTCAGTGGGTTTTTAAGCAAGGAACCTGGGTCGTTTTAGCTGGAAGTGCTAATTGACTTACATGTGTTTTACAATAACTTTTAAGCACTCC
Organism: Chrosomus eos; assembly: GCA_036326025.1. Lineage (NCBI taxonomy): Eukaryota > Metazoa > Chordata > Actinopteri > Cypriniformes > Leuciscidae > Chrosomus > Chrosomus eos. The sequence goes on from CM070842.1 coordinate 22,751,676, forward strand.
TGCTTCACCAAAATCTCAGCATCATCCTGGGAGAAGTTCCCCGCTCAGGGAAGAAAATCTGGTCTTGACCGGCACGTTTTATGAGTCATTCTGCCTTGATCAGTAATTCCTGGCGTGATGTAACAGGTGCACAGACACTGTGCGGACGTGTGCTGGCTCTCATATAGCACTGACCAAAGGGACTTCTTGTAAAGCTGTCAGAGTTTGCGGACGCAAACTCTATCTTTGTGCCTCCACACAATGGAAAATCAGGCATCAATTAATCCCGAAATAATCCGAAAGGCGAGGCTCAAGAAGTGCGACTTACATTAAACAGACAACACTTTTTTTCTTATTATTTTACTGGTGGCACACTGTAGCATCAGCTAAGAGAAAACTTACAGGAGATCTGAGACCAAGAGGAACATTTAAAGGAATAGTTCTTCCAAAAAATCCAAATAATTTGTTAACTCTTATGTTGTTCAAAACCATGACTTTCTTTTTTCAGCGAAACTTAGGGGTTTAGGCATGTTTGAGCTTTTCATACAATGAAATTACACTCTTCAAAATATATTTATTAGCATCAATCTTTCCATTAAAAACCTTTAACATTCATCAAAACTTTCCATCACACAAAAGGTCCTTTAAAGGGTACCTATTATGGATTTTTGAAAATTGCCCTTCATGTAGTGTGTAACATAGATCTAAGTGAACGAAAACATCCTGCAAAGTTTTAAACATGAAAGTTCACCGTATACAAAGTTATTGACTCTCAAAAGTAAGAGTCGACTCTGAGTCGCTGATATGAATCGATAGACGAACGATGCTTTTTCTCTAAATTTATGACTTCACTTGTACAAGTTATTTGAATAAGATACGCCCACTTTTTGCGTTCGGAGACGCCAGGGAAAACTAACATCATGTCGACGAGACGCTGCTGTGTTTTGAAGTGCGACGCAAAAGCAAACTTTTTTCATCTGCCCAGTGAGTGAGGAGCATTTGAAGACTAAGTGGCTACAGTTCATATATACAACTATACCACAGAAGTATAGCCACAACCTTGTTCTGTGTTCGCGTCATTTTGAAGATGATTGCTTCACAAACCTAAATGCTACAAACTATGGATTTGCGAGCCGGCTGATACTGAAGGAAGGTTCATTACCGAGTTTATTTTGATCAGCTTCCTTCTCCGAATCACAACCTGTAAGTATTACTAATATTAGTATGTTGCTTTTATGTTTTATGTATCATGCTCAATAATTATTTTGTGTGTTGTGTACGCACAGCGCAGCTTCTAGGTCTTCAATGTCAATTGTATTGAAATAATGTGGGCTCTCAAGTTTCACGCATTGGGGTGTCATTGGTTGTTGCGTGAAATCTTACCCAGATACAATAGTGCTATTTTCTGATTGGCTAACAACACCAGACGAACATACAATGAGAAATACAATGTGTGGCGGGAGAGCGTGACAAAAGACCGAAATGAGTGACTGTCACGCTCTCCCGCCACACATTGTATTTCTCACGCTGAAAAATTATTTGTAATATATTTAATATGCCGCAGCGCCCAAAACTCTGGCTGCGCCGCTCTCACTGTGGAACCGGCAGGAATCAAGCGTGTCTCCTCTGGTGTTGTTCGTCTTGTGTTGTTAGCCAATCAGAAAATAGCACTATTGTATCTGGGTAAGATTTAACGCAACAACCAATGACACCCCGTCGGCTGGGTGTCTAACATATCACCGCAGATTAGCGTCACGCAAAGGCGGGATTTGGAAAAATGACTCGCTAAACGATTCATATGGGAGTCGGTGAGCAAATCAGGTAAAAATAAATGCATATTATAAGACAACAAAAGTATTTTTTGTCATTTCATGCTTGTAAAACTGTTGTTGGGGACTCCCAGAAAAATATTAGTAACATTTTAAATGCCATAATAGGTACCCTTTAAAGTGGAAAAGGGTTCTTACTGTTTACTGAAAAGGTTGTTTATGGAACCAAAAAATGGTGGAAAAACAAACAAACAAACAAAGATTTGTGTCTAGTGTAGATGGTGATTTATATTCCCCCAAAAAGGCAAATAAAACTGTCACAAAGGTATAGTCCATGCAACTTTTGCACTATATTTCAAATCTTCTGTAGTTGTGCAATATATATGTGTGAGGAACAGACACAAATTTAAGCTGTTATTTACCTGAAAATCTTCTAAAATATCATTACATTTTGTGATAAATTAAAAAATGATCAGGTCACCAGGTTCACCAGGTTTGATATTACTGCTACAGCTTAACATCTCCTTTTGTGTTTTACAGATGAAAGAAAGCCATGTGGGATTTGGAACGACATGAGGGTGAGTATAAACGATGACAAACATTTCAAAAATGAAATCTGTTCCTTTAAAGAGAACAAATTTGATTCAAGTAATAGTCAAGTCTTAGTGAGTTCAGTCAATATCAAACAACACATGATGGATAACATCTGAGGAGGAATTTAATTCTAAGCTGATTTTTATCTTACAAATGTTAGAATGATTTGAGGAAATCATCTATTATTCATTATTTTGGCTCAGAATCATCCTTTTATTGTGCCGTATGCGTCTTTTTTAGTTTCTGTTTCTTTCAGCTTCTCTCGTTCTTTCAGTATCATTCGTTGTTAAATTGGTGGTTCTCAAAATTATGGATTTTATGAAATCCTTAGAAAATATGTTCTTATTTACTTTTCATGCAGGTGAAAAAATCTAATGCAACTCAGTGAGAAATTAGACTTTCAGTGGAAGCAAAACCAGAACAGAACCGCAGCTTTAGATAAAGTCTCTTCTCCTCTCTCTCTCTCTCTTCTCTCTCTCTCTCTCTCCTCTCTCTCTCTCTCTCTCTCTCTCTCTCTCTCTCTCTCTCTCTCTCTCTCTCTCTCTCTCTCTCTCTCTCTCTCTCTCTCTCTCTCTCTCTCTCTCTATAACCACATGGAGAAATGTTCATTATTTTAGCAGTCCTTTCCTATCTGAACCCCTTTTGGAAGAGCAGGAAAGTGAGAGAGTGTGATCGTACTGCATCTCTCCGTCCTGGCATAAATCCCGATTAATTATTATGCTAAAATTACCAGGGATCCTAAAGGGGAGAGAGAGGAGGGGGAGAGAGAGAGAGGGGAGAGAGAGAGAGAGGAGGAGAGAGAGAGGAGAGAGAGAGAGAGAGAGAGAGAGAGAGAGAGAGAGAGAGAGAGAGAGGAGAGAGAGAGAGAGAGAGAGAGAGAGAGGAGAGAGAGAGAGAGAGAGAGAGAGAGAGAGAGAGAGAGAGAGAGAGAGAGAAACAGAAAGTGGTTCAAAGCACCATGGAAATCTGAACCAGCTGTGCAAGCTTCATTCTTCATGTCATAAAAAGTATTTTTGGTATTTTCATTCTTAATAACTGGGCTTGGTGCCTTTTAGTCATTTGCAAATGCGCACACACACATTGATGTTATCAGCAAACAAACATTCAAGCTGGGTTTAGGAAGAGAAAACCTTAAAACAGAGCACTTAAACAATTATAGGACATATTTTACAGGGGTTAGAGAGAGTTTAGAGCAGGCTGATCTTGAACAGTCGTCAAAACTCATTCATTTAGCGGCAATACCCGAAATTGGACAGGAGTGAATTTGGGAAAAACAAGTCATGAATGGTGTGAACTTTAAAAAAACACGCTCGGGTCACATTTAACCCCAAAAAGCAAAAGAGAAAATAATATTATTTTGTTTTAGCATTTTTATGATGATTTAGGACCTTTTTTGCTTGTTTAAATTTCAAGAGAGTTTAAAAAATGTGTATACAAGTTTGTGATTTGATTTGTATCACTTTAAAATATATTTTATTGAAATATGCATTTATATTATTCTCTCTCTCTCTCTCTCTTTCTCTCTCTCTCTCTCTCTCTCTCTCTCTCTCTCTCTCTCTCTCTCTCTCTCTCTCTCTCTCTCTCTCTCTCTGTAATACTGTAATCACATGCATTTTATATATAAAATGTAAAAAAAGTCGAAGAAAACTAAAGATTAGGATTATAAAAAAATGTCCAGTATTTGCTAGTAGTCTGTAATTTGTATCATTAAAATATATTTTATTGGAATTATATACATGTATATTATATTATTAAATGTATTGTTACTGTATACTTACATATCTATAGCTATATGTGCGGCAGTGGCTCAGTGGTTCATGTAGATTGTCTACAAACCGAAAGGTTGGTGGTTCAATCCCCGGTTCCACCTGACCAAGTGTCGAGGTGTCCATGAGCAAGACACCTAACCCCAGCTGCTCCCGACGAGCTGGATGGCGCCTTGTACGGCTGACACCGCCGTCGGTGTATGAATGTGTGAGTGAATGGGTGAATGAGAGGCAACATGTAAAGCGCTTTGGTGGCCATTGGGTCTGTGAAAGCGCAATATAAATGCAGTCCAATCCATCTGTGTATATAAATATATAATATCTGAATATTATATTATAACAAAAATATGGAAAAGTGCTTTAATGTCACCCTAATGGTCTTTAAAACAGACTTTATCTTTTTTTTTGTAGAACATAATTTAGATTTTGGGGTGAAATGTGATCTGAACATGTTCTTGAGGTGTTTGGTGAGGTTCACTCAGATATAGGGGGCATTTAAAAGGAAATCCTACTTCTCCGTTTCTGCTGAATTAAAATATATAATGGCTTGTAGTAAATATATTTGGACTTTCCAGCCTGACACTTGGTGATAAAACGCATCCCCTCCTCCACGATAAGTCCTGTCTGTTTCCATAGCAACCTCGCTGCTATCAGCTGGCAGAGACCCAGAGTAAAGCGGATCCGTAAGTTTGGGGGAATACTTCTACACTTCTACACTCAAAGAGCTGAAACCACGAAGCGGGGAAGATCAAGAACAGGGGAAATGCTTGTGGCGGCTTGTTCTCGATCAAGAGACCAATAACACTTGCTTCCAACAAAGATCCATGCACGTCCATCTGGACCGGTCAGTGCCCAAAGCAGACATAAGGAGAGAAAGCGAGAGTTTTAGCTGATATAAAGACTGTTAAACCGTTAGCATCCGCCAGACACCCACTCTGAGGCGTTAGTCATTTTACAGTCACAATGACGTCTGTTTGAAGTGCGTTTATCGGCAGGATGAATATTCCTGCTGTCTTACTCGTGTTTGTTGATGATGATGATGATGATGATGATGATGATGGTGATGATGATGATGGTGATGATGTCGTTGTCCCAGGGGTGGGACTGAGATATTTAGATGTAGGTCAGATTTCCATGTCAAATATCTGCTCTACATGTTCTCTGAACACACAGCCTGATGAATAAGCCATGTTGATTTGATATTGAGATGATAACAGATGACTGTTATGATTCAACATGGCAAACATCCTATAGCCACATTTTGTTTCATTTTCAGAAAAAAAAGTCTCATTAGCAAAAATATAAAAATAAAGAAGCAAACCATTTTAAACATATAAAATGAAGTCAAAGATCGTACATTTAAAGGTAGATTATTACAATCTACAGGAACTTTCTACCTCAATGCTTTCTTCCCAAAAACGTTCTAAAGGAAAAAGAAACAATTAATGTGAGGAATGTCTTAATTGATTTGATGAAGAATATGATATACTGATGCAATTTAATAGGGTAATTAAAATGTACACATACACATTTGAAAATAAATTGCAACCAGTGAAGATGTCTTCTAATATTGAGTGGAGACCTTTGATGGTGTTCATCAAATTAATATCCAATAACAAATCTGCACAATTCATTGTAAACTGGAGTGGCAAAATATTAGTTATCCATGCACTTTGATAAACTAGTACCACCAGTCGGAAACGACCACCATTCAACACGAAATCAGTAATATAAACATTACAATGACGCCAAAGCTGTTCGGTTAAGGTAAAAAAGTTACTTAGTGCACCTTTAAATGTAAAACTGTTTTCAGATCGATCCAATACACTGCTTCCAAACGGAATCTTACGAAGTATAAAGTCAATGTGAGGTTTAAAAGTTCACAGCCTTAGGCCTAAATATTTAATTTGATCTACTCTATGCAAGTATGTGCCATTGGTACATTGTTAGATTATTAGATTTTAATTTAAACATACACTTTGTACCAAAGACTAAGGTATGACATTTACCTTTATTAATAAATTAGAATTTCTCTATTAACTTGGGTCATCCCACTCAGAACACCCTAGCAACTGCATAACAACACTTTGGCAAACACCTACACCTAGTCCTCTCTTAACTCATGATATTTCCCTATCCTGATCTTCACCTGCTATATCTGAGGGGTTTCCATGGAAACAGGCATGTAGCGGGATGCTCTCTCCGTCTCTCTCGGATGCACAATATCAAAAGAGTCCTGAAAGATTTGCTGACGGCTTCCCTGCTCGATGTTGTCCTAAACCCAGCTCTGATATCTACAACAGATGTTTGATGCTGTGATAATGACATCCGTTTTGCTGTTATTGCACATGATGTGTTTGTTTTACTACAAACTCACCACATAAATATTCTTAAGTACATCTTTAGTGCCTCATCTGTAGCATTCAAGTGCATACAGTAGCTTTGTGGCTGTATGTTTAGTTTAGTAATGATATTAATTGTGTGTCTGAAGCATGTGCTCCATCCACATTTATGGTTATTGTCATTAATATGCTTTGCATTCAGTTATAAATTAATCTTCTGTTAAGAACATTGGGTACACGACTCATTTCTAATTTCCTAATCATCATGGGATTTCATGGGAGATTGAAGATGTGCTAAACTTTCTTTGGTTACATCTCTGGCTGTTTACGACAGACGAACCGCAGCGCGAGCGCCTGAAACAATGGTGACAGATGGGGGACTGGTTTTACGCACTGATTTGCCAAAAACCACAAAAACATCGGGTGTTTGTGTCCCCTGTAAGATTATTTATTTATAGTAAAGAAACCAATTGAGACAAAAAAATATATACAAATATATGCATGTGTGTATATATGTATATGTATAGATGTGTGTATGTTATATATGCATACATACATACATACACACATAATAAATCATTAAAATTAAATTTAAAAATACACACACACACACACACACACACACACACACACACACACACACACACACACACACACACACACACACACACACACACACACACACACACACACAACAAACTATAAAACACACACACACACACACACACACACACACACACACACACAACACACACACACACACACACACACACACACACACACAACACACACACACACACACACACACACACACACACACACACACACACACACACACAATATATATATATATATATATATAACATAATATTTTTACACTTATGTATATGTATATATTATTAATTGAAAAAATGGCAGCACACAACGTATTGTGTAACTTTTTTATGTAGAAAAATAGCCATTTAAAGGAACACTCCACCGTTTTTTGAAATAGGGCTTATCACTCAAAAAAATGATGTGTTGGCTTTACTTAACTTTGTTTTGTAAACATGCACCACCGGTTCCACATAACTATGTTTCGTTAAACAAACATAATGTGTTCATGTAACTTCAACATCATGGAATTTGGTCATTTTAAGGGACCCAATTAAGCTCTGAGCTAATGAGTTAATTAAGTGAATAATTGAGTGATGATTGAGCATTATTGAAGACACCTGATGTTAACAAGCAGAATCTCTGAAGGAGAAAACCAGAATTTTTAAGTCACCATAATGGAGGTAAGTATTTGTTTTAGTTGGGCTCTTGACCATTAACTTATTAACTTTAGATTTTGTTTGGTTGCTGTACATGAGTTATAACAGCCGGATGAACAATAAACAAAGGTCATCTGATGGTGTTGGTTGTGTTTTAACATAATCATTATTTCACAATCATTTGACCTGAGTCACTGAACTTATATTAAACTGAATTTCTGAGTTAACTTCACCGTACGGATAATAGCAGCACTGTCATTGTAGAGCATACTATTTTTAGACTTAATGAACTTCAAATGATCAAATCAATAAACAAAAAAGAAACTTCCTAAAAAATATTTTGAGTAGGCACACACAGACATCAAGAATCAGCCTATGAATCTCAACAATGGTGACAATTATAAAGCATGTTGCAGTGCATTCTGGGTGCCACCAATCAAAACTCATTCATGGCTCCCATCATGCATTGCTGCATGAATAAATAATGAGCTTATGATCGTTTTGTCACCATTGCTGAGATTCATATGTTGATTCCTGATGTCTGTGTGTGCCTACTCAAAATATTTTTTAAGAAATTTATTTTTTATTTCTTGATTTGGTCATTTGAAATTCATTGAAAAGGCTAAAAATAGTATGCTCTACAATGACAGTAAGGTAAACTTAACTCAGAAATTGGGTTCAATATGAGTTCAGTGATTGAGGTCAAATGATTGTGAAATACTGATTACGTTAAAACACAACCAACACCATCAGATCTCCTCAATTCATTGTTCATTCGGCTGTTGTAACTCATGCACAGCAACCAAACAAAATCTAAAGTTAATAAGTTAATGGTCAAGAGCCCAACTAAAACAAATACTTATCTCCATAATGGTGACTTAAAAATTCTGGTTTTCTCCTTCAGAGATTCTGCTTGTTAACATCAGGTGTCTTCAATAATGCTCAATCATCCCTCAGTTATTGACTTAATTAACTCATTAACTCAGAGTTTAATTGGGTCGCTTAAAATGACCAAATTCCATGATGTTGAAGTTACATGAACATATTTGTGTTTGTTTAACGAAACATAGTTATGTGGAACCGGTGGTGCATGTTTACAAAACAAAGTTAAGTAAAGCCAACACATCATTTTTTTGAGTGTATTCACATTCTTTCCTACATTTAGATAGGTGTGCAAATGCATTTTTGTCTCAGTGCATGCATTGTTTTAGTTTGACAGGGTCGGCGCTAGCTTAGCTTAGCACAATGAATGGAATTCTTTGTTGCCAGCTAGCATGTCCTGAGTAAAATTGATAAAAAAAAATAAACAAACCCATGTAATTACTTCTTGTGGCCTGCGTATTCACAAGAAGTACAAATAGCGCTGCAGATTAACACTAGGCGATTTCCTAGGCAGATATTGACTTGGGACTATATTAGGGGGAAGCACAGGCGAAGCACTGCTACTGTGGGATTTCATGTGTTGCATGATATCTCTGCGCCCAAGTAGCAGTGCTTCGCCTGTGCTTCCCCCTAATATAGTCCCAAGTTAACATCTGCCTAGGAAATCGCAGTGTTAATTTGCATCGCTATTTGTACTCGTTGTGAATACGCAGGCCGCAAGAAGTAATTATGTGGGTTTTTTTATTTTTTTTAATCACTTTTACTCAGGACATGCTAGCTGGCAACAAAGGATTCCATTCATTGTGCTAAGCTAAGCTAGCACCACCCTGTCAAACTAAAACAATGCATGCTCTGAGACAAAAATGCATTTGCACCTATCTAAATAAAGAATGTGAATAAGCCCTATTTCAAAAAACGACGGAGTGTTCCTTTAATGTGCTATTAAAATTGTTGGTTCGAATCGTAACTATACACATTTTATTTCAAAGATTTTTATTTTTAATGTCTGCTAGTTGTCATTTTTGTAATAAGCAAATGCGTTATTAAAACACAATTAATACATCACATAGACCATTTATTTATCAAAACTTTTCAAGATGGTGTTAAATATATGATATATATATATATATATATATATATATATATATATATATATATATATATATATATATATATATATATATATATATATATATATATAAGTGGGATGACAGTAACTTACAATGAGATCTTTAATAATCATTTGCATGAGTGATATTTAAGCATTTGCAAAGTTTGACATCACAATCAGTCTGTCTGACTGGTCACTTTTAAAAAAAAAAAAAGCAATGCACATTTTAAGCTGTTACAGGTTATGTTCTGTATCTTCCTTCAGGAGGACAGAGATCGAGCTGTTTAACATTCCTCTCGACTCCAGAACCTGCTCTCTGAGGAAATACACTTAAAGGCCAACAGTAGGACATGTGGCTCCTCGTAAAAACTGCATAATGATGTTTCAAGAAAAGATTGGAGAGAGGGGAATAGTACAAGATAAGAATGCTTTCTGGAGAATAAATGTGATTAGAAATGAAACCCATGGGGCAATGAGAGTTTTAAAGGTTAGGATTACATGTCATTTCTGTTTGGTACCAAGTCTTTAATAGCATTTCTCTCTAACACAAACTTTCTCACTCTGTTTTACAGATAACATGGGCTCCGCAAGACCTCTGCTCACTAAATGCCACGCGAGCGCCTGTCGTGAGCGCTTAATAATGCCTTTCCCAGGTGCACAATACACACCCGGTCCCGACCTCCTCAGGTCCACATTCACGACACCCGTAGACTCAGTGAAGAGCTTTTCAGAGTCCAACTCAAAGCTTCAGCGCTGTAGTTAGCATCTAGTGTAGTTAGCATCTGGTGTAGTTAGCATCTAGTGTAGTTAGCATCTCTTTGTGTTTCCTCAATGGACATCAGAAATGTGACCCACATATAATAAACTCTTGTGCAGATCTTAGCTGGTCACCATGACCCTCACAAAAGTGCATCATTCTTACTAGTTTCCATCAAATTACCATAGTTACTGAAGTTATGATGGTGTCAAATTTGTAATTTTCTTCTAGTCACTGCTGTCATCAAAAAGGAAATTAGTAATAGCCAAAGTGTTCAAAGGAGAGCACGTATTCAATAATGTTTTATTTTAATATCAAGGGCAGAATGATTTGAATATTCATAATATATATGTGACAGCATCTTAGTTACACTAATCATCTGTTCATTTCAACTAATTTATTCACTGATTCTTTCCTAGCATCACTCAAAAACATTTAACAATTTTCCACTAAAATGTTTTAGTAAAAATGTACGAGTGTAGGCTACATGGCTGTTTAATATTGCTAAAAATAAATGAATGATTCAGCAATGTCCTTTCATTTAGAGAACATTGTGTTTTTCACCCAGTGGAAACATGCATTTATTTTAGTTGTTTACTGTGTGTTTTTCCTGTATTAGTCCATTAATCTAATTGGCTTCAATGACTGTTTGGCTGAAAATTATGGTTCCTCAGAAAAAACTTTTTAAGCAACTGAGAAAATAGAAAATACCCTGCATATGGTGACATTCAATATTATATTACATTACATAAATTTATTATATTATATCATATAATGTTTATTTTATAGGCATTTGATTTATTTTTTATGCATCTGTGTATTTTTATTTATTTATAAATTTTTGTGTTTATTTAAGCAGTTTTTAAGTTTTTATTTATTTGTTTATTTTTATATGCATCTGTTTATTTCTTGTGGTATTTTTATTTTTATTTATAAATTGTTTGCATTTATTAATGCATATATTCATATTAATTTATTTTATGTGCATCTGTTTATTTTTATGTTCATTTCTTACATTTATTTATGCATGTATTCATTTATTTTATTTATTTATTTTAAGTACATCTGTTTATTTTTATGTGCATTTCTATTTTTATTTATGTATTCATTATTATGCATTTTTTTGTATATATATATATATTTATATTTATATATATATATATATATATATATATATATATATATATATATATATATATATATATATATATATATATGCATTTATTTATTCATTTTATCTGTGCATGTGCATTTTCATTTTGCATGCTTGCACTGGCTTATTAATTATTTAACATCATTTATGTTATTTAATTATGTTTTTTTTTTTGGTGGAAACTAGTTGCATTTATCAGTAACACTTGGTCTATAAAACCAAAGATGTGCCAATCAAACAAAAATGATCTTCATGATCCTCTTCGATTTTCTTCATCATATTGAAATAGAGGTCGGAGTCGTACAGTTGTTAATGTGAAAACAACCACAGTCCTATAATATTCCATGGGTAATTTATTGAAATAAGTGAGCAGCCAGACTCCCGTCAAAGGCAGCATGAAGAATCCTGAACTCTGACGGCTAATAGGAGATTATGTGCCATCTTTGACATTTGTGCTCCATTTTCAATGGAACCGTGCTCATTATCGGAGCAATTACGCTCGTTTTAGCACCTAATCATGTGGCAGAGGAATTAGCAACGATAGCAAAGAAAGCGCATTTCACGCTTTGGCTTTTATATAAGCAGAATTACTGCAAGGGCCACCAGGGGAACCTCTCTCTTCAGCACAAATATTATGTAATTCAGACAACAGGGAAGTCACCGGCAGAAGTTTGTGAGGTTTTGACAGAGAATCATGATCCAAAATAGCTGTAGTTAAGACGACACTGGAGCAAAAAGCTGTAACCGCTCATTCAGGAAAGAAATGGAGTGATTTGAGGATCCTTGTGAAACCGAATGAAAAGAACACGAGCTATTATGCTGCGGTTTGAAGGAAAAGCCAAACTTTTTAGGAGCTGCTCAGCACGCTGACATTTGCTGGGGAATTGAAAGGCATTTTGCGGGCAGAGAGTGACCTTTGAGCGAGATGTGAATTATCTCCCACACATCTATTCATGCGATGGCTTGTGCGTGATGAATAAGCTCATAGCTGCAGGGTCGGCTTCCACTTATGCTGGTTAAAGGAGTAACTTGACCTTCGCACACATGAGCAGTGGATCTGTGCTTGACGGGAACGCCGCATTGCTTTGACAAGGTCGCGCTCGCCGTTTCACGTGTACTTTGGTTATAACTTCTTAAACAGAAGCCCACACACTCTAAAAAATGCTGGGTTGTTTTAACCCAATTTTGGGTCAAATATGACCCAGCTTGGGTTTGTCCATATTTGACCCACAATCGATTAAAACAACCCAGTAATTTTTAGAGTGCACAGTTCGATCCTTCCAATAATTTAGCATGGTCAAGGTCAAGGTGTGTCAAAAAACATCTGAATATTATATGAAAACTCTTACAACTACAACAGTAGTATTTGTAAAAAAATAGAGTGTATTTGCTGCTTATTTTATTTTGTACTATTGTTTAAAAGTTTGGGGTCAGTGCGTTTAAAAAAAAAAGATATTAACAATTTTATTGAGCATGGACGCATTAAATCAATCAAATTGACTGTGAAGATATTTATCATGTTTTAAAAAAGACCTCTATATTAAATAAATGTTGTTATTTGGAACTTTTCTTTATCAATTAGTTCTGATGAGTACAATAAAATTATCACACTTTCCACAAAAAAATATGCAGCAGCACAACATTTTTCAACATTGATAATAATCAGAAATGTTTCTTGAGCATCAAATCATCATGGTAGAATTATTTCTGAATGTTAATGTGACACTGAAGACTTGAGTAATGATGCTGAAAATTCAGCTTTGACACACACACACACACACACACACACACACACACACACACACACACACACACACACACACACACACACACACACACACACACACACACACACACACACTCCTGTTCTGAGAGCAAGTGCCTGGATCCCCATCGGTACCCGAGGATTGGAAAACGCTTCCCTTTTCTCATAATTAGCTCACTGGAATATTTTTATCGCATTTTCACAAGGACCTGTCATAAGCTAAAGACTGCAGAAAGACTTTCAGGAAACCTCTTCGTTATATTCAAGTTGTATGTCTTCTCTCTGAAAGGATCCGTTTCCTATTTTCTGTAAGGGTCACATTTTCCTAGAAGTATACGGTTGGCTAGAGCGGATCATTTCCCAAATCGATCGAATGCCCAGACTTAATTACGTTTGATTTTCTTCAGGTTACTTCCTGGTCTGATAGTCATCAGTCATCTCTAACGAGAGCGGCTCGTTGTTGCGACAGTCGTGATGGATTTCACAATCTGATTGGCTTGTTATCCGTTCAGGAGGTTGAGTTGAAACTATTGATCATTTGGCTAAAAGTGGAATCTAATAGGCCTGTGTCACGATGAAAGCTATTAGTGAGAGATTTAACGACACACTGTAACTTGTTGTTTCATGTTTTAAGGTATCTCTGGATTTTTTTTTGGGAGCTGAAAACCACACAGGAGTAATTGGAGCAGAGTAGGGAGCAGATCTAAGGTTTTCCACCCACATATTCATTAATGAAACGGATATCAAGCGATCTGAGAGCAGATTCTAGATTAAGACCAAGACGTTTCTTGTAGATCAAGCGCAGATTTATTACATTTCACTCTCTCTGTCTGTCTCTTTTCCGGTGTCAATTTCATGCTTTTAAGATCCCAGTGTTTCAAAATTAGGCGTCTACAAAATAATAATAATAATAATACAGTATTTCCATATAGAAATTGCTACAATAAAAAAAAAGATCATGTTTATTTTTTGCATGGGCTTTTTAAAGTTTCTTCCTAAAAGATAATTTTTTTTAAAGTCCCCCTGTAGTCAATTATTTTATCCCTTAAAACTCATCTTGGATCACCAAAATGACACATTTAAACGCTTTTTCCTTGAAAAATAATTCCTCATGCCTTAAAATAGCTTGAATGTCACTCTACACCTTTGCGGTTCTATGAATATGTAAATGAGCCCCGCCTCCACTCACTCACACCAGCTCAGAGATCCACTCGTTGACGATCACACGTTGATCTGATTGGTTACAAGGCTGTTTGTGACGTCAGAAACACCAGCGATTTCAAACCGCATTTTTGAGACTGTCTTCGGTTCACTGCAGTTTTAAGGAGAAAATATTCAGCAAAGCTGTTGACTGATGCTTTAAGACAAAACAACTGCATATTAAAACACCACATAGAAATATAAACAACATTAAACACTATTTTCACCACAGGGGGACTTTCATTTTGTCAGTTCAGTTGCATACACTGGACAAGGATCAGTTGGATGAACACAGTAAATTAAGTTTAGTTTACTTCAGTTTAGGTTAAATCAAAAGGTGTAGAAAATTTCACAAACAGAAACGAGAAGTAACACATTGAATGAATGAAACATGACATTTTAAAGTAGAAAGACTGAAATATAATTTTCTTGTAAAACCTACTCCAAAAATTGTATTTACAACTTTAAAAAAATATATTTTTTACAGTGAATGTTTTTGTACTGCTATATGTTGCAAAGAGTTTTGTCAAAATACATGACTACTTTTGAATGAGCAACATGCCTTTTGCCCTCTCTTTGCCCTAACTTGTAAAGCTAATCAGCTAAACCTAGCTAAGGTATTATGGGTGGTGCTAGTTGGTAACTTAATGGCTCAATTCTTCAAGTCCTCGATAAGCTGTAGATGAGAAATATAGTAATGATCCTTGTGTTAACAAACACCACTAGTGTCAGAACTGAGATGGTCTCAAATAATCATTCAGACTTACTCTTCAGCTTTAGCGACTGGCTTCTGTTCAAGCTTTACTCAGTTAGCCGTCTGAAACACAAGGCCTTTTCCCTGCTGTCTTTTGCAGCATGAGTGAATCACGCCATCAAACCCTGAACGCCGGGGTCTTGCGGCACCCAAGTGATTTGTTAAGTTCGAGAGTCACATTCTATGTTGGCACAGCAAAAAGTCCTGATTCCCAACAAAACTGAAAAGAAAAACAAAGTGCACAATGTGCTGCTAGCTCTTTAGTGCGCACTTCTTCATTGTGATTTTGCCACAGTGTTGATGTTGTTGACTAGCTCTGTTCCAAAACCTATGCCTTGCTGTTTACTGTCTGCAATAGTACCTGATCTGGAACGCTCTTAAGCACCACACAAATAGCGTTTCTAATGAGAAGCGCGCGATACTCAACAAATGATTCCAGGAGCCGGATGTTAGCATGTTGCTTAGCAAAAAATATCTCTACACTAGTTATTTTCTGCTTTTGCTGTTTCGTCCAAAGTCAACGTTATATTGGTAGACTTAGGCCTACTTCTGACTTGGTAATACATCTAATGTTATGACAGTATTTAGCTCCGTACACTTTTCATGTCTTTTCGGCTGGTAAATGTGCATATCTGCTGTTGTTTATATAAATACAGTATAATGCAAG
The DNA here is from genome assembly GCA_036326025.1 of Chrosomus eos. Taxonomy (NCBI): domain Eukaryota; kingdom Metazoa; phylum Chordata; class Actinopteri; order Cypriniformes; family Leuciscidae; genus Chrosomus; species Chrosomus eos. The sequence goes on from CM070842.1 coordinate 22,767,668, forward strand.
AATCAAGCATATATATACACTCTTGCATTGTCAATACAAGATCCTGACCAAAAATTTATGCACCTTTTGATAAACAAATAAATGTTGTGATGTTATTTCAATCAAGAGGTGATCAGATTTTTGTCAAGATCTTGTATTGATAATGCAAGAGTCCAGCGCTCTGTAAAGTCTCCTCCAGCACATCCCAAAGACTTTCAGTGAATTTAAGATCTGGACTCAGAGGAGCCGATTCATGTGTGAAAATGATTATTCATTCTCCCTCACAACCATTCTTTCACAGTTTGAGCCTGTTGAATCTTGACATTGTCATCCTGGAATATATTCACGATGTGTCTTCCTACATGATTGTTTAAGAGATGAAAAGCAACACACTCCATTAATTAGGGATAGATGAACTGTTGGAAAACATATAACATGCTAGAAACATAATAATCACTGCAATAATGATCCAAGCATTGACTCTTAAGCACTTGCCTGTTTAAACTTTTTTTGGCCGGGCAGTGTTATATATATATATATATATATATATATATATATATATATATATATATATTATATTACGTCCACTATGAGGCAATGTTGAAGCCTTTGTATCATCTTATAATGCTTTAAAGTAGGCAGTAACGGAGCTTTGTTATGGGGTGAATTCAGTTCCTGTGAGCTTACAGGAGTTTGCAGATGATACACTTTTTCCTGAAACTCATCTAGTGAACTGGTGAACATGTAGGCCAGACTGACAGGACGCCCCGAAGAGAGAAGCACATCAATTTAGGTTAGCTTTGTCTGGTTATCCCACAGGCTGTGTGGGAGACGTTTGTGTGAGTGTTTATGTGGTTTACACCTCACTACATTCACCATTTTTCCTGTTACCATGTGTTCTCCAGAGCCAAGCTGTCAATCCAGCTCTAACCTGGCAATCCAGCATCCGCTCACCTCCGTTCATCGCCAAGGACGTAAAAACCTCATAAAGTATGAGACATGGGACCAATTTTCCTCTCCACCTTTGGTAACAGGTGAGTTGTCCTTCTGCTTCAGTCTGAAACACACAGTGAGCTCGACAGAAACTACAGCAGGGAAATTAAGGATTCTGCTGCGCTTGTTTAAAAGATTCCCCAAGGCAACACATGCATGAGATCTCATTAATGGATTTACACTTCATTAAGAGATTGACCAAAATATTTTTTTTTATAAAGTGGCCACTATTTAAAATCATGTTGGTGTATTTGAACTCAATCTGTGGTGTTTTAGACATGTTTTTTTTTTTTTTCCTCTGAAATATGTTGGTATTGAATATTTTTTAATATTTATAGAATGTAGGAGGTATCTAAAAATGAGATGAAATTTAAACTCTCCTGGTCTTATTGTGCATGATTCATCAGTGCACATTTTTTTCCAAAGAGGAAAAAAAGATGGGTTTCATTATCTTTTATCAAAATGTAATAACTTTCTCTGCCTTTGAAATGATTTTTCCCTTTCTGCAGACCCAATCAATACAGCCTTTAAGTCCTCCAAATTTCCTACTTAGGAGTTTGAAAATTGTAATTATGACATGGGTTCAAGTAATTTTCATTGTAATAAAACAGATGTGTTATACAAAACTTTTCGTGATTCCCCATCAAAGACAGAAAGGATGTTAAAAGCTAGTTATTTTAGTCCATAAAGTTTTAAATATGTATCTTTTTCTTACACGAACGCATCGCTTTGCTTCTGAAGGCCTTTATTAACCCTGGAGACACGTGGAGCACTTTCATCATGGATGGATGCACTTTGATGGATTTAAAAAAAATATACAGCCATTCCCTGCCATTATAAAGCTTGCAAGAGCCAGGACATTTTTTAATGTAACTCCGATTGTATTCGTCTGAACGAAGAATGTCATATACACCTAGGATATGGGGAATTAAATCATGGGCTAATTTTCACTTTTGGGTGAACTTTCCCTTTGAGCCTCCGGTGCACACCGGGACAATTATCGCGCACGCTTATCGCTGACGTTTAACGCCTCGTGACTAAACAAAGGGCGCCAATGTGAGTATGCACGCTGACGCGCAAAACAACCAGACTTAAAAGTGTAATCATTTTTTATTTTTAAAACGCCTTCGTTTTTTTTTGGTTTGACACTATGTGTTAAAAACTGGCTGACCAATGAGATTGGCGCTTTTGTTCACATGCTCAAGCACAAAACGGTCTTGCCGAGCACACATTGATAGAAAGTAAGTAGACGAAGAAGAAGATGCATTGAGGCAAGAACACAAAGAACTTTATGACAAACGCTTCAGCGACTACAAAAATCTCGATAAGAGGAAGTTATGGAGAGGAAATGCAGATCAAATAGGATTTGATTAGTAAGCGCAATAAGCGCCATCTACTGTCAGGGAGTGAATTTGCACATTCACTCATTCATATCGTGGTTGGATATTCTAGCTCCACCCATTAGGCCTGAATTACATTCCCTCCTCCTCTCTGGACGTAAGCTCCACCCATTTGCTCTGCAGTGATGAGCCTCTCATTAAAGGGGCTCTTGATGACAGTGAAAAGCTTCATATATGGGGAAAATTTTTATCAACCAATAATATCGCAGATTTTTCCATCCCAGGCAAAACTGATTTTATAAAGTCAAGTCCCACCCATGATTATTTTAGCTGAATATCCTCTGAAATACTGTCATATGTCTTGCGAATGTCATTCCAATGTTATCTTGACCGTGAAATCCGGTGAATTGCAGTGTTTGGAGTCAGTGGTGCACAGCAGTGGATTCCCTGTGTCCGGTGGCCATCTGAGGGGCATTAGTGCTCTGTGCTGCGATCGGCTTGAGCTTGCAGCAGAAACCTGTTGAGCTCTGCAGCACAATGGCTTTTTATCTGTTAAGCTTCAGATCTGTCCTAAAAGAAAATAAGAGCTGCCTTTTTGATATTGTTCATTTGAAATCATGCCTGATTCTCCGGTTCAGATTCTGCTGGTTTAACAATGATTGGTAACTTGTAGTTTGGTATGCCAGTTTCGAAGTGGTAAATACTCTACAAGCTACTGAAGCCATTTATTAAAAATAAATAAATAAAGAAAACACCATTTATCGCAATTTTGTTGTAGTTATTGTTATAAATATTATAATATAATTGTGTGAAACGCCACAAAAGAAGAGGATTAAGTGTTGCATAGCCACTTGTCTAAGAACTCCAATTGGTTTTTAAATGGTTTTAACTATTCAAATGTATCATTGATATACTATTATAGTTTTTGTTAATGTTTTGAATTGCGTTATATTTTTTATATTTTCTGGTTTTATCTTAATAGATTTTTAATTAAAACGACTGATTTGTTATTTTTAGTGTTTTATTTTTAATTTATTTAGACAAAATATAATAGAAGAATTTTAACTTAATATTTGCCTTTTATTGGTTATGCCATAACATGAAAACAATTATCAGATTATTGCTAAAGGTTTAATAACAGCACATGTGTTAGTTTGTTGACAATGCAGCATTCTTTTAATCTAATATTTATATTAAACAATTGTAATAATTTTATTTCATCTTTATTTCAGTTACCAGTTTTTTATTTTATTTAGTTTTTTTCACGTCTTGAAAAATGTTTTGTTGTTGTACACTGTAAAAAAACAAATAATTATTGGATTATTGAAGTGTTTTACAAGAAAACACAATTTCAGTCTTTCCACTTCAAACTTCATGTTTAATTCAATGTGTTTCTTGCCATTTCTTTGTAATAGTGAAACTTCTGAGTGAAAATTATTTCTACACCCATTTTTTCAGTATAGTTACATTAGTTTCACTAATTCTGACCAACTTTGTCTGTTTTATTCCTGCGGGTTTGAAATGATCAAAAGAAATCACACGGTTGTAAAGAGATGCAGAAAGTGCTCAGCTATCAGAAGTTTTAATGTGGCTAATGGCTCTAGTGTCTAATCTCCTCTCTATTTATAAATGAGTTTAAAGATAAGGCTTGACTTCAGCGAGTATTTTGTTATCTAAATCACAGGGCTGGGTCAGATGTCAAGAGGAATTTTATATGGCTATTCTTCAGACCATCTCAAATATGATTTAAATGATAAAACATGTGAATTTACAAAGCAAATACAATATAAGCTTTCAGGGTAATTAAAAAAAACAGTAAAATTGATTCTGGCTTTAATTAGGTCCAGAGTGTCTCAGGAGAGTAAGGCCCTGATTGGCTGAGGGCAGGTGTGCCGCTCTGTGATTGGCTGGAGTGAGTCTTTGATCAAGCATCTGCTCTGCTCTGGTTAATCAGTGAATTCCCAGAGCTCATTATCTTAAAAGGTGCACCAGCAGGTCGTGGTCGCGCTGCCACATCACTCAAGTGTCCTACCGTCACATATAGATTTGATAATAACGACAACTTTATCTTAGCTGAATGATAATAGCAGCAGACGGCAATTGTGTGAAAACCAGTGGTGCCTTTACTTGTACATGGAGTACAGTGAGCGCTTTGGAAACTTAAGCAATTAGAAGTAATTGCAATCCTCTGGTAACAACATTTCTCGACTGTGGGTTAGATTAAAAGTTGAAATCTTTAAGAGTTATAGCTTCTAAAGTTTGAGATTTTGTTTAATACTTTTATTCAGCAGGCACAAGTGAAAAGTGGCACTAAAGACATTTATAATGTTACAAAAGATTCTACTCATAAAAGAACCCTGAAAACAATGATTTAAAAGGTTTCCACAAAAATATGAAGCAGCTGTTTTCAACATTTATAATAAAATAAAATCAAATCATCAAATTAGAATGATTTCTGAAGGATGTGTGAGTCTCTTCAGATCCAGAATGATTTCTGAAGGATCATGTGACACTAAAATTCAGTTTTGCATCACAGGAATAAATTACATTTTAAAAGATATTCAAATAGAAAACAGTAATTTTAAATTGTAATAATATTTCACAATATTTTTGTTTTTACTGTATTTTTTATCAAATAAATGCTGAACAGAAGAGACTTATTTCAACAACATTAACAAATATTACCGAGGCCATGCATTATTATTATTTTATTTCTTGTAATCACAATCAGCATGAAAAAATACTGTGATCTTGACGTAATTTTCTCGTGAAAAAAAGTATTTTACCGTATATATCATGTAGATAAATGCCTGAGACACTAAACTTTAAAGTCGAGGGATTTTTGTCATATTTTATGAAGCCAAAACCTTGAGAAAGCAACTTTGAGCTTCTGTATTGAACTTTATTCAAATACTTTTTGAAATTCAATATTCATTGTTTAATCAGTAACATTAGCATTGCTTTGTTAGCACACAGGTCAATATAAGTGTGCAGACATGATTCCTGCAGACGCGCCTGTCAAACACTACTCAAATTTTATGAGATGACTGTGAGGTAGAGATGAGGAAGAATTTCAGTCTTGGACTCCATCAACAATACAGAGGCAGAGCGAAGAAAATCTGCATAAACAACCGTCAGAATCAATGGCCGGCGCTGAGAAGAGGAAACGGACGTCTCTGGATTGTGTCTCTTCTCGCCGTCTGTCTCTGTAATGGGATTAAAAGGCCAGATCTAAGCACTGCCGTGTGGTTCTGCTCCAATAAACACTAGATCTGCAGGACAACCGGCTTCAGATCCACAGTTTTGATTAGCCAGACGTGTGTGAATAGATTTTGGATGTGAAATTTAAAGTATTAATCTGCAGTTTTCTTTTTCCCAGCCATGAAAACCCACGCCTGCTAGAACAGCACATCTGCCCTTAATAACTGGAAATCCTTTTCTGTCGCCTGAGTCATGGATGCTGGGTTTTTGGGATCCTCTGAAAAAAGGCCATAGAGTGTGTGTGTCAGATTCTGGTATGTGAGCACAGTGTGTGAGTCTCTTCTGAAGCTCTAGAGGTGGCTCGTGATTATATTCCCACTTAAAAAAATAAAGCTTCTTGGTCACACTTTATATTTGGTGTCCTTAACTAATATGTACTTATATAAAAAAAATAAGTACAATGTTATTGTGTTGATGTTGTATTGCAAAACACTTTTGCTGTCTTGAAGTGGGATAAGGGTAACGAAATTACAGAGATTAATTATAGCTGTAATTACATGCAGGTTTTCGAAAATATAAGTCTGGAAACGGTTTGTTCGAAGATCCGGTCTCTCTTAAACCCTCCTTTCCAAGAGCCTGCTCTGATTGGTCAGACGACGTGTCAGAAACGAAACGCCAATCTGACCTTCAGCTCCGAAAGCTTCCTCAGTGCTTGATACACATTGATACAAACAATGGCGCCAGTTTTCTGTATCAATTCCAGGTCGGGTAGCACTTTTTTATGTGGGATTGCGAATAACTTGACTCATTCCCGCAGATTTTGTGTTCACACGCAAAGTGCGGCACATAAAGCCACATCTCAGCACTAAATCGAGTTATTTTTCGCTGCTTATTGCTCTTAAACAGTCAAATACACACACATGTCAAAATGCTGGTCTTGGTGAGTATTCATAAACACATTCAGTCATGTTTTAAGTAAACGTAAACAGTTGAGAAAGAAAACTCATGTGTAACAATATAATGGATCAGTGCGTCAGGTCTTAAAGTGACAGCAGCCTATAATATACCTCCTGCCAAATTATGAGATAACATTAAAAATATTTATATGGCTGTTTTCCCCCATGGTATCGGTGTCAAAACTGACGGCATTACTTTTTCCAGTAACGAGTAATCTAATTGATTACTCTTCTCATCTTAATAATGCCGTTACCGTTACTGCCAAAAAATGCGGCACGTTACTATAGCTGATGAAGCTGTGAGCAAGAGGCAAATACTTTTTTTACTGTTCTTCCTTGGTTAGTGGGCAGAGCACGAGACAAGCGCATAAATGCTGACGATTGGCTGAGGTAGAGTAAAATGTCATTGTAAGCCAATCAGAGGTAGAGTTGGGCGGGTATATCTTATTAGTTCAGATATGAGAGCCAGCTCCCGACGTTTACCTAGAGCCGGCTCTTAGACCCATCAAAAGCCCACTCGCGAACGAGTCGATCCATCATCACTAACGCTCATTCGCGAACGACCCATCATCACTAACGGCTAACGCTCATGAATTGCGAACGACCCATCATAACGCATAGTCGGACAGGACAACACAAGCCAGTCAGTCAATGAGAGACAGGTATGGTGACGAGCCCAAATAATCCAAAAGTAGCCTTCTCTAGTGTATATATTTGTTATTTCTTTTTGGTATATTGCTTAATAAGCTTAATTTAATTTTGCCCAGTTGTGGCCTGTTGAGGGGCAATAAATATCAAAAGTTCCAAAACATCTATTGTGTTATTTGCATTGATCCACTATATAAACATAATATCTGCATACATGGCATTTGATTGGAGCCTAGTCTCACTTTGTCCCACAGCAACATTTTTTTTTTTAGATGTGTGTACAATGTTTCATGTTTCTGTTAATAATGTATTGTATTAAGTGTCCATTTCATTATAATATTCAGATTTATCATAAATAATTGAACATGCACATGTATTTTAAGTTTCGTTAAAGAGGGGTAGAGGTGGGGTCACATTTGAACATTTAAAATTTAATTTTACTTGAAAGTAACGCAATAGTTACTTTCTTAAGTAACTAGTTACTTTTAAAATTTGTAACTGAGTAACTAATTTAGTTACTTTTTGGAAGAAGTAACTAGTAACTAACTAATTACTTTTTAAAAGTAACTTGCCCAACACTGATGTCAAGCCCTGTTACCCAGTACTTTCTTAGGTAAGAAAGTGTAAAATAAAGTCTCATCCTTTTGAAGTGCATGCAAAGTGTATTCGCAGCGATGAAAACAGCGTCGGCTGCACTTTATTTTACAGTACGAGTACTTACAGTGTACTTACCTAAGAAAGTAATGATTAATATAGTGTACATGGGGAACAGGACTGTAAAATAACGTGCTTCTCAGCTGGCTAGTGTTCATTCACAAGCAGTTTCTCCTGAGAGTTCACTTCGTTTGTTCTGACGAAAGGACTAGAGCGTCTTCAACATGATTACTGAGACATTTAAGTTAAAATGTCTATGTCTAATGTCTAATATGACACCTTTGTCTATTTCTGTCACTGAAAATCTTGGCAACAGGATCCTCGCTGGCAAATGTCATGTTGTGTTATTGTTTACTGGGACTCATCAGCGGGATTCATTTGCCAGTTCGGCCCCAAAGCAAACTGAAACCCAGTTCAATTAAACACTAGTGTGATCTGAGGCCTCCGGATCAATCTCTGTGGTTTTCCTCTGTGTACTTTTGCTTTCAGCTCTCAAGGCAGAGGACTGAAAATGTCAATATACGAGAGACTGAACATTTTCTTAAATATTCAACATTATGACTTTTTAAATGTAATGTTGAATTAGTAAATTGCTCATTTTATCCTAAGGAATTGGAAAAATAATGTATTTAATAACCGTATCGGTGTGTTGATGAGGATATATTATTTTTATTATTCAAGTTTCATATATATCATAATAAAATGTCTAATAACACATTTTTATAGTTTTTATGTACAGAATAGTTTTCAATGTTTTTGAAAGAAGTCTTTTCTTCTCACAAAAGATGGATTTACTTGATCAAAATACAGTAAAAAACAGTAAAATTGTGAAATGTTTTTTCTATATGAATATTTTTTACATTTTAACTTATTCCTGTGATCAAAGCTGAATTTTCAGCATCATTACTCCAGTCTTCAGTGTCACATGATCCGTCAGAAATCGTTCTAATATGATGATTTGATGCTCAAACTTTTTTTTTTTTACTATTATTATATTTAATTAAGGTATCTGTGATGTTGATCTTACTGGCCTTTAAAGTACTTGGTGAAAAGATTGCATTAAACAAAATACTATGTAAAATGTATAATTAATTTAGCCTATGTTGATTCAACATTATTTGGGTATTCTGTAGGCTAATCTTTTTTCAGTTTTTTAGGTGTTAAATATTTGTAAAATCTATTTAATATTCTTATTGATATATTTGATGTATTTTTAATTATATATTTATTACATAAGTCAATATAGAAATGTATATTTGTTTGGGGTGAGTACCTCTGCATTAGCACAGGCATAATCAAGATTAATGAGTGACCTATTGTCCTGATGAAATGACATCACAGGGGTCAGAGGTCATGGTGTGGCTGATAGATGCAAAATGAGGTGTTCTATCACCATTAAGCATTTATGCGAGTCTGCAATTGTCAGAGGATGAAAAGCTGAACACATTTTTTTTTTCATTTTTTGCTTATACTGTCACTGTACCACTGTTTCTGTAATCTTTTGTTTACCTCTTAAAATTGACTTTTATTATTGTTTCTCTTAATTATACGTCTGCTTCTCGCTTCTGGGATTCTTTATACAAGTGCTGGCGGAATGAGTTTATTTAATTTTTTATATTTTGACACACATATGCTAATGTAACAGCCCAGTGCTTCAGAATCTCTCTGTTTCCTTCTATTTCAGCAAATTATTCATGTGTGATATAAATACACATCTACACAGATGGATGTCGACTCTTCCCGAGTGCCTTAGCAACTGGTGTCTCACAATACAAATTTCTCACAGCTTCTCGCCCACCACCAAAACTCTCGCCACCTCAGCGATGGTTGTTCGGCTAAATTTGGTGTCACTCAGACGGCACTTATACAAAACGTCTTGACTGATATTCATCCGTGCTGCTGCTGGAAAAATTCACCATAAAATCTTTTAACAGAACATATAATTTATCATCCAATCTGAGAAAGTATGAGACTAAACGGAAAACTCTTCATAAACAGTTTTTGGGATGAAAAATTAGGAAGGAGTGCAGAGGTATTTTCTGAACTGAGGTTGAGTTTTGATTTTTGCACGTTCAAATCCATATAAGCAGATTCAACATGGGTGATTTGTTATTCTCACTGAACGCTGTTCTGTTGCTATCTGACATTGCGACATTGACAGATTTGTTGATTGTATAGGAGAGTTTTGACAGCATTTTATAAAAGTCATTTTCAGGGACAGTTGGAGATTTGACTCAACATGAGCGACAATGATAGATCATATGACAAGAGGAGATCAAATTTTGGTGATTTTGCTCAGATTTTGGAGTCTAGTACATTTTAAATGCAGCTTTCAAATTTAAATCTTTTTTTTTTTTTGCATTTTTGTAATATATATATATATTTTTTGGTTACTATTATTGTAGATACAAAAAGGTGTCAAAAGTTGTGTCTAAATTTGGTCCATTTGTGTCCAATTGTGTCGTAGCCTATAGCTACCTTCCGCAGTTAAATGCAACATTTAAATTACATTTTTTATTTTTTTATTTTACTTTATTATTTTACTTTATTTTATTATTTTATCTAATTTTATTATTATTATAATTTTATAGTTTTATTTGATTTAAATTGTATTTATTATTTTATGCAATGCAATTTAATGCAAATTGCACTTACCATTATTTTAGATACAAAAAGGTGTCCAAAATTACATGTTTAAAATTGCTCCACTGACTGTTGTACCTTCCACAGAGGGTGTGTTTTTTTCTGATGTGCGAACAGAGGACTGTTACAATTTTTTGTGACAGCCAAAAACATTGGCAGGAAATGTTGCATCTCCATTGCAAGTGAAGCCCCTAGCTTGTGCAATGTATTGTGTCAGAAAGCTCTAGTGTGGACTCACCCCATCGTGTCTGATTCTACGTCATGACGGATATTAATTCTGTAGCCATAAGAAGATTCACATCTTCCTTTACCTCTTAAAATCGGCTGATTCTCTTGTCTTGACAGCTAATAAATTGCTTTTCATGGAACTGAGAAATGTTTGGCGGACGGTTTGCTCTAAATAAATTGCTCGTCGCTATCTCACGAAGCATCGCGAGGAACTGATTGGTTTTGTAACAGAAGTGTTTGGAGAGGGAGAGAGAATGGACAGCAAACACTTGTTTTGATAGAGTCTGAGGGATAAAAAAGCTGGTGTTGCTGTACCTGAAGTTCACACCAGGCCACGGCTCAGCGGATTCTCTTTCCCATCAGAACCAGCACTGAGCTCCAGTCCTTCATGTGATGAGAAAGTGAAGATCACAGCAGATCTTCTGTCTTTCAACTGACTCCTTTAGAGCCTGTTTACATATCGCGTCTTTTGCGCGCTCAAGTTCGTTATTTCAAATGTAGGGGCGCGGTATGCGCGCTCATAATGGAAGCGACGCGGTCGCGGTGCGACCAGATAAAAACATCTCAACTTTTCATAATGCCGCAAGCGCATCGTAGCTTAGCAACGACAGACGCCTACTGAGCGCAGCGCGCCTGGAGAACGCGGCGCGCCTGGCGTTTTCTACGCGTTTTTAGGCGCTATATGTGAATTCAGTTTTATAGGCAATAACTAAAACTAGCAGAATTAAAATTCTTGCTTTCTGAGAGGATATGACATCTGGATTCGAGAGGAGTGTGACATTTACTTATAGATTTAAATGATCAACAAAAGTGTGCAAAATATGTATGATGAGATTCATAATTAAACATTTGCATCTGTTATTTGTGCATGCATCTATTAGGGGGACTTTCTAAACCTTGTGAATATGCAAAGCAAAAACATAATGTGTTTATAATAACTTTAATAATCCACCAAGACCTGCAGGGTGTTTCATGTCGAAGTAAAATTTTTAATGATAGCCTACACAAAATGTAAGGAAGTACAGTAAAATAATAGGGCAAAAGCAAAGTTAATTGATTATATAAATCAGTATTATATCAATCACATGAACAATGTTCTGTTTTGATTAAGCAGAAACTGTGACACTGCTGCTCTCGTGTGGCGAGTGTGTAAAATATAAATGATGATGTGAAACAAATATATTTCCTTCTCTTGATAGATAGAGATGGGTAGATGGATCAGAATTTCATATTGTTTTTTGCCCATATCGATAACAACGGCTGCAACACATTAAATATTTTACTCAGTTTGGGCCATCTCAATAAAAATATGCTAGCCTATTCTATTTTTTTCGTCCTGGAATTTGAGCTTCATATATACAATTGTCTCTGGCCAGTCTACTTAACGAAAAACAGGAGTGGAAACGTTTTAAAAAAGATTTTTAGATATGCAACGAACTGTTGCATTTCTGACAATTATATGTCAGGCTTATTACGGTTATTAGGTTATTATCTTAAAGCTTCCACTAAGACAAATTGTCCATTACAACACTGCAACAATTACAATTACAATTACAATATTATTTTATAATATTATTATTAATTAACTAAGCAATTAAAATAGATTTAGTAACAATGTTGATTATTAAACAATTTAAGTTACTTGTCTTATATTTTAAGTTTGCTCTCATTCCGCTCTTTTTGTCACAGAAGCTCAAGCTGTAGGCTTGTTTTTCTTCCTAGCGATATTTTTTTGTTTGTTTTATCTAGATACTCTTCAACTTCTATACATCAGTTTTATGATAACTGTCTGTGACGACGGTTTTAAAACACAAGGCAAGTTGTAACGTCTCCGCTTTAAGTTAGATCGCGGAGTGATACGAGATATGTGAAAGTAGAACAGTGCCAGTCTGCACCCCTTGAATCTCACTTCTCAGTCCCCTCACTGCGTCTCAACACTCAAAAAAATGATATGTTGGCTTTACTTTACTTTTTTATGTAAACAGGTAATTTGGTCATTTTAAGCGACCCAATTAAACTCTGAGCTAATGAGTTAATTAAGTGAATAATTGAGTGATGATTGAGCATTATTGAAGACACCTGATGTTAAAAAGTTAAGTTACATGCACTGTAAAACCTAACAGTTGTTTGCACTAAATTAAATTGAGTTTACTGCCCTCAAATATTTCTGAAAGCTATGTGGACACAAAGACTGAAACAGAACTCAAACGTTATGAGTTATGGAACTTTCTTGATCGCAGAATGATAATTGTGTAGTTAAGTTACTAATTAAGAGATGATTGAGCATTAGTGATGAACACCTGCTGTTATTAAGCAGAATCACTGAAGGAAAGAGAAACAAGGTTTAAGGTCACCATGATGGAGATCAGCGTTTGCTTTAGTTGGTCTCTTGACGCTTGCCAATTGGACATATGCTTTTCTTTGGCTGCTGTAATTCATTTTTTTTCAAAAACACACATGTTATTGCAGAGAGGTCAAGGAAAAGTATGATAAGGTGATGTTGGTTAAGGAATGATGATGATCATTATTTAGTGACTTGACTGACTGATCTCAATCAGAGTCTAAGCTCTGATTAAAATGGTAAAATTCTTAGTTTAATTCTAAACTGTGATGCTATAGCATAAGAGAAAACGTCTCCGGTTACTTACGTAACCTCGGTTCCCTGAAAGGCAAGGAACGAGACATTACGGATGTCGTATATGGGAACTCATCTCATCCTTCACTTCCGCTGAAATCTTATAGGCTAACGCCAGCAGAGCTGGCCAATTGACGCGAATATGCAAATACTGACACATCGTAGCAGTATAATGCGAGTGCAGCGTCAAATTCCCTTCAGAATCGATCGAAACGCTAAAAACAATAGCGAGCACAGCGGCGAGCGTAATGTCTCGTTCCTTGCCTTTCAGGGAACCGAGGTTACGTAAGTAACCGGAGACGTTCCCTATCAAGGCTACGGAACTTCGACATTACGGATGTCGTATATGGGAACAGTATAGAATCCTGCCGTGGCAGCCAAAACAAACCACTGACACAGATCCAATACCAGACCGCCCTTCCGGTATGCAAGCCTCCGATAGGCTGAGATTGGCCAATAGCAAACCTCTAACCTCTGATAGGACCAAAAAGACCAATCACAGGCTCACAAAACACTGCCAGAATTTGCATATCCCGAGCAGTATAACCGGGAAATTTTTGCACTGTCAGTAACAGGGCAACACAACAGTAAGAAAAAGCCAACGCACAGCGATGACAACAGTAAAAACGCACAAGCACACAGAACAACTCATGAGCAAAGCGCAGAGCAGCTCTACAATGCTGTGTATGCTATCAACTCACCGAAAGCACTCGAGACGCTACAGAGGGCAAATCCAACTTGTAAAACCTGGCAAACGTGTTCTGAGAAGACCAGCCAGCCGCAAGACACAAATCCTGAATAGACATACCCTTAGTCCAGGCCCACGAGGAGGCTACCGCCCTAGTCGAATGAGCCTTGACGTTAAGGGGACATTCCTGCCCCAGGCAATCATAAGCCAAAACAATAGCGTCCACAATTCAGTGAGCAAGCCTCTGCTTAGAGACCCCCCGTCCCTTGTTGCGCCCACCAAAGCACACAAACAGCTGGTCCGATTGCCACAAAGCGGACGAGCGAGAAATGTATTCCCGGAGCGCTCCTACTGGGCAAACAGCACTCTGAGCATCCGAACCCTGCGAGGTTGAAGGCTCAGCAGACATGGCAGGCAGAGAAACACTGAGCAGTTCGCTGGGTCTATGCCTTCTTCCTGACACCATTTAGAGAAAACAGCCCTTACTTCAGAGCATACAGGCGCCTGGTGGACGGGGCTCGCGCTTCCGCGATCGTGTTCAAAACTCGCGAGTGCAGCGCATCCGGCCCGCTCAGCGACCCTGTAGCGGCCACACATGGAGGCTCCACAGTCCCGGGCTGTGGTGCCAAATCGTTCCGCTCGCCTGGGGAAGCAGGTCCTTCCTAAGCGGAATCTCCCATGGCTGGCCTGCCAGTAACCCCACCAAATCCGCGAGCCAAGGCTGATTCGGCCAGTTCGGGGCTAGCAGAGTCACCAACGCCCTCTCCTCCCTGATTTTGCACAACACCAAGGGCAAGATTTTCACCGGAGGGAAAGCATAGAGACAGCCTTTCGGCCACCGCGCGGTTAGCGCGTCCGTCTCCAGAGGGGAACGGGACAGCGAAAAGAACATCTGACATTGCTCTCGCTCGTCGCAAAGAGGTCGACCTCCGCCCTGCCGAAACGATTCCATATCAGCTGAACCATCCCAGGGTGAAGCCTCCATTCCCCTTGAGGGATCCCACTCCTCGAGAGCATATCCGCCCCGCGATTTAGAACACCGGGGATGTGCGCCGCTCTCACTGAGAGGAAGAACCGGTCTGCCCACAGCAGAAAGGACTCCGCCTGCTTGAATAGGGCTCTGGAATGTACACCGCCTTGACGATTTATGTACGAGACCACAGAAGTGTTGTCGGTTCGAATCAACACATGTTGCTGCTCCAGCCGAGACCGGAACGCTTTTAGAGCTAGAGAGACCGCTTCCAGTTCCAAACGATTTATGTGCCATTCCGTCTGCCTCTCTGACCACCGACCCGAGGCGGGCATGCCCAAGCAGACCGCTCCCCATCCGGTGGACGAAGCGTCCGTCAGGACCTCCACGCGCCGCGTCACTAAACCCATCGGGACGCCCGAGCTGAAGAGATCTGGATCTTTCCACGGGGTCAGGGCTTGGGCGCATCCGCGGATGACCATAATGCGTTTGTGGCCGGAATACCACGCACTCGAGGGAACGCGTGCTTTCAGCCAGTGTTGAAGCGGTCTCATATGCAGCAGCCCCAGATGACACACTGAAGTAGGGCTGGGTATTGGCAAGGGCCTCACGATACGATACGCATCACGATACATGGGTCACGATACGATATATCACGATACATATTGCGATATATTGCAATAATTCAAAAAAAAAAATGTAAATGAATATACAACTTGCTATGTTCCACCTGGTATGTGACAGCAGACAAAAAACTTATATTCTAATATATTCGCAAAGGTATATGCGTTGTACAGTCACTGAACAGTGAACACACTGAAATGTATGAAGTGCAGATCACTAAAAACTAAAAATGTAGATGCCACAAAAATCACATAAAAATAAAGTGCATTAAGTACATCATTACTGCCCGACTTACTTTTAAAACCAAAGTGCTTCCACTCGTCAAGCCGGTTCGGTAATCACGGTTCGGTATGTAACTTGGTTTTAAAGTCGCGGTTCGGTACGTTTTCGATACAGCAAAAAGAAAGAAATGCCAGAGAAATTATTTTTTAATAATTTAAAAAATAAGAAAAAATATTTTTTTATATAAGTGTGAGTTTTCCTACATCTTGAAACTCAGGTTTAAATGGGGGTAATTTTTGAAGGATGAATTAGTAAAGCTAATAGAACTAGATGTTTCAATCCCTTAAGTAGGAAACTCTTGACAATAGCAGTCGGTGTGAGTGGTGAAAAGGAGGGTAAGGTATGTCATTGGGGTCATCAGGTGGGCACCCTGCTTCATCGACGTTTCGTTGATTGAAGCCCACAACGTCTCCAGAAGGCTCAACGGTGTACCCAGCGTCCCAGGTACACCCCCCTCTATGCCATACCCTCCATATTCCTGATGGGCTCTGCATGGCAGGGGCGTCCTTCTGCCTGAGTTGGGCTTAAGCCTGACCGCATACCATCTGTCTCTACCTTGCTGCCCAGTTGGGGTCCTTGCGCTTGATCCAAAGCCAGTTACTGCTTTTTTCGGCAGCACCTGACATGGACTTGATGGCCTGTTGGAGAGAGCGACCCTTCACCCCTATTTTCCTCAGCAACCTGGTGGTAGATGTGGCAACACATCCCCTGCATCCCACCTCTACTGGGAAGATACTGGTTTTCCAGCCGTTCTGGGATGCTTCAGCTGCCAGGTCGGAATATTTGTTTTTTTTTTCTCTCATAAGCCTCTTCAACCCCATCTTCCCATGGTACTGTTAATTCCACAACATATGCCAGCTTTGTTGATGGAGACCACAGGACCATGTCTGGCCGGAGTGTTGTAGCCACTATTTCTGGGGGAAACACAAGCTTCTTATCAAGGTCCACTTCCAATTTCCAATCCCGCGCTGACTACAGGATGCTTGCATCCTTAGGTGTTATACTATACTCTTGATATTGGCCAGCTGGTACGAAGTTTGTGAAGTTGACCTGTCTTGCCGATGTTTGTGGGAGATTGTTCGTGGTGGTTCGCTTTTGTTCCAGGATTGATGCCAACTCTCTGAGTACTTGGTTATGCCGCCAAGTATAGCGCCCTTGGGTGAGACTTGTAGTGCACCCTGATAGAATGTGCCTTAGGGATGCAGGTACTTGGCACAAGGAACAGGCGGGATCTTCTCCATACCACTCTTTCAGATTTTGGGGGGAGGGTAGCAGGTCGTATGTGGCTCTGATGACAAAACTCAGCCGCGCTCCCTCCATCTGCCAGATGTCACGCCAGCTGAGCTTTTCCTTCTCCAGACCCTCCCAATTGGTCCATCTCCCTTGCTTGGCCATTGAGATGGCTTTTGTATGTCGCTCTCCCTCCTCCTGTCTCCTGACTTCTTCTACCACTAGCTGTCTCTTCTGCACTGATGTTGCTTTATGCCACAGAACAGTTTTTGGGATGAGTCCGAACCCTGCCCTCCCATGCTGTACTTGTCCAACCACATCTCTGAGCTGAAGCCCAGACTTTGCACTCTGAACAGCTTCTGATGGAGTCCACTTCCTTCCAGCTACCACCCGGGGGGCCGCTGATCGAATGACTGCATCCTCAGATTCAGTTAGGGTCATGACGAGCCTTGCTTTGGTGCATTTGAACTCTTCCACGAGCCCTGTGATTGGTAATTCCAACTTGCCATGTCCATAAAGTCCGACGGAACTTAAACAACGTGGAATTCCAAGCCACTGCTTTATCTGTGTGCTTATCAGCCGTTCCAACTTTTCAACCTTAGAGATGGGGATCTCATACACAGTTAACGGCCACAAGAGTCTTGGGAGTATGCCAAACTGAAAGCACCATAACTTGAGTTTTCCTTGCAAAAAGGTCTTGTTGATGCGCTCCATATACATGCTGGTATCATTTTTTAGTTGTTCAAACTGCTCTGTGTCTTTCAGCTTCGCATCATACCATCTCCCCAAGCTCTTTACTGGCATTTCTGAGACAGTTGGGACAGGTGTTCCGCCGACGTGAAATCTCTGGTCTGTAACTTGGCCTTTCACTATGTCAAGTCAAGTCAAGTCACCTTTATTTATATAGCGCTTTTTACAATACAAATTGTTTCAAAGCAGCTTTACAGAGATAACAGGAAAACAATGTTGTAATAGTATTGTTCAATTGAAAATTAAATGTCCCCAACTAAGCAAGCCAAAAGGCGAAGGCAACAGTGGCAAGGAACCAAAACTCCATCAGGTGACAGAATGGAGAAAAAAAACCTTGGGAGAACCCAGGCTCAGTCGGGGGGCCAGTCCTCCTTTGGCCAACGAATGAACAGTGTATGATTATGAGTTAGGCAGCATAATGTCAGGAGTCAGATGGGATCAGAACTTTCACGATATTATCCAGTTCATCTGGTTGGGTTGGGTCATCCGGCCGGTGAGGAGATGAGTGGTGAGGGGTCCATGGACCTTCACAGCCCTGATAACGCGTGTCGACGTGTCCATGTGATGGTCCTTCATCAGATCTGGATATGCCCTGGATCCGGCGGTCTGCGGTAAACCTCGGGATAAACAGAGAGACTAATATTAGCGTAGACGCCATCCTTCTTATGATGTACAAAGTACATCAGGAATTATGGGAAGTGTTCCCGGTTCCGGCTGATCTAATCTATGCAGCCTAACATTGAATTATAGAAATCTATAATGTGTTATGTGTATGCTAAGCCAAAGAGATGTGTTTTTAGTCTAGATTTAAACTGACAGACTGTATCTGCTTCCCGGACCGTGTTAGGAAGATTGTTCCAAAGTTTTGGTGCTAAATAGGAAAAGGATCTACCGCCAGCAGTCGATTTTGATATTCTAGGTATTATCAACTGGCCAGAATTTTGAGATCGCAATAGACGTGAAGGACTATAATGCGTTAAGAGCTCGCTCAAGTACTGGGGAGCTAAACCATTTAGTGCTTTGTAAGTAATCAGCAATATTTTAAAATTTATACGATGTTTAATAGGCAG
Organism: Chrosomus eos; assembly: GCA_036326025.1. Taxonomy (NCBI): domain Eukaryota; kingdom Metazoa; phylum Chordata; class Actinopteri; order Cypriniformes; family Leuciscidae; genus Chrosomus; species Chrosomus eos. Next base: position 22,786,559 of record CM070842.1, read on the forward strand.
CCAATGCAGTGTTGACAGAACCGGGCTAATATGGTCATACTTCCTGGTTCTGGTAAGAACTCTAGCGGCTGCGTTTTGAACTAGCTGTAGTTTGTTTAATAAGCGTGCAGGGCAACCACCCAGTAGAGCATTACAATAATCTAGCCTTGAGGTCATGAACGCATGAACTAATTGTTCCGCATTTGTCAGTGAGAGCATATGACGTAATTTAGATATATTTTTAAGATGGAAAAATGCGGTTTTACAGATACTAGACACGTGACTTTCAAATGAAAGATTGGTATCAAAGAGCACACCCAGGTTCCTAACTAACGTCGAAGACTTAACAGAGCAGCCATCAAGTGTTAGACAGTATTCTAGGTTATTAGGTGAGGAAGTTTTTTGTCCAATGATTAGAATCTCTGTTTTTTCAGAATTTAGTAATAGGAAATTACTGGTCATCCAATTTTTTATATCAGCTATGCATTCCGTTAATTTTGTGAATTGGTAAGTTTCGTTAGGTTTTGAAGAAATATACAGCTGAGTATCATCAGCATAACAGTGAAAGCTAATTCCATATTTCCTAATTATATCTCCTAATGGTAGCATGTACAGAGTGAAGAGCAGCGGTCCTAGTACTGAGCCTTGTGGTACGCCATACTGAACTTGTGATCGATAAGACATCTCTTCATTTACTGCTACAAACTGATATCGGTCAGATAAGTATGATTTAAACCATGCTAGTGCAATTCCGCTAATGCCAACATAGTTTTCTAGTCTATTTAAAAGAATGTTGTGGTCGATAGTATCAAATGCAGCACTAAGATCAAGTAACACTAATAGAGAGATACAACCACGATCGGATGATAGGAGCAAATCATTTGTGACTTTAATGAGAGCAGTCTCAGTACTATGGTACGGTCTAAATCCGGACTGAAAATCCTCGCAGATATTATTTCTTTCTAAAAAGGAACACAGTTGTGAGGATACTGCTTTTTCTAGTATCTTTGACAGAAAAGGCAGATTCGAGATCGGCCTGTAATTGACTAATTCTGTAGGATCAAGTTGCGGTTTTTTAACAAGCGGTTTAATCATAGCCAGCTTAAAGGTTTTTGGTACGTATCCTAATGACAAAGATGAATTAATGATATCTAGAAGAGGATCTATGACCTCTGGAAGCATCTCTTTCAGTAGCTTAGTCGGTATAGGGTCTAGCATACAAGTTGTCGATTTAGATGAATTAACAATTTTGCAAAATTCTTCCTCTCCTATAGCAACAAATGAATCAAAATGTTCCTCACAGAGACTACAATATACTCCCTGATGCGATACTGTAGTAGACGGTTGCATAGTTATAATTTTGTCCCTGATATTATCAATCTTATAAGTGAAGAAGTTCATAAAGTCATTACTGCTGTGTTTCTTATAAACTTCTGGGCTTGAAGCTTTCTTTTTCGTTAGTTTAGTCACTTGTTCAAATAAATACCTAGGATTATGTTTATTTTCTTCTAATAGGGTTGAGAAATAATTAGTTCTAGCATCTTTTAAGGCCTCTCTGTAAGCAATCGAGCTCTCCTTCCATGAAATCCGAAATACCTCTAGTTTTGTTTTCTTCCAGTTTCGCTCCATTTTTCTGGCTGCTCTCTTAAGGGCCCGGGTGTGCTCATTGTACCACGGCGTTGGACTATTTTCTTTGATCTTCTTTAAGCGCAGCGGAGCAACTGTGTCTAAAGTGCTGGAAAAGAGAGAGTTAAAAGTTTCTGTTGCAATATCAAGTTCTTCTAAGCTATCTGGGATGCTGAGATTATGAAACTGATTTGGAAGATTATTGATAAAGCAATCTTTAGTGGCAGAAGTGATAGGTCTAACATATTTATAACACGGAGTCGGCTTTGCAGCCTTGGCTAAATGTAATTTACACGAGACTAGATAGTGATCGGAGATGTCGTCGCTCTGCTGCAGAATTTCAACGCCATCAACATCTATTCCATGTGATAATATTAGATCTAGAGTATGATTACGACAATGAGTAGGTCCTGACACGTGTTGTCTCACTCCAATTGAGTTTATAATGTCTTTAAATGCCAATCCCAATGCATCTTTTTCATTATCTACATGTATATTAAAATCACCAACAATTAGGACTTTATCTGCAGCCAATACTAATTCTGATAGAAAGTCAGCAAATTCTTTGATAAAGTCTTTATGGTACCCTGGTGGCCTGTATACAGTAGCCAGCAGAATTCTCAAATGTGATTTATTGTTTACACTATAAATTTTTACATTAAGCACCAACACTTCAAAAGAAGTATATTTAAAACTAGATTTCTTAGTGGTTTTCAGAATATTACTATAAATTACAGCAACACCTCCCCCTTTGCCTTTCGGACGAGGCTCATGTTTATAACAATAATCTTGCGGAGTGGACTCATTTAAAGTAATGTAATCGTTTGGTTTTAGCCAGGTTTCTGTCAAACACAGTACATCTACGTTATAGTCTTTAATCTTATCATTAACTATGAGCGATTTTGAATTAAGGGATCGAATATTCAGCAACCCAAGCTTTATCGTTTGCTCATCTGTATTATATCTGTTTTTTATTTGTTGAACATCAATTAGATTTTTAACCTTAGAAAGGTTTGGCAGTTTTTTGGATTTCCAAATTCGGGGAACAGACACAGTCTCTATATGATGATATCTAGGTGAAAGAGTCTCTATGTGATGAGATTTATCTGACCTTGGTGACGTGAGGCCGCTAGCAGACGGTCGGTTTAGCCAGTTTGTCTGCTTCCTGACCTGAGCCCCAGATTGTCATGTTTTATCTCTAAGACTATGAGCCAAATTACTAGAGAGAAGAGCAGCACCATCCCAGGTGGGATGAATACCATCTCTTTTCAACAGGTCAGGCTTGCCCCAAAAACTTTTCCAATTGTCTATGAATTCTATATTATGTTGCGGACACCAATTAGACAACCAGCCATTGAGTGAACACAATCTACTAACTATCTCATCACTCCTTCGAACAGGAAGGGGGCCAGAGCAGATTACAGTGCCTGACATCGTACTTGCGAGTTCAAACACCTCTTTAATATTAATTTTGGTGATCTCCGACTGGCGAAGTCGAACATCATTAGTGCCGACGTGAATAACAATCTTAGAGAATTTACGATTAGCATTAGCCAGCACTTTTAAATTTGATTTGATGTCAGGCGCTCTGGCTCCCGGCAAACATGTGACTATGGTGGCTGGTGTCTCTATTTTCACGTTCCGTGTAATAGAATCGCCAATTACCAGGGCACAATCAACAGCATTCTCAGTGGGTGTTTCACTGAGAGGGGCAAATCGATTTGTTATGGTAACCGGAACAGAAGAGTGGTTTTTTGATCCGCGACTAGAGCGATTTCTCACCGACACCCATCTGCCTGGCTGCACAGGCAATAACTCAGCCGGAACCGAATCATGTAAATGGTTCACTATGCTAGGCGCATCCAAAGTAGTATCTAAAGCTCGAGCACACTTACTATCCTCAATTAAAGTTTGGATGCGTGTCTCTAATTCTGAAATCTTCTCCGTCAGCCTGACTGTCTCCTTGCATTTATCACATATAAACCCTATGCCGACGGGGAAGGCTATGGTAAACATATGGCATGATGTGCAAGTAACAATAACAGGACAAGACATTACTCACCGTGTTTGTTGACTGATTCTTACTCACCTGGGCTTTTATGAACTCAGATGTGCGGGCGCGCACGAGAAAAATAAATAAATAACTGAGCGCACGGGGGGCGCCTTAACAGGCTAGCGAGATACTAGCGTGTTGTGCTAACAATAACGGAAGCTAGCGATGTTAGGTAAGCTGTAATTAGTAGTATAAACAACTAGAAATGATAGTAAACGATGGTTCAAAACAGAAAGAAATGCGAGGCTTAGACGGAGCTAACAGCCTCGGAGCAAACACACTCACACACAACAGCAGGCAGCGAGGCATGGAGATGCTTCTGCACTTATTGGGCTTTAACTTCATCCTCGCCCATGTTATATTTTGATGAAGTTTTTCCAGCAATCTCTTGGTGCAGGGGACAGTTGTTGTGAGTGTTGTTAGATCGTCCATATAGGCTCGAATTGGTGGTAACCTTTGATTAAATTGTAGTCGTTCTCCTCCCACGACCCATTTCGAGGCTCTAATAATGATCTCCATTGCCATCGTGAAGGCCAATGGGGAGATGGTACACCCCGCCATGATGCCTACTTCCAGTGGTTGCCAACTTGTGGTGAAGCCTGACGTTGTAATGCAAAACTGTAGATCCTGGAAGTAGTGTTTCACTAAATTTGTGATTATAGTCGGCACTTGGAAGAACTCAAAGGCAGCCCACAGAATTGAATGAGGGACTGACCCATAGGCATTGGCCAGATCAAGGAACAAGACATGGAGATCTTTCCCTTCTTTTTTTGCAGTCTGAATTTGATGCCATATGATGCTGTTATGTTCCAGGCATCCCGAAAAGCCTGAAATGCCAGCCTTTTGAATTGATGTGTCAATAATAATAAATAATGTTTTGGTCATCACATTAAAAATGACATTTAAATATATATTTATTTATATAATATTTATTTAATATTTGAGTTTTGAAGTGCTGGCAAAAGATGTGTGAAGTACTTGAAAGCATTTCACTATTCCAGGCCAGCCAAACTGGTTACAATTAGTGTTACTATGGTGAATGTTGCTGATCTGTGGACTGTGGACTAGCCTAGTTCATTCACGGCACAATGTTTCCCCTGGTTTCCACGTCAGCGCTGTTTGATCTAATAGAGATCTACGGTTAATAACGGAGAAATGTGAATGCTTCTCTAGATCTCGCAGTGATGTTATTACTTCAGTGGCGAATTCAAATGCTTTCTTTACTGGATATCTTAGCGCTGTGTAGTAACAGTGTCCCTTGATCGAGATCGGCTCGCGCTGCACAGATCTATGTTGCTGGTCCCGAACTGATAAACGTGAAGCACAATATAATGAGTAGCGCAGTTTCGTTCCGCTTTCATTACGTTTGCCATGTGATGTTGCGCAACGTTGTGGTGGTCCCGCTCGCGCCAGCGCGGATTTTGTCAGCCTCAAACCGAAACGGTTCAATACGAATACATGTACCGTTACACCCCTAGCACACACACACACACACACACACACACACACACACACACACACACACACACACACACACACACACACACACACACACACATAGCACTGATGACCGGTGTCTGCGCGCGAGAGAGATCTATCGGCTAAAAGCCAATAGCACACACACAGCACTGATGACCGGTGTCTGCGTGCAACATCTACAGGAACGGAGGTTGTAGTTCACCAGGTCACACCCCGTTTGAAACGTGATTTAAATTTTTTTTTTACATCGATTTTTTGAGCTGGAAATCGATATTGTATATCACGAATATAAAAATCGCGATATATTGCTGTATCGATTTTTTAGCACACCCCTACACTGAAGACGCCGCTGCCATCCGTCCCAGTAGTCTCTGAAATTCCTTCAGTGGGACGAGCCTGCCAAGGCTGGAGAGACCGAGCGAAGAGCTCAGAGCCTCCGCTCGCTCGGGGGAGAGACGCGCTCTCATGCTCACCGAGTCTAAGCACTCTGATGACGGGTCTCAGATCCAGTATAGGGCGGAGACCCCCAACTTTCTTCGGCACTACGAAGTAGCGGCTGTAGAACCCGCTCTCCCACTCGCTCGGGGGGACGGGTTCTATCGCTCCCTTCTCGAGCAGGCTGCACACTTCCTGCCTCAGTACGTGAGCACTTTGGGGCAAAGTTAGTGACTGAATAACGCCGCGAAAGCGGGGTGGTCTGCGTTTGAACTGAGTGTGTACCCGAGCCGAATTACATTCAACACCCACGGCGAAATGCCCGGAATAGCTTCCCACGCTGTCTGGAAACGACTGAGTGTGGGCCGAACTAAACCTGCGGTCATCGCCGCTGTGTGATGGGCTGGGAATAGACACCTCGCGCTTCCCGCGAGGTGCCTTTATAGTTAATGACCGTGACTCTGCGCTGCTTAAGGGCAGGGCGGGTAACACAGTGTGTGGTGCAAGAGGAGAAAAAAGCTCTGTTTGTGAAGAAGTAATTTGCTTTATTTTGAACAACACACAACATTAACAACATAACTACACGTGTCGCTCGCAGAACTCTGAGGGACCATGTGCTCCCGAGCGTGTCGCTTGAACGCGGGGCCATCCTGGCGCTCTTCTCTCCTCTTGCCGGAGCGGTCAGGGAGACTGCTTGGGTCTCGCCAGGGACGAGGCGGGCTTCCTGCGCGGGCTCCTCTGAGCCGGCCTCTTGTTTCCCGCTCTATGCCACTGTCCGCTTCGGCCTTTACGGGCATCCGGTCCCGGATGGGGCGCTAACTGGCGCCTGGCCACAGCTTGCGGTTGGCGACCCGAGGCGGAAGACGAGCGTGAGCGGGGCTGCGGCGGCGCCCTCCGCGGAATCACGTGACTCATCGCCTTCGCTTTCTTCTGAGTCTCGGAATACCGCTCGGTTACCTTCTCTACCGCGTCCCCGAACAGGCCTGCAGGGGAGATCGGTGCATTTAGCAGCGTCTTCCTGTCCGCTTCCTGCACGTCCGACAAGGTGAGCCACAGGTGTCTGTGGAGGACCACCAAGTACCCCATCGAGCGGCCAATCGCCTGGGCCGAGCGCTTCGTGGCCAGGAGCGCGAGATCCGTGGCCGAACGGAGATCCCAAATGGCGTCAGCGTCGACCGAGGCGGCGCCATCCAGAGCCTTCAGCTGCTTGGCCTGCAGCACCTGAAGCACGGCCATGGCGTGTAGTGCAGAAACCGCCTCCCCCGCGGCGCCGAAGGCCTTGTTCGCCTGGTGGGCCGTAAACCTGCAAGCTCGGGACGGCAGGCTGCGGTCCGAGCCCAGGGCAGGAGCCGACGGGCAGAGATGTGCGGCGACGGTCTCCTCGACAGGGGGGATGCGGAGGTATCCATGGTCCCCCGCCTCGTCCACGGGGGCAAACATGGCCTGGGTTGAAGTGAGGGTGCGCGCCGACTGCGGGGCCGCCCACGACTTCACCACGTGCTCATGCACGTCCGGAAAGAACGGTGTTCCTCTTCTCGAAGCGGCCTGACGGCGGCTCGATTGGAGGAGCCATGAATCAAGCTTGCTCTTAGATGGCTCGTCGGGAGCTTTCCAAGACAAATCCAGTTCCTCGACGGCCTTAGAGAGGATCCGGAAGAGCTCTTCCTGCAGGTCCGCCGGGTTCTCTTGCTCCGTGGTAGCCAGCGGAGCGGCCTGCTCCGTACCCCAGTCGTTCTCGGAGGCCGACAAGGACATAGAGTCTTCCTCCTCGCTCGCCCCGAAGGACACAAAGTCAGCGACCTCGCGAGGGGGTTGAAAGGCAGGGTCGGGGAAACTCACCGGGGGTCGAACCTTGACTCCGCGGTTGGGGGGGCCTGCCAGCGGCTCGGAGGCGGCAGCAGGCCCAATCCCCGCAGCAGCGCGAGCTTCGTCCCGCCTGGCCTTGAGGGCTCGGAGGGACATATCCGCACAGAAGTCGCAGGACCCTCTGTCCCTGAGGGCTGACTCAGCGTGGGGCCAGCCCCATGCACGCGACACAAAACAGGTGCATGTCTGGGGGCACTATGGGGCCCGAGCACAGGTTGCAAGTGGTCGCCATCGGATGCTGTAGACAGTTCAGGTATCTCCGGCGCACCTTCAACGACGGCGAATAATCCAATATTGTAGAGTAGTATCAGCTTTCTAGCACACGATTTTGAGCGTGAAGAGAGAGATTCTGAAGGGAATTTGACGCTGCACTCGCATTATACTGCTACGATGTGTCAGTATTTGCATATTCGCGTCAATTGGCCAGCTCTGCTGGCGTTAGCCTATAAGATTTCAGCGGAAGTGAAGGATGAGAGGAGTTCCCATATACGACATCCGTAATGTCCTATCAATGCCTTGATAGGGAACCATGTTATAGATCATTTGGAGGATTTTACAGACGGTTTGTGCACTAAAAAAAAAGAAAATATATTGCATTACAATGAATAACACAGACATCAAGAATCAGGATATGAATCTCAAGAATGGTGACCATTTGAAAAAAAAAAACAATTCATGCTGCAATGCATGCTGGGTACTACCATAATACACAACACATACACGGCTTCCAGCATTCATTGCAGCATGAATCGTTTTTGAAAGGTCACCACTGTTGAGATTCATATACTGATTCTTGATGTCTAAGTCAGCATGATACCATAGAGGTTTTTAAAATCTGATTGTCACAACATTTGGCCTTACAGCAGAATCACTATAACTTATTAAGAGTAATTTAATAATGCATCACATTTTTAATCAGAGATTAGTACAGACATCAGAGAATCAAGACACTAAATTATGATTAATAATTTCATAAATCATTGTCAAAACACAACCACATGCTCACATTGGCTTTTGGGCCATAACAAATTGTGTGTTATAAACTAGTGATGTAACTTTCGGCACCGAGGCTTCGAACATCTCACATGAACCACTGTACCGGAGCTTGATTCATCCTGCCATAACCATGTGACCAGTGACGTCCGAAGCTTCGTTTCGACACACAACCACGTGACTGCTTCATATTCTGCTTCATAAATAGCGCGAACCCCTTGCGCAGGTTTCGAGTGTCATGCGCTTCGGTAGTGACCCGAGACCGACGGAGACTGAAACAGAGTGATTTTATTATTTTTTGATTTACGAATTTATATAAAATAAATATAATAATTAATTATAATGTAAATTAATTTGATGCCTACTCAGTGTAATAAACAATATATTATGTTAAATAATAGGCTTACATTATGTATATGAAAAGAAAGTTAATAGCCTACATTTGACCTCCTTCTGTAGGTTAAGTGCCTAATATGTTCTCAACAGCTTTCTTACAACACATCGTCAATGTTGAGACATTTTAGAGCTAAACATGAAAACACATCTTATGGATGTGGACCAACAACTAGCAACCAGGATTCTGATCAGTCATTCATTTATGTGTTTGTCCATTTCTGTATTTATAATGAGGTATCTTAAATAGTGCATAGTTATGTAATACTTATGTAATATCAACACTTACACTGATGATTTTTATTGCTTTGTGGTTTTCATAGCACAAAGTAATTTATTACATGAAACAATAAATTTTTTTTGGGAAAGGTAGCTTTTCCACCTTTTGACCACAAGATGTCGTTAGTGTGCACCGTGTTGAAAAGCTTCGAGTAATGAACCAATTTACGATACACTTGAGGGGAAAGCCTCAGTGCTTCACAAAGCTTCATTTCACCATCACTATTATAAACACTCAGTTACAGCAGCCAGAGGAACAACTGGTGTTATAAAGACAAGGGTCAAGAGCCCAACTAAAGCAAACACTGACCTCATGGTGTCTTTAAATAAAACTCAATAAATCATCTTCATCTAAACCTCTGTTCATTCACAATAACACCTTCTGTAGACGCATGATAAAACTCAAACTGGTTGGTAATAAGTGAAGCTGGTAATGCTGTTTGTGGAGATGTTCAATTCACCTCTGCTGAGATCTTTAGAGGTTTAAACATATTTTATCTTCAGTTGATTTCATCGAATGTTGTGGTTGGAAGTCAGTTGTAGTTCTTGTGTTTCTGTTTCCTTCAGTGATTAACAGCAGGTGTTCATCTCTAATACTCAACCATCACTTAACTAATCACTTAACTAATCACCTAATTATTCACTCAACTGAAAAAAATCAGAGTACTCATAACTTTTGCTTTTTTATAAACTTAAATGAATTTATGTAATCGGTTACATCAAATGTAATGAGTTAGCTTAACTCATTGGATTTGACTTTGTGTGTGATGGTGTGAGCTAGCAGAAACTGCAAGTGCTCTGAGTTCATTTAAAGTTTGTCATTTCACTGTTTTTACTCAATAAAGTGAAGTTTAAGCTTTATTTAGTATTTAAATGCAGTGTAAAGTTTAATTGTGTATTCAGAATTATTATTGTTTTAGTGACTTTTACAGTGTGAACATAATATGTTTGTTTAACAAACGAAAGTTATGTGGAACCGGTGGAACCTGTTTACATAAAAAAGTTAAGTAAAGCCAACATATCATTTTTTTGAGTGAAGGTGATGGGGAGCCACAGGTGCGCACAGGCTCCGGTGAGTTCAAGTGTCGGTTCCCCGTCCTCTGGACTCCCGCCTCACCGGGCGGCTCTGATTCTGGCCCGGGGTGGCAGTAAAGGAATCCCTCTGAAGAACATCAAGAATCTGGCCGGTGTTCCTCTCATCGGATGGGTTCTGAGAGCTGCCTTGGACTCAGGAGTCGTTGACAGGCAACTACATTTGAGCTTTTCTTAACTATTTTAATATTATGGCTTTAATATGTTCTTTTTTTCCTCTTCATTATACTTCTCATTATTTTGTATTAAATCAAATTAAACTGGGAAATAAATGAAATAGGCTATTAGCGTCTTACGCTTACTCTGTCTGTTTTAGTCTTTTGATTAAAATAGGCTTTTAGTCTTGATTTGTCTTTTGTAAGTAAAATTTAGTCATTTATTTTTTAAATGACTGATGTTACTATGTGCGGCAGCGTGTGGGTTTCCACAGATCATGATGAAATTGAGCGTGTCGCAAAAGTTTGGGGGGCGAAAGTTCATCGTCGCAGTCCTGAAGTTTCCAAAGATTATTCCAGCTCTCTGGAGACCATCCAGGATTCATCCGACTGAGACCCGGTGAGACAGACCTTCATCATCATCATCATCTTACTTTCATTTTATGCCTAAAAACCCAGCAAACATTTGGACGTGTAATGGCCGTTGAAAAGACGTCCGTCCGACACGTCCCGTCATGGTTGAAAAATAGTTCCAAAATGAAAGTTGAACCGACGTCTTTTCTGGCCGTGAATTCCACGTCTCTTCAGCGTCCCTGGACGTCTAAATGCGTCGTCATTTGGGTGTTAAATGTGTTGCTGCATTATTTAAGTGTATATATAAGCCTGCATTTAAAATAATCACACACATATTGTGTAACATCGTGAAAGGCAATCAAGTCTTGAGGTTTACACATCTTGACAAAGGTTCTAAAAAGGTCCAAAATTGGTCCCGTTGGACCTGACCGTCAATAAAACGTTTTAATCACGTGTACATCACAAACAAGAACACATTATTTGTGGACATAAGAAAAAAAGCAGCATGTTCTGATTTAGCACAACATTTTATTGATCTTGAACAGCCTATATTTCTCTTAATTTTTTTCAATGTTTAACATTTGTTAACCAAACTAAAATACCAATTACAAAATACTGAATTATATAAAAGGATAGTTCACACCAAAAATTAAAATTCTTTCATTTACTCACCCTCATGTTCCAAACCTGTATGAGTTTCTTTCTTCTGCTGAACACAAAAGATGATATTTTGAAGAATGTTTGTAACCAAGCAAATAAAGCAACCATTGACTATTATTGGAGAAAGATTATTATGGTATGGGAAGCGACATCTGCTTGGTTACAAACATTCTTCCAAACATACAGGTTTGAAACATGACATGAGGTTGAGTAAATGATGACAATTTTTATTTTTGGTGAACTATCCCTTTAAACACATTGTTTGGCTCATTGTTTGTATCCACCAGCTCTTCCTGGAGTGTGTTTCAGGTGTTCTGTCATTGCTGCATCAATTTGTAGCATTTGTAGAGTCTGTAGCATTTGACTCCACCTCTTCACAGCATCTAAGGGAAGAGAATTATATATTTTTTAAATAAATACAATTATAAATTTGAGGTAAATGATCTGCACTTATTTTCAAAATATTTGTATGGTCTACAGCTAAATAAAAAAAATAAAAAACATGGAACAAGATGAATGAATCATGAATGAAAAAGGTAATCAACATGCATTACATTTTATTTTATTGTATAAAAGATGTTCTGCTTTTATTTTTAAAGCAGTTACTGAAAACATAGGCCTAGCATGTTACATGTTTAAATCCAGCTAACACATTTTCATTCCATTTCAGATAATTTACTTTCTGAAAGAAACTCTCAAAAGGCTACATTAATAAGTTACAGCAGGGCCGTGCACAGACCTTTTGAGGGGCATGTGCTGAAACTAAAAAAAAAAGCACCCCCCCCCCCTCTCTTTTTTTTTCCAAGTAATCAAAGGTCATATAAGTACAATATATATATATATATATATATATATATATATATATATATATATATATATATATATATATATATATATATATATATTATAATATTTGAGAAGTCAATGCACCAGAGAAAAAAATAATATATATAATTTTTTTCTCTGCTTTGCACACATAAAGTTCAAGATTTTTTTTATAGCTATTCTGTTTAGTTTTATAAGCTAATTTGTATTATTTGGTTAACATTGCTCTACCTTCCCCTCGTCTCAATGTCACACATAAACATGACTCAAGTATTTTTGACAAACTATTTAGAAATATAATTTAAATAATTATGTCCAACTCAATTCCAGATTATAGGAAACTATAGCCATATACCATTACTATAGCATATCCAACATGTATCCGCCTACCTGGCAAAAACTGGCCTGTTTTTTTTAGTTACTACTACAACATTACTGTAGTAAAACCATGTTTACTCCATTTATACATGTGAGGACGAGTGGAGAGTATTGAATACTATAGATTAAAAAAACGATATAGCAAATATGTGCATATTAACAGCCTTGAATTAACCATAATTTTATATTATTACCATAACAAGATGAAATGTTAATAAATTAAGTGTATCAGCAATCATAAATCAAAGAAGAAAATATCTTAAAATTATACGTTACTAGGTGACGAGAATCACTCAGTCGCTTTGTGTAGTTTCAGTACAAAACAGCACGGGGCGCGCCTGTGCTTATGATTTTTTGATGGTAAAAACAAATTATATGTTGTTGTATTACTTATCACTATATTGTTAACATTTTACAAAAGTCAAACTCAAATACAGTTACGGGGTTTTTGACCAGCGAATGTGTGCAAATGTGCATTTTGTCCGTCATTAAAACGGTTCCGGCGGCATCATTACATTTTCATCTACTAGTGAAGGTTACTAGTTTGTTGTAGCTACATAGGCGCTCATAGGCGCTTTCCCTGTTGTAAAATACATTTGGCCAAAATCGCATTTTATAAAAGATGAAATGCTACCGTGTATGCATGCACAGGCTATTTAAGTGTATTCTATGTATTGGCTATGACTAGATGGAAAAGTCTAGCCTAGACCTCTCTCTCAGGTTCCTCATGTCTCAGTCAGACATCAAATAAATAAAATATTAGCTTTTATAGACAAAGTGTTTAGTACTTATTCAAACAACAAGATGTTTACCCTTGCAAAACTTCGTTCAGCTGCTGTCTGCTGTGCGGCTGCGGCGGAGCTTCATTTCATTCACTCACGATAGCGGGGGCGGAGTTATCAGCTTTACTGACAGTTTGAGGATCGAACAAGATTTACACAAGCTCTTTTTAAGAACTGTCATTGGCTAAATATTTTAAAACAGACAGACAGACGTAAAGGGTGACCAATAGCATTGATTTAAAAAAAAAAAAAAAAAAAAAAACACCACCAAAGAAAGGGCACTTCGAGTGTAAGAGCAAAAAGGGCATGTGCTCTGCACAGGTTGAGCCCTACCTGTGCACGTGCCTGAGTTACGTAGTATGACTTTGACTGTATCATTAAACAATACTTTATACTACCGTTGTATACGTTCAAAGTAACTTAGCCTACTGGCTAATTTTAGCCAAAATCATTAAACTTCAGTTGACAATGTGTGTGGGCATTTCTTTCGGTTCATTCATGTCAAATGTAAAACTCAAGCACGTTATCTAATAATACAAAATGTACTTACCCAGGACCGGCGCGTGCACTTATGCCGCTCTAGGCGAAAAGCAATCCCAGATAGCAAACAGTCATTGAAACAGTCATGTACATCGCGAGATGTTTTGTTACTACATCTTGGCAGCACAGTTTATGGTTTCGGCCAACTCAGACATAAATGGTGACCGGCAGGGCCGTGCACAGACCTTTTGAGGGGCATGTGCTGAAACTAAAAAAAAAAGCACCCCCCCCCCCCCTCTCTTTTTTTTTCCAAGTAATCAAAGGTCATATAAGTACAATATATATATATATATATATATATATATATATATATATATATATATATATATATATATATATATATATATATAATATTTGAGAAGTCAATGCACCAGAGAAAAAAATAATATATATAATTTTTTTCTCTGCTTTGCACACATAAAGTTCAAGATTTTTTTTATAGCTATTCTGTTTAGTTTTATAAGCTAATTTGTATTATTTGGTTAACATTGCTCTACCTTCCCCTCGTCTCAATGTCACACATAAACATGACTCAAGTATTTTTGACAAACTATTTAGAAATATAATTTAAATAATTATGTCCAACTCAATTCCAGATTATAGGAAACTATAGCCATATACCATTACTATAGCATATCCAACATGTATCCGCCTACCTGGCAAAAACTGGCCTGTTTTTTTTAGTTACTACTACAACATTACTGTAGTAAAACCATGTTTACTCCATTTATACATGTGAGGACGAGTGGAGAGTATTGAATACTATAGATTAAAAAAACGATATAGCAAATATGTGCATATTAACAGCCTTGAATTAACCATAATTTTATATTATTACCATAACAAGATGAAATGTTAATAAATTAAGTGTATCAGCAATCATAAATCAAAGAAGAAAATATCTTAAAATTATACGTTACTAGGTGACGAGAATCACTCAGTCGCTTTGTGTAGTTTCAGTACAAAACAGCACGGGGCGCGCCTGTGCTTATGATTTTTTGATGGTAAAAACAAATTATATGTTGTTGTATTACTTATCACTATATTGTTAACATTTTACAAAAGTCAAACTCAAATACAGTTACGGGGTTTTTGACCAGCGAATGTGTGCAAATGTGCATTTTGTCCGTCATTAAAACGGTTCCGGCGGCATCATTACATTTTCATCTACTAGTGAAGGTTACTAGTTTGTTGTAGCTACATAGGCGCTCATAGGCGCTTTCCCTGTTGTAAAATACATTTGGCCAAAATCGCATTTTATAAAAGATGAAATGCTACCGTGTATGCATGCACAGGCTATTTAAGTGTATTCTATGTATTGGCTATGACTAGATGGAAAAGTCTAGCCTAGACCTCTCTCTCAGGTTCCTCATGTCTCAGTCAGACATCAAATAAATAAAATATTAGCTTTTATAGACAAAGTGTTTAGTACTTATTCAAACAACAAGATGTTTACCCTTGCAAAACTTCGTTCAGCTGCTGTCTGCTGTGCGGCTGCGGCGGAGCTTCATTTCATTCACTCACGATAGCGGGGGCGGAGTTATCAGCTTTACTGACAGTTTGAGGATCGAACAAGATTTACACAAGCTCTTTTTAAGAACTGTCATTGGCTAAATATTTTAAAACAGACAGACAGACGTAAAGGGTGACCAATAGCATTGATTTAAAAAAAAAAAAAAAAAAAAAAAAACACCACCAAAGAAAGGGCACTTCGAGTGTAAGAGCAAAAAGGGCATGTGCTCTGCACAGGTTGAGCCCTACCTGTGCACGTGCCTGAGTTACAGTAATGACTTTGACTGTATCATTAAACAATACTTTATACTACCGTTGTATACGTTCAAAGTAACTTAGCCTACTGGCTAATTTTAGCCAAAATCAGTAAACTTCAGTTGACAATGTGTGTGGGCATTTCTTTCGGTTCATTCATGTCAAATGTAAAACTCAAGCACGTTATCTAATAATACAAAATGTACTTACCCAGGACCGGCGCGTGCACTTATGCCGCTCTAGGCGAAAAGCAATCCCAGATAGCAAACAGTCATTGAAACAGTCATGTACATCGCGAGATGTTTTGTTACTACATCTTGGCAGCACAGTTTATGGTTTCGGCCAACTCAGACATAAATGGTGACCGGGTATATTTCTGTTTTACATGATGTATATGCATAAATTCCATAAAAAATAACAACGAAGACATCAGGTAGGCAACAGGTTGAAATAATGACTAAAATACAGTGGCTTTGCAATTACTTAACCACACTGGGCACTTTGTGATTATAATTTATTTAAACAAGGTAAAGTAAATATATTTACTTTGTATACAAATTGTGTATTTCATAAAGATAATTCCTGATAATTGTTTCTGTCTTGCTGTGCAAAAGACGTCAGTGGACGTCTATTCACAGCCTAGACGTGTAAAGGACGTCAGTGGACGTCTTCACAACCTTTTAAAAACTACTCGGGCAATTAAATTAATTATTGCAGAATTAACCATGCAAGGATTAAGCACAGCTTTTGCATATTTCACAAGGATTTCATAGAGGGTCATGATGGACTATAAATGCACGTGGAAAAGACGTCGCCAGGTGACGTCCTCTCACCCGATACACTATATATTGAACTACGTAGCTAAAAGTTAAAATAACAATTATACATGCAACTGTAGACATGTACAAATGTATCTGAATGCATTTTTAGGAAATGTTCTGTGTTACATATTTTTACAGATTTATGCCGTCATACCGCGACTATTTTTGGCCAGGGACACGACGTTGCCGTCGGACCAATGTTTGCTGGGAATGATCTAACTTGCTGACATATGAGGTTTTGAAATGCCAATAACATGGGGGAAGAAGAAGCGTGGTTGTAAAATTACAACATCACTTTTAGCTCTTCAAAAAACACATCTGCAAAAAAACAAGACCACATTTATATAGCCAATGGGTCCTATTGTTTAGCCTCACAATGCCATTTGGATAGTAAATGTGTATATAGGTCTTGCCATAAGGTCATGAACTCATACAACCTGCAAACTTTCCTGGAAGCACATCTCCTTGTTCCATTGGACTGGATATCTCACCATTGAAGTAAGTAAAACCCCAGAAATATTTTTTTTTGTGATTGTTAGAATGTCTAGTTCATGTAAATACTTGGTTATTGTGGAATGCATGCATCAAATTAGATTTTTAGCGTGTTATGTCTTTGTTGTAATTT
Source organism: Chrosomus eos (assembly GCA_036326025.1). Lineage (NCBI taxonomy): Eukaryota > Metazoa > Chordata > Actinopteri > Cypriniformes > Leuciscidae > Chrosomus > Chrosomus eos. The sequence continues at coordinate 22,803,661 of CM070842.1, forward strand.
TACAACGTTGGGATATAATGGTAGTCAAAATAGCATGTGCACCTTGTGCATTACATGGAGGCATTGACTTCTCAAATGTTCACATACAGGATAAATACGTACCGAAATATAATGTATTTGATGATTCACAATATCTAAATGTGTTATTTGTTATAATTTTCAGTTTAGATCAGATTTTAATCATTTTAAATGAATAAATTATTTCTGGTTGCAGTGTTTCAAGTCCTTTCAGTACCAGTATTTGAAATTGTTCCTGTATGTTAGCAGTACTCTATATAGTTAACAGTTTTTTTTTTGGGCTTTGTCTGTTTGCCCAAATATCTGCTTGTAGCAAGGCAGACAGTGTTTGTGGAGTGCTTTGGAGGATGGTTATTCTAGGACAGGTGTGGATGTTCGTAGGGGGTTGCATGGTCCATTGTTCAGGGACAGGTGTTAATGTTCTGGAATGTGGCAATGTAAGAGGTCTGGGGGTTTGTATATTCCTTTTAGAAATGTGTGACTTCAGTAAGGCTGGGACGGTATGGATTATTTCTGACCGCGGTTGAAAAGCAAGAAATTCCGCGGTATAGCGGTAAACCGCGTTAAATACTGGAACATCTCATAAATAAAACTAAACTCAGCGTATAGGCTACTTGCCTCATAGACATGAGAAATAAATAGAAAGCTTGAAATGTCTACTTTTAAACAAAATTCAAAATGAAATGATAAAATTGTACAGTAGCCTAGTCAGGTAAGGTCAGGTTTGCCGATGTGCGTTTTATTTAGGCTATTTATTTATTTTTGTCCCTGTGCGCAGATCGGAGACAAGAGTTCATGATGATATTCTGGGGATATAACAGCTAATATCTATACTACTTTAGCCTTTAAATATCTTTGCTGCATTGGATCAGTCTCCTTTCTAGAACAGCCGCTAGCTTTCTAGCCTCCCGGCAGCAGCACCTCACATTGCTTATAGACCTTACAACAATCAGCGGATGGCGGTTTTGAAAACTAGTCAAAAAACGTTGGAGCGGATGATGCTGGACGGATGATGAGTTTTGCGATGTGGTTGCGGATTAAATAATAGCATATACACGCATCTCTAATACGAATGTAATGTTATTATGTGTCATGGAACATTGCGCTCCACAACTCGCAAAAGGTCGGATTTTGCTCCATCTTTTGATAAGTTTTGTTTAGAAAACCTTGAATCCATGGAAGACACAATGTCATTAGACATAGTCCATGTCATTAGAATCAATTAATCCATGTCACGGGACACAACGTGCACACATGTGCAGGCCAATGTTTTTGGCCTGACCCGCGGTAGGCGTCACGTGACCGCGGTATTGCGGTAATGCGGTAACTGTCCCAGTCCTAGACTTCAGTGGAATGTATCACATAAATAGGATTCATTTACATATATATTATTTATACTTGAACATACTCTAACTCTTATAACTATTATTTTCATTTCAGAATGAGAGGACGCTGCAGACACTGAAAAAAAGTATATTCGAATACGCTCTGCAGGAAGTGCAATCTCCGTCACTGCTTTTCAGAGGAAAAGAACTGCTTTTGGGACTACCATTGCAAGTGAACACTGGACACTGTTTCTTTGACAGTTTTCAATCTGTTTTGTATTTCATATTTATATTTTATGTTTATTTTTTAATAAATTATAATTCACAATATGACTGTTGGGTGATTATTATTATTATTCATAATATTTACTGTTATGGTGCTATGTAAGCAATCCACACGTCAAGTGAGCCCTTAGTAGTTCTCTATATTTGTTCTGACAGTGTGAGTGCAAATGCTGAAAATCTGCTACCCAATAGGCCCAACGTTGCAATATTACAACGTTTCCTTAAAAACTTACTAAAACATAATTTTTTAAAAAAATCCTTCATTATTTGCATCAGAGGCCTCCTACAACCACATCTGACAGGTGAAAAAATTGTATTTTCTTTTTTTTCTATATTTGGGTCTTACAGGGTTTTAAGAACAATGTGGATTTACTTTTAAACTGTGACATAGGCCCTATTTAGGTATTATAAGTATTAAAATGCCTGTATGTGCTAGAAATGATGCCTCAATGTGTTATAGGAAATAAATAGAAACGTTTGCTAATTTAGTTGTTATAGCACAAAATGTAAAAAAGTAAAAGAGGGGTTAGATCCTACTGGGGTAAGAAGCAAACAAATCTCTCTCTCTCCCCTCTCTCTCTCTCTCTCTCTCTCTCTCTCTCTCTCTCTCTCTCTCTCTCTCTCTCTCTCTCTCTCTCTCTCTCTCTCTCTCTCTCTGTGTAATCTATATATAAGTGTCATTCATGCTAAATCAAATATTTTATTTAAAATTGTATTTTGACAATTTAGTTGATGATTATTGAATAAGCGATGGCAGACAAAGCAGAATCCCAGGAAAAGAGATTTGTCTGAAACGTAAATTACTCTTTATATATTTAATTGTCTAATTTTAATTGAAGATATGTAGAAACACTGTGAAATCAAATTAAATTATTTTTTTACTCAATTTACCTATAGGTATTAATGAAAGCAAAGATGTCTGAAATGTACATCTAATTCATGCAAATATTACAAAATAGTAACCCATATTAAAAAATAATATATAGGCTAAATATAATCCATAATAACTATGGAAAAACCTCCGCTAAATTTATAGTTGAGAAAACAATTCATAATAGGCTAATAAATATTTTTAAATAATTTAAAAATGAAATTTATGCATGAAAAAAAAGTGTTATTTGTGCATTCCTGGGACTTTGTAAATGTTTTAAACATGCAAACTATGTCTATGGGATTTTTCGCCCGCTCTGCGACCATGGTATGCCTGATCGCTTACAAAAGTCCTTCACTGTGTTGTATTTAACACCTCATTCAGGGTGTGTGACAGACGGTGCGGGACGAGGCAGGTGATGACATTTGTACAGAAAACAAAAGCATGAGAGATAATAGTAACGCTTCCCTTAAGCACCACGAATAATAAAGATAAATTTTTTTTAAATGCATGTGTGAAAAATGTATAATACAACAAATTGTATAATTTTGAAATAAAAATGTAAAATAATTATGGAGGGTCAAATTACTCAAAATGAGCATTAAATAAATTAAATACATAATTAAATTGTTGATAAAACAAATATCATTCAATACATTTGACATTTTTAGCATTTGAAACAACTGCAAGTAAAATGTGCCCAAACTAGAAACCTTTCAAAATTGATTTATTTGGTCTTTCTATTTAGGTACATTCTGCACATCACAGTTATGAATGATTAAATCACAGTTAAAGATCTGTTGTTGACTTTTGTGGTTGAAGTTATTAAAATGTTGACATAAAGAAAAATGTGCCTAAACTAGAAACCTTTCAAACTGTATCTTTTGATCTGTGGTGTGTGTGTGTGTGTGTGTGTGGTGTGTGTGTGTGTGTGTGTGTGTGTGTGTGTGTGTGTGTGTGTGTGTGTTGGGGGTAGTGAAAATGTTAGTGAGGCAAGTATAGAAATAATAGTTTTTGTATTTTAAAAGAAAAAGAAAATTAAAATACTTAGTAAATTTTTTTTTCTATAATAATTTTTCCTGTAAATATATTTATTTTAAATATTTTTATGAAGCAAAAAGAATGAATTATAATTTGCAGAGAAAAATCATATTCAACAAGGCACATATTGATGAAATTATGATATATTTCATAAGAAGCATGAATTTGTGTAGCTTAAAGAGGGAGAACTGATATAGAGCAATTGCAAACATTTAAAATATGTAAAATATTTAAAATTTGCCTTTATTAAAAATTGAACGGCCCAGAAAGGCCTCGATCTTTACTGTATTTGTCATTTGTTTTGTGGCTGTGTTTTAGAGGTGGACATCGTCTGTCATATTCAGGCCACGTCTCCATGTCTGCACCCTCATCATATCAGAGAAGCCCTAGAGATGATCACGGGACAGGGATGTGACTATGTGTTTTCAGTGGTGCGCAGACACCAGTTTCGGTGGGAGGAGGTGGACAAGAAAGGTAAAGTATCACGAAAACATCTCACAAACTCCAATAAGAAAACAGATTTTTTTTTGTTTAGTGACAGTCTAGAAAGAACAGATAAGCAGGAACTGAATCTGAAGGTCACACATTTTTCTTTTCTGCCTTTCATTGTAATTAGTGGGTAAGAATCCGACTTCTCTGAACATCGATGTGGCGCACAGACCTCGACGCCAAGACTGGCCTGGGGAACTCTATGAAAATGGCTCTTTCTACTTTTATAAGAGAAAGGACCTGGAAAACGGCCTTAAACAGGTGATGGGTATCAAAATACGGTGACAACCCTGTTCCTTGAGTCATGGAAAAGATTTTTATAAAAGGCATAATTTTATAGCACAGATATGTAATAAAAATATTACAATAATTTAAAATAGAATCTGAATCTATATAGTTTTAGTCCCCGAAATGCTCCTTGTCCCCTTTCATCTGGTTATACATCACTTATGAGATTTACAATTATTTATATCTTTTGTTCGAGGTTAACGTTAATCCAAAATCCAAATTAATCCAAATGGAAAAAAAATAATCAAAATAAACAAAGAATAATATAAAATATTTTTGTCATTGATGTTTGCAGTGTATATCATTGTAATATCATTGAAAATACAAAAAGTAAAAGAAAACCTTTTCAGAAATGTTGAAAATACAAAAAGTACTTCTTAGTTCAGAGGAAGAAAAGGCACCAAAAAGTGTGCGTTTAAATGTGTTTTTTTTCAGTGTTCACATTACAATGTTTAAATGTTTGCATGACAGATTTTTAATAATCACTTATATCACAACCAGTCCTTCATTTGTGAGACAAACTAAAATAAAGTACAAAGATTTTCATAAATACTTCCAATCACCTTTTATGGGAGAAAAACAAAGTAAACTCAACATTTTTCGTTTTTTCAATTTAAAAACAAACTCAATTTAATTGAGGGCAGGGTATACATCCAAAAAATATGTGTAGCCAGTAGCCCCAACTCATAAAAACAAATTCAGGCAATGAAATGTAATTGAGTTGGTTCAACTCAATTTGATAAAATACAGTTAAAATGAAATTGATTCATTTATAAAATGGCTTTTTATGCTTGTCAAACTTAAAATCAAAAAATGTCATTGGTAAATGAATTATTTCAGCGGTTTTTATTATACAATATATAAAAACAAATAAGAATAGACTAGTGTCAGTCCTGACATTAGCATAGCTCAAATACTAGCCTGTGCCTACACGGGAACCACTCTGTAGTGACCACGAAATTATAAGAAAATCCTTTAAATGTCCAACATAACTGAACATTAAACACTAACATTAACAACATATTTCCCTTTACTGAAAAACACATAAAATAACTCCTATTCCCTAAATGTACTCTCCTAATGCAGTTTGGGAACTACAGATCCACTGCTAGTTGTGAACAAAGATGATTCATGTAGTTTTAACGCCAATTAATTAAGTAAACTTCAGTCTTAAATATATTAGGGTTGATTGAACACAATTGAATAAATTTGTGACAAAATATTATAAAATTGTTACTTTAGCTCATTTTAGGAGGGCATGTGTGAAACCTCTCCATGAGAGCCTCAAACGCTCTGCATCAGTTATTTTGATCTGTGTGTCTTAGCTGGGCAAGATCGCTTACTATGAAATGCTTCCTGAGCACAGCGTTGATATCGACGTGGACATCGACTGGCCTGTCGCGGAGCAGAGAGTTCTGAGGTGGGTATTTCATCAAACTCTGTTTGTGACAAAACACAATATGAAGATATAAATGCTGCCCTTTTCTGCAGGTTTGGCTACTTCGGCCGAGAGGAGAAAGCGGCGGTCAGGCTGTTTCTGTGTAAAGTGTCTGGCTGTTTGACCAACAGTCAGATACACATGTCGGGTTCTGGAGAGGATCTTGTGACCATTAACGCTCGAGACATGGCAGGCGTACAGATGCTACAGAGAGAAGATATAGAGGTACAGTTGTGTAGGCTGGGACAAATAATGGTTTCATTATTGCATTATGTTAGTGTGATATTTGTTACCATGATGGTGTTTTGCATGTGTGTGCCTGACACTGTGAGCCTCTTCTGTAGTTTAGCATTTATCTCAGCTTGTGGAAAAGTTTAATCTAGTTCATCACGTGACTCTTCTTGCTTACTGTATATTATTACAGTGGTTATCAGTATATGTGATATTAACATGATGCCAGTTAATGAAATATGCAGTATTTTTCCGCAAAGTTCTGGCAACCACAGAGTGTGTTTTTTTTAACAGTATTTTTTATTATTATATAATGTAGCACACCTGTTTCCTAACTTTCATCAGGTGATCCTCATATCCAGCGTGAACGAGCTGCTGTCCAGGAGTCTCCTGGAGAAAGTGTCCCAGCGGGCCGGATGTGGCCTCAGGATTGGAGACCAGCAGAAAGGGCTTGATGTGAAGCGGCTGATGAGAAAGAGGGAACTGCGCTGGGATGAAGTGGCCTTCATGGGTGAGAGTGTCATGTTCAAAAATACAGCTAAACTAGTTAAGCAGGTCAAGTAACATTTATTTATATAGCATGCAAAACAGATTGTTTCAAAGCAGCTTCACAGTAATAAACAGGAAAATAACAGAATCAATGAGGAAGACTTCATCAAATATGAGAGAGATTCAAATTCTGCAGAAAGACAATAGTGTCATTATTCAACTCAGTTTAGTATGTCGATGTTGCAAAATCCATCAAAGTTATCATAAAATCAACTGAACAATTCTAATTTTTTTATATTACACTGTATATTATAAATTATTTTTCCATGCACATCATTATGTCAACAGAACCGAACAGAACTTGGAACCACATGCAAAATAATATATTTTTTGAGCAGTTTCTGATGTTTTCCCTCACAGGTTCAGAAGCTGAAGACCTAGAGATCCTTTCTCAGGTGGGGCTGAATGGCGTCCCATGTGACGCGCCTGTGGCAGATCTCATCGCAGCGAAATACACCTGTCAGAGACCCGCCGGCCACGGAGCCGTTCGAGAGTTTGCCGAGTACATTCTGATGCTGAAGAAAAAAAACTCAACACACGTGAACCACGATCGCATTTACAGAGATAATTTTTAAAGCGTATTCCACTTTCTATTTTAAACAATCAGTTTGTGTTGCTGTTATAACATGACATTAGATGTAATTTGAATGAATAAAACACATTTGTGTGTGTGTGTGTCTGTGACCAATAAAACAGCTGTTCTACTTTATTTACTTGTGTTCCTTCAAAATCAAATGCAATGTTCATTTACTTATTGCCAATCCTTTTATATTAATGTTTAATATGCAGTGTGAATATCCTCATTTCAGTGTATTTGTCCATTGCCTTGTGAAATATTTGTTAGTCAGACAGCTCAGGAAATACACCGCTAAATGATTCAAGAATGTTTAAGGTGTGATCATTTTTATTTATGTATGCATTCATGTGGATTCTACTTTTCAAATGTTTTTTTTTTTTAAAACTAGAATTTTTTAAATAAACTAATACTTTCAAGAAGGATGCATTGAACACAAGCCATCGCACACCTGTAGGTGATGTAGGCGTAGGAAAGGAAGACCAAGCTTGATCGACAATCTACAAATAGGAACTCCCGCACACTATCAGTACTTGCAAATAAAACTTTCATTTAGCAGCAACGTTTCGGTCTTGCCTGATGAAGGTCGAAAGACCGAAGCGTTGCTGCTAAATTAAAGTTTTATTTGCAAGTACTGATAGTGTGCGGGAGTTCCTATTTCAAGAAGGATGCATTAAATTGCTAAAAAAAATTAGAGTAAAGATTGGCAAAGGTTGATTGTCTCTGGCATCTGTCTTGCTCCACTCTGAATTAAAGCTGAATTTTCTGTATAATATATATAAAAAAAACTACAAGAGGCTGACCTACAATCCTTGGACAATTTTTTTACGCATAATCTCAGACATAAAGAACAGAAGAATCTGTTTTCTTACTCCAAATGACCTAAGACGATGAAGGTCTCTGACGTCCTCAGGTTCTCTGCTTTATTCTTTTACAGAGAGTATATGATCTTTCCCAGATAACATATCATTTATCATCACTTCTAAATACTTGTATGTTTTAACCTGTCCGCTTTTTTCATCATGAAAAACAACAGGCATGATTTGAGTATTGTCACAGAGGCTGCGTTTACACTTGGCATTAACATGTGATCACCGTAGCCAATCAGGACATGGTGCGTTTACATGTGTTCACTCTAAGTAGTGTATCTGGAAAGGAAAGGAAAGTTTAGAAAAAGACACAAATATATAACCTATTCATATGCCTATTCATTCTCTTTTTCACGTGTATAGGGTAAACATTTGAACCTTTAGATATCACCATGAAAATTACTGAGTTGATTACTTACATCAAGACAAACAAAAAATATATTATAAGTTTTTGGAAATAGTTTGTTAACATGGACAAACGGTGCATAATCTAATAACGTATGTGCTAATTTGCATAAATACCCAAACAGATCTAAACATTGGGTATAGCAGGTGAAAATGTCTTGTTGAATCTTGTTGACATATAACAGTAAAAGACTTAATGTTAAGGTCTGAATGGAACACATTAGGCTACCCATGAACATTAATACATAGAGGCATGAAAGAAGTACTTTAGAAACCAGCCTTTATTAATTATTATTATAGATGGGGTTTGGGCATTGAGTGCATTGTGTACGTAATTAGATTTTTTGATCCATACCTTTTGTCTTCTGCATTCTCCGAGTCCTTAACCATGTCTCCTGTTCTTCCCTCAGATTTATCCCCCAGAAACAGTCCCACTGACCCAGTCCCAAACCCCATCTCTGCAATAATAATTAATAAAGGCTGGTTTCTAAAGTACTTTTCATGGTGATATCTAAAGGTTACAATTATTACCCTATTCACGTGAGAAAAAGAATGAATAGGCATATGAATAGGTTATATTTTGGTATTTTTCTAAACTTTCCCCTAATGGGATTCTTCTGGGCTTTTTTCCCTTACTCAGGACATATTGAGGATACAAAATCGGTTGAGTTTGCTTCTGTTGCAATTTGTTCAAGGTTGACCCACATTTTGGCTTAAAATTACTGGACTATAGGCGAACTAGGCAATTGCCTAGAGCGGCACTTTTGTAAGGGCGGCAAAATGTGTGCCAACCGGGAATGAACAATTCACAAAATAGGCTATATGATTTGCTGAGCTGCCGTTACCCCGTCCCCTGCTCTCATGAGTCATGACTGAGTGATGGGAAGTTTGGATCATTTTACTGACTCTCTTTTGTTCATTTGTCACGTCCCAGATAAAATCTGGGCCGAGTCTGGCTTACATTAGGCACTTCTGGCTTAATTCTTGCACTGTTTTTTTCACACTTTCAAACAGTACTAGGCTAAGCTCTGGCTGGAGTCTGGCTAACCAAAGGAAACAAAAATCAAATTGTTGGTTCAACTCAATTTGATAAAATACAGTTAAAATGAAATTGATTAATTTATAAAATGGCTTTTTATGCTTGTCAAACTTAAAATCAAAAAATGTCATTGGTAAATGAATTATTTCAGCGGTTTTTATTATACAATGTATAAAAACAAATAAGAATAGACTAGTGTCAGTCCTGACATTAGCATAGCTCAAATACTAGCCTGTGCCCTGTGTGTTTTAGCTGGGCAAGATCGCTTACTATGAAATGCTTCCTGAGCACAGCGTTGATATCGACGTGGACATCGACTGGCCTGTCGCGGAGCAGAGAGTTCTGAGGTGGGTATTTCATCAAACTCTGTTTGTGACAAAACACAATAATGAAGATATAAATGCTGCCCTTTTCTGCAGGTTTGGCTACTTCGGCCGAGAGGAGAAAGCGGCGGTCAGGCTGTTTCTGTGTAAAGTGTCTGGCTGTTTGACCAACAGTCAGATACACATGTCGGGTTCTGGAGAGGATCTTGTGACCATTAACGCTCGAGACATGGCAGGCGTACAGATGCTACAGAGAGAAGATATAGAGGTACAGTTGTGTAGGCTGGGACAAATAATGGTTTCATTATTGCATTATGTTAGTGTGATATTTGTTACCATGATGGTGTTTTGCATGTGTGTGCCTGACACTGTGAGCCTCTTCTGTAGTTTAGCATTTATCTCAGCTTGTGGAAAAGTTTAATCTAGTTCATCACGTGACTCTTCTTGCTTACTGTATGTATTATTACAGTGGTTATCAGTATATGTGATATTAACATGATGCCAGTTAATGAAATATGCAGTATTTTTCCGCAAAGTTCTGGCAACCACAGCGTGTGTTTTTTTAACAGTATTTTTTATTATTATATAATGTAGCACACCTGTTTCCTAACTTTCATCAGGTGATCCTCATATCCAGCGTGAACGAGCTGCTGTCCAGGAGTCTCCTGGAGAAAGTGTCCCAGCGGGCCGGATGTGGCCTCAGGATTGGAGACCAGCAGAAAGGGCTTGATGTGAAGCGGCTGATGAGAAAGAGGGAACTGCGCTGGGATGAAGTGGCCTTCATGGGTGAGAGTGTCATGTTCAAAAATACAGCTAAACTAGTTAAGCAGGTCAAGTAACATTTATTTATATAGCATGCAAAACAGATTGTTTCAAAGCAGCTTCACAGTAATAAACAGGAAAATAACAGAATCAATGAGGAAGACTTCATCAAATATGAGAGAGATTCAAATTCTGCAGAAAGACAATAGTGTCATTATTCAACTCAGTTTAGTATGTCGATGTTGCAAAATCCATCAAAGTTATCATGAAATCAACTGAACAATTCAATTTTTTTATATTACAGTGTATATTATAAATTATTTTTCCATGCACATCTTATGTCAACAGAACCGAACAGAACTTGGAACCACATGCAAAATAATATATTTTTTGAGCAGTTTCTGATGTTTTCTCTCACAGGTTCAGAAGCTGAAGACCTAGAGATCCTTTCTCAGGTGGGGCTGAATGGCGTCCCATGTGACGCGCCTGTGGCAGATCTCATCGCAGCGAAATACACCTGTCAGAGACCCGCCGGCCACGGAGCCGTTCGAGAGTTTGCCGAGTACATTCTGATGCTGAAGAAAAAAAACTCAACACACGTGAACCAGGATCGCATTTACAGAGATAATTTTTAAAGCGTATTCCACTTTCTTTTTAAACAATCAGTTTGTGTTGCTGTTATAACATGACATTAGATGTAATTTGAATGAATAAAACACATTGTGTGTGTGTCTGTGACCAATAAAACAGCTGTTCTACTTTATTTACTTGATATATGTACTTGTTCCTTCAAAATCAAATGAAATGTTCATTTACTTATTGCCAATCCTTTTATATTAATGTTTAATATGCAGTGTGAATATCCTCATTTCAGTATTTTTCCATTGCCTTGTGAAATATTTGCTAGTCAGACAGCTCAGGAAATACACCGCTAAATGATTCAAGAATGTTTAAGGTGTGATCATTTTTATTTATGTATGCATGCATGTGGATTCTACTTTTCAAATGTTTTTTTTTTTTTTTAAACTAGAATTTTTTAAATAAACTACTTTCAAGAAGGATGCATTGAACACAAGCCATCGCACACCTGTAGGTGATGTAGGCGTAGGAAAGGAAGACCAAGCTTGATCGACAATCTACAAATAGGAACTCCCGCACACTATCAGTACTTGCAAATAAAACTTTCATTTAGCAGCAACGTTTCGGTCTTGCCTGATGAAGGTCGAAAGACCGAAGCGTTGCTGCTAAATTAAAGTTTTATTTGCAAGTACTGATAGTGTGCGGGAGTTCCTATTTCAAGAAGGATGCATTAAATTGCTAAAAAAAATTAGAGTAAAGATTGGCAAAGGTTGATTGTCTCTGGCATCTGTCTTGCTCCACTCTGAATTAAAGCTGAATTTTCTGTATAATATATATAAAAAAACTTCAAGAGGCTGACCTACAATCCTTGGACAATTTTTTTACGCATAATCTCAGACATAAAGAACAGTCAAAGAATCTGTTTTCTTACTCCAAATGACCTAAGACGATGAAGGTCTCTGACGTCCTCAGGTTCTCTGCTTTATTCTTTTACAGAGAGTATATGATCTTTCCCAGATAACATATCATTTATCATCACTTCTAAATACTTGTATGTTTTAACCTGTCCGCTTTTTTCATCATGAAAAACAACAGGCATGATTTGAGTATTGTCACAGAGGCTGCGTTTACACTTGGCATTAACATGTGATCACCGTAGCCAATCAGGACATGGTGCGTTTACATGTGTTCACTTAAGTAGTGTATCTGGAAAGGAAAGGAAAGTTTAGAAAAAGACACAAATATATAACCTATTCATATGCCTATTCATTCTCTTTTTCACGTGTATAGGGTAAACATTTGAACCTTTAGATATCACCATGGAATTTACTGAGTTGATTACTTACATCAAACAAACAAAAAATGTATTACAAGTTTTTGGAAATAGTTTGTTAACATGGACAAACGGTGCATAATCTAATAACGTATGTGCTAATTTGCATAAATGCCCAAACAGATCTAAACATTGGGGATAGCAGGTGAAAATGTCTTGAATCTTGTTGACATATAACAGTAAAAGACTTAATGTTAAGGTCTGAATGGAACACATTAGGCTACCCATGAACATTAATACATAGAGGCATGAAAGAAGTACTTTAGAAACCAGCCTTTATTAATTATTATTATAGATGGGGTTTGGGCATTGAGTGCATTGTGTACGTAATTAGATTTTTTGATCCATACCTTTTGTCTTCTGCATTCTCCGAGTCCTTAACCATGTCTCCTGTTCTTCCCTCAGATTTATCCCCCAGAAACAGTCCCACTGACCCAGTCCTAAACCCCATCTCTGCAATAATAATTAATAAAGGCTGGTTTCTAAAGTACTTTTCATGGTGATATCTAAAGGTTACAATTATTACCCTATTCACGTGAGAAAAAGAATGAATAGGCATATGAATAGGTTATTTTGGTATTTTTCTAAACTTTCCCCTAATGGGATTCTTCTGGGCTTTTTCCCCTTACTCAGGACATATTGAGGATACAAAATCGGTTGAGTTTGCTTCTGTTGCAATTTGTTCAAGGTTGACCCACATTTTGGCTTAAAATTACTGGACTATATAGGCGAACTAGGCAATTGCCTAGAGCGGCACTTTTGTAAGGGCGGCAAAATGTGTGCCAACCGGGAATGAACAATTCACAAAATAGGCTATATGATTTGCTGAGCTGCCGCTTACCCCGTCCCCTGCTCTCATGAGTCATGACTGAGTGATGGGAAGTTTGGATCATTTTACTGACTCTCTTTTGTTCATTTGTCACGTCCCAGATAGCAATAAAGTCTGGGCCGAGTCTGGCTTACATTAGGCACTTCTGGCTTAATTCTTGCACTGTTTTTTTCACACTTTCAAACAGTACTAGGCTAAGCTCTGGCTGGAGTCTGGCTAACCAAAAGAAACAAAAATCAAATTGTATCTGTTTGGCTGAGCCCTGGCTTGAGTTCGGTCTGCCAGAATAAGTAAATATTTGGCTGAGATCTGGTTGGGTTTTGGTTGGCTGAAGAATAAATAAAAGATCTCTGGCATGAACGTGACATACGCAATGAAAGGATCGTTCATGAATCACCCATCAGGGACTACTGCAGGATCTTGATCTGGTTGCGAATATAAAAAGAGGAGACTATTCAAGGAGAAAGCACACCAACAACAGAGGGGTCGTGGTTAAAATATATTGATCCAGGGAGTAGGCTATTTGCGCACTTCTAAAAAAGTAAGTTAAGCTTTATTTGCTCTTTAGTCGTTGTTTAAGATGTTGAACCTGCTGATGATATAATGTGCTTTCGGACATTTCATTTGTATGTTTTACGCACATGAGAATGTGGTAAAAGAGATTTGCAATGGTAATTTGAGGACCTGAAATGTGGTTATTTGGAAAAGTGCTATCTTGACTGCTTAAAGTAAAATGCCAGCAGGCATTTGCCTCCTACTTAAACTTTAATATTGTTGACATTCTGGGCGCACTCGCATTGCACACTATTTGCGTTATATGTTGGCCTATGGCTTATTTGTTTTTGTGTGTTGTTGCTGCTATATGTTGCAAATAGAGGGGCGGCACAATTGTTTTTCGCCTAGAGCGACAGAAGTGCACCGGTCCTGTGTATTTGGTTTGCGACGACTCCCAGTCTGTTTTCTGCCGACATGGCTGTTTTGCACAGAGAATTAGTGATGGGTAGATCGAGGCTTCATGAAACACTGAAACTGTAGAATCAAATGTGCCATATTGTGCCGAGGCTTCAGAAACAATCCGAGACCCGTCTCCACGGTGACCCATAGTGGTCAGAACAGTGTAAATGCAACAAAAACCCGGGTCAAACATGCATGAAAACACCTTTTAAAATCGATTGCAATTTTTTTACTGAAAGTAAAATCTTTCAAATGCAATTATCTAATCATCTAATAAGATTATCATGTGTAAACATGTTATTTGATCAATTGTTAGGGTTTGTTTTGTTTGTCCTATGAATGGCTCAGGCTAAAAAACGGACAGAATAAGACTATAAACTGATCAGATATCAGGTAAACCCACAGACACTTGTTCATTGTTGCTCATGAATCATGATTGCTGCTCATTGCAGTGGTAAACCATTGAAATTTTGAAGTGTTTCGAAACAGTTATGACGTAATGAAGCCTCGTTCAATGAAATCATGTGATTGATACACGCTCCGAATCATTGGTTCGGAACAAAAGATTCGTAAAGGCCTCGAAGCTTCATGAAGCAGTGTTTTGAAATTGCCATCACTACAGAGAATCCACGTCAGTCTTCGCCAGGTAAGTCACCATCATCTGGTTTCACAACACTCTGCTAAATAAACACTATTTTCACTATAAAACGTGTCTGTCTCCTTCTGTGTTGTGACAAGTATCAGATGTAGACCCAAATATAACCTTCTCTGTTTTACTTGTATTAATAACAAGTTCATTATTCATGCACCACTCTACCAATTTAATCAAACCCTGTTGATGTTGCCCAGTACTGTCCAAGTCCTTCAACACTAGTCCAGTCTACACAGATATTAACATGTTATTGTCGTCAGATAGATACATATGTATTGTGGTGTGAAATTTGTATTTTCTATATTAATTTGCCTCCCTGACTTTTGTTGGTTCTTAAGTAGGGTTGTTTGCTTCCTTCAAATGAAATTGAGGGTTGCAATCTCCTATAAGTAGTGGTAATATCGAAGGTTGTAGTTGATATACTCCCTTTGGTAGGCTTCTTCCTAAAGGCTCGTCAAGGTGCTGTCATAGCTAAGACATTTGTTCTCAGAGTCTGCTCTACGGGCATTAGGGTGCCCTAAGGCTATGGGCCCTGCGAGGGAGGTAGATTGTAAAGGTCGAGACTTGTATGTTTGTTAGGATAGGACAATATTTGGCCGCAACACAACTATTTGAAAATCTGGAATCTGAGGGTGCAAAAAATCGAAAATCGCCTTTAAAAGTTGTCCATTTATGTTCGCGATTGTGCTGCATTCACTCACAATAATAATTGTTTTATACATTTACGGGAAATTTACAAAATATCTTTATGGAACATGATCGTTACTTAATATCCTAATGATTTTTGGCATAAAAGAAAAATTTATAATTTTGACCCATACAATGTATCTTTTGCTATTGCCACAAATATACCCGTGCTACTTAAGACTGGTTTTGTGATCCAGGGTCACATATAAATCATTTTGGATGCACCCTTGGGGTTGACATTGTAAAACCCGGCTGGATCGGCCCAAAGAAGGTTTTTCCGATCAGCGGGTGAAGGTCTCAGCGCGTTTCTGTCTTTCTGCGTGGCAAAGTCAATTTGATTAAATTAAATACATTTTCTCATGTATTAACTTGTTATTTCATCTGACTCCATAAATTAAAGGATTTTAATGATATCTGTGCATCATTAAGTGTGAGCGAAGGCTTGAATGAAAATAATGTCAAAGTCAATAAGAATAATCAAATGTAACAATTTATGTCAGGTAAATGTATCATGCCAATTTCAGAATACGTTCAAATATAATAAATACAATAACATCAAATGCTCTGGAATAAAGTGAAGAGATGCGAACCCGACATAACGAAATGTCTCAAATTTCTAAACTCTTAAAGCGATACTGCACCCAAAAATGAAAATTATGTCATCATTTACTTACCCTCAAGTTGTTGAAAACCTGTATGAGTTTCTTTCTTCTGCTGAACACAAAGGAAGATATTTTGAAGAACGATTGGAACCAAACAGTTGCTTGGCACCATTGACTTCCATAGAAGAAAAAAAGATATACTATGGAAGTCAATGGTGCCAAACAACTGTTTAATTGGTTTACTTCTTTGGGAATGAGACATTTGTACCAGTCGCACTGAGACATTTCAAATTATACTAAACGTGTATGATAATAGTTCACATTAAAACCATATATATTTTGGATGAATTTCAGGTGATCTCAACATGAGAGAGAGGGGAGAGAAGAGAGAGAGAGAGAGAGAGAGAGAGAGAGAGAGAGAGAGAGAGAGAGAGAGAGAGAGAGAGAGAGAGAGAGAGAGGAGGTAGAAGGGAAAGAGATATAGATTTGAATGATTCTGAGGTGAGACTTGCATCTCGAATGGCGCACACAAGTGAGTTCAAATGGTAATTTCCTTCTCTCAGAGAGTAGACCTCTCTTCCAGTTCTTCCAGTCTTTTAACATGTTCTCACCCGTGCTAAGTAATCCATAGAGTCAATTTATGCTATGCCCCTTATAGGGGCTTTCGCACCAGGTAGTTCCCCGAGAACAAATGGTTCCCTAAGGCTGAAATACACTATGACACTTGCTCAGATTTTTACCCCGATTTGAGATCTGGGTTAGTCTGCAGTAGCCTAGTTGCCAAATCTCTGCGCCAGGCAGGTTTTGTGCGTTCGGAGTTGACCAAATTCACAGAAAATCACGTAATGTGTACGATGGGCACAGACTCCTATTTTTTAGCTTCAGACTTTGATTTTATCCAGTCGGAGGACATCAAACCGTCATAATACGCTGACCAGACAATGGAATTCAAGGGTGCGAAGTCACAAAGATAGAGTAAAAAAAAAAGGAAACCACCTATATAGTTGGGGGCCTTAAGCACATTTTCGCCCAAATTCATCTAAAAGCGCCAAATTTGGCACAGATGTAGCTTAGGTCATACCGAAATGATTTAGCTATGGTGCCGGAGCCAGCGACCCTCGGGGCCAAGATGGCCGCCAAATCCAATATGCCCGCTGCCCGAAAAAGAGTTCCGGCAATAACTTTTTAACCACATGAGTTACAAATACAAACTTGATATGTATTTCAGCTTAATTGATCATGGGAAATGCATAGGAATGTTTATATTTATGACCCAGTATATCTGGACCCCTTGATCCTCCAATTCTAATATGGCGCTGTCCAAAAAAGCAGTTTGGGCTGTAGTATGGGGCCTTACACCCCATTGTTAGCGCAAATTCACCTACAAGCACCAAATTTAGCACAGATGTAGCTGAGGGCATACTGAAATGATTTAGCCAGGGCGCCCGAGCCAATGGTCCCTGAGACCAAGATGGCGGCCAAATCCAATATGGCCGCCGCCTGAAAGGGATATGGCTATAGCTTTTGAGTCAGATGAGATACAAATACAAACTTGATCTCTATTTTACCTTTTTTGACCATGGGAAACCCATAGGAATACTTACATTTATGATTGGGTATATCAGGACCCCCCAAATTCCCTAAGTTCAATATGGCCCCTGTCTGAAAAAGGGTTGTGACAACAAATTTTGGGTTGTGACAACAAACCAAATGCGCTACAAATGATGATGTGGTGTCTATTTTATGTTTATTGACCACAGGAAGTCAGTTGGCATATTTAGATTTATGCTTGTGTAAGTCTGGAACCTGTATTCTGTTCAAGACTGTGGTTGAAAATCCTTTTTTTACCACAGCTTTGAAAGTTATTCTCAATGTTGATTCATTTCCTTATAAGAGTGATATATAGAAATATATAATAGAATATATATAGAAAGTTTAAACAAATTTGGAACAAAGTTTTTTATAAAAATCCTACCGACAATACCTTTAATCTGAGCTATAAAATATAGTATACTGAAACTGTTAAAGGTTCATGAAAATGCAGTGTTACCAGTCCTGAATGCCGCAGATGACTCATCTGAAAGGTGTTTCAATTGAAAATAATATACACTGCGATGTTAAAAGAAATGATTGCCACTAATAGGGCATTAGTTAAATGTTTCAAAGTAAAACTAAATGGCTATAAAGATATCTTTAAATGGAGACCTTAAATGATAGAAGTGACATTTTTGACTAGTTTATTCTGACCAGTAAAAAAATTTTGTCGTCTCATCTTAGCCTTCACCATGATCAGACAGGTGACTCCGGTTCAGGGCTGGGTATCGAGTTCGATACTTTTTAGGTACCGACCGAATTGCTTCGATACTATTATCGAAATAGGTCTTGTTTTTCGTAACCAAATTTCAATACCTAAGGGATTTATCTCGTCAATAATAAGCATGCGACATGATTGGGTGTGGCAGGAAAACGGTAGCTTACGTTTGCCCAGAGACGTGGCTTGTCGCACGTGAGGCTGTTGTGTGCGTGTCTGTGTGTGTGTCCCAACCGAGATAGATAGAAAATATGTGGAAAAGATCAGAAGTGTACCTACCTATGTACCAGACTCGATGCCAGGTAATCCGTCTTCGACTGCAAGAACTGGAGGACGTCACAAATGATCCGAAACTCAGCGTAACCTATAGGACACTTGCCTCACAGACATGAGAAATAGGCCTATAGATGGTCAAAATGTCTACTGTTAAACAAAACAATTATAAATAAATAGTTTGATTATTTAATCCATATAGCGTGCGCATGTTCACTATCACTACTGCAGGAATGACGAGTCCGCATCGCCATATTCATCTTTGCAGCCAACACACTCAAACACTTGTTTATTAATAAACAAGTAAAATATCTCCTTATTTTTCCCCGACACATCCATAATCTTTAGGCTACTTTTTGCCAGTGCTTTGCGGCAAGCTTTATGTGTGCTGAGCATGAGGCGTATATCCCGCACCCCAGTAGCCTAATTCAATTCACATTTATTGTATAGCATTTATCACAATACATATCGTTTGAAAGTAGCTTTACAGAAAATGCATGTCTAAATTACAATTTAGAGTGATCTGTTTTCAGAGGTGACTGTGTGTAATGCATTTCAATAAATTTTCATTCAGTTTCATTGTTAAACAATGCATTAAATTAGGCTAAGGCAGAAACAATGAGCTCAGTGAAGTAAAGAATACCATGTTGTTAAATGATGAAACAGAAAAATACAGACTCAAAATATGTGTAAAAAAAAAGTCAACAAACAGGTAATGTAATATTGTTAAAACGGATTTCATAAAATTGGTATTGAAAAAAATATCGTTCAGTAACCGGTATCGAATTCAAGGTATCGGTATCGACAATTTTGTTACAATACGAATAATTTCAGCATTGCTATGTTACTTTGAAGAGGTATAATGGATTTTAGTGATTAAATAATGCTGTCATTAACTTCTTCCACTTTTAACAATATTAAAATAAAAGTAAAACATAAGTTGTTGTTTTTTTTACTCCACTGGAAGGATTTTTTTTCCTCATTTTGATTATTTATTTATTTATTTCCAGAAAATAAAGACCAAACATATAGTGTCATTTTTCCAAGTAAATAAATTGTTTTATGAATGTTTAGATATTTGTCCTGGAAAGCAAGACACAATGCTGATAAAGAAACAAATATAACATTAAGTATTTTGGTTTAATATTAGAAACCAAAAATCCAGTGGAACCATAGAAGCATATGTGAGTGATTTAAGGAACAAAGCAAAGATGTGCAGATTTGGTGATCTGACAGATGAACTCAAAAGAGACAGACTCGTGACCAATGATGGTATGAGAAAAATTCTATTGAGAGTCAGTGAGTTGAAACTAGCCAAAGAAATAGAATAGTCAAATCCACGAGCTGACAGATCTGCACACAAAGATTCTTGCAGCGCCTAAAAGCAACACTATCGCGGACTGTGTGTACCACAGGACAAAGACTTAAATTACACAAGGATTTAAACAAAGATCCAACTCTGCTCGCACAGCTCTCAGATCATAGTAAATTGTAATAGTGGAGGCAAGCATGAAGCAAAAAAGGAAAAATGCTCAGCTTATGATCAGCAGTGCCACAAATTTAAAAAAATGGAATCATTTCCAAAAGTAATGTAAAACTACACCAAAGCACATGCCAAATAGATGGAGAAGAGCTGTAGACCAGCTCAAAGCAAAATAAACTTCTACACATGGCGCAGATCAACCCTACTGAAACTACGAGTTTCACTTGAAAAGGCTGCTGTACGTGTAATGGTTATAATAATGTGTACAGTCAGAAAAGTTCATATAATTAATTCATGTGTGTTAAAGAGAGGAAAATAAGCAATTTGCTTTAATTCAGAGAAGTACTTAAGAAAAGTGAGAAACATCAAATCATTCCATATATAGAATATGGTAAGAGTAATAGCACTGTGATTTCCTGATTGAATGATCTATTAGCGATTACTTTGGTCTTCAAGTTAAAGAGTTGTAGCGCTCCCCTCAGTATGTATATTGATGAGGGTAGGGCTTTTGGGTTCTTTTAATGTATTTATCCAATGTATGTTAACCCTGATTAAGTTTTAGATGTTATCTTGGATCTCTCTTTTAAAGTAAACACGTGAAATATTTTCTAACCTATCTATGAATTCACCTTTCTTAAATTATATTTTTAATTAAGATTTTTTACCCTAAGTGTCTGTATATGTCTCTCTCAGAATAAAAAGATAACCTCTTTGCAGATAAATATTAAAATAACACACCACAAGGTTTTAGAAAAATATATCTCAATTATTTACTCAAAGAAATTATTATATCCAAAAAATAAGAAATTAAATAAAATGTGATTGTCCTTTGTTAAACCTTCAACACAAAATGTCCCTCTTTCGTAAAGGGAAATATAGTCAATACTATATCTTATAAATGCACAGTCACAAGTTAAACCCTAATAACCTGCAAATGCATTAATTCAGAAAAACTCAATTACCACATTAAAGTCACTTAAACCAATATATTTTGTGGGCTCACACACACCTTAATGCAATCTAAAGCCGGCAACCAAATTATTATAAACTAAAATACCGTAGCAGGCCTGATGCGGTGCTTGTGTTCGTTGTGGCCCAAAACTCAATGGCCGCTTCACTCGTCAGCGAGCAAACAAAATAAAAATATACCTTGAGTTAGTATTTCTGTCCTGTCTTTACCCAGCAATCACCAGAGCAGTCTCATCATCCGATCAGCATTTCAACACGAACTCCGTTAGTTTCTCTTTTCTCCTCCACGTCTCAAGCAAACTCACGAGAGAAATCCAAGTTGCTCCAAACTCCGTCTGAGTAACTTAACTTCCCTGTCCTCAGGTCGAACACAGCAGATAAACCCCTCAAAATGTTCAACGGAGGGACTCAAACTTTAACTAGAAAATGTCCTTCACTTGTACTGAACGGACTTCAAACTATACGTTAGCAATAGCAGTAGCAGTAGTAGGAGTTTGGTTCCTTGCCACTGTTGCCTTCGCCTTTTGGCTTGCTTAGTTGGGGACATTTAATTTTCAATTGAACAATACTATTACAACATTGTTTCCTGTTATCTCTGTAAAGCTGCTTTGAAACAATTTGTATTGTAAAAAGCGCTATATAAATAAAGGTGACTTGACTTGACTTGACTTGACTAGCACAAAAGTAAACAGTCTCTGAACTTCGTGTAGAAATTCCTCCCGTTTCTCAATATACAGCTTGTCACTCTTTTCACTGGTTGTTGTTCAAACAATCATAAGACACAAGTTATACACTGGCTTGTACACTACTTAATCACAAATTAACTCAGAAAATCTCTGTGTCACGCTCACTCGTTTGCTTCACTTTTTCTTACCCTCTTTTTCTCACAACTCCTCGCGCTGACTCCACCCACTCGCTCTTAACCCCATAAATGCTGGTTTAGACAGTTTTCAGAAATACATTATCTTTTTCATTTATGTAAACCAATAAGCATATAACTTTTAAACTGCTTTTAACATTTTTATTATAACTTTTCTTTTTGAATGTAGTTCAACCTTTTTAATCACACTACTTGTATGCTCTAATTATTAGATGATAGACCTACTACAAACATCACTTATAACCTTATGCATTTTTAACCCGGTTACACCCTCCCCCTTCTAAAAGTTTTTGATGTCCTCATCAAACATAAGCAACTCTACTTTTTTTTTTCTTTTTTAAATGTACTAGTGGAAAAGGTGCATGACTAGTTTAAATTAACTCTTGCCAATCTTAATGATAACACCTCTATGCACAATAGTGAGAGGCTGATCTTTTGCCCTACCAGGCTCATCGTAAGTTAACCTGATAACTGGTTTCACTATTCTTTTTGGACGGTTTTCAGGTTTGCTAATCACTTTTGTTTTAGTGACTATCTCTGGATGCACATCGTGGCAAGGGTTATCAGTCTCTGGATCACTTTCTTCCTCAGGAACTGAATCTTGATCTCCATCCTCTTCTCTCATACTGTGATGTTCCTCCTCCGAACTGTTTCCCTCTGACAAACTATCCTCAGCAGGATTTCCATCTGACTGCTGGGAAGAATCACTATCATCTTGGATGAGATTTGACTGTCCAGCCGTATCTCTTTCTTTTGTCAGGAGCTCCTTCAGATAAGTGCTGTAGGGTTTTCCAGGTCCATAATACTCCACATCTGAAGAGGAATCTGTAAACTGCAACTCTTGAAAAGCTTCCTGCACTTCCGGTAAGACTTTCTTTGACCTCTTTTGTGTCACATCTTTTGTTCTTGTGCTTGCTCTTGTCTTGACAGGTGACTTGTCCTCAGTCTCCACTGTTGGCATTCTCACTAACTGTCCAATCGGCAAAAGATGATCACGATGGAGAGTTTTGACGACTCCTCCGTCCTCCGGTTTCACTTTGTATACTGGAAGGTTGGGCATCTTTCCCAGGACAACGTAAGGAATAGGACTCCAACGACTCTCCAACTTATGTTTCCCTTTCAATCCTAAGTTCCTTAGCAACACTCTGTCACCAATATCCAGTGTCTGGAATCCCACTCTTTTATCATAGGACCTCTTGTTCCTCTGATGTGTCTTGTAGGCCGCTTCAGAGGCAAGCTTGTAAGCTCTTTGCAAGTCTTCTTTTAGCTTGGCTACATAGCGGGAATGGCCAGCATCAGCTTTGCCATCAGGAGAGGTTCCAAAGCACACGTCTATTGGAAGCCTTACTTCTCTGCCAAACATTAAGAAATAGGGCGAGTACCCAGTAGCATCACATTTGGTACTGTTGTAGGCGTGAACCAAGTAGCCAACATGTTTTCTCCACTGCCGTTTCCTCTCACAGCCCAGGGTTCCCAGCATGGAAAGAAGAGTTCGGTTGAATCTCTCAGGCTGCGGATCTCCCTGCGGGTGGTAGGGAGTGGTCCGTGATTTCCGAATCCCCATCATCTTCAAGAGCTCTTTGATTAACTGACTCTCAAAGTCTCTTCCCTGATCTGAGTGGATTCTGGCTGGCAAACCATAATGCAGGAAATACTTGTCCACCAGGATCTTTGCCACCGTCTGCGCTTTCTGATTTCGGGATGGGAAAGCCTGCGCATAACGGGTGAAGTGATCCGTTACCACTAACACATTGCTGATACCTGCAGAATCGGGCTCCATGGACAGAAAATCGATGCATACCAGATCCATCGGTCCATTGCTTGAAATGTGATGTAAAGGCGCCACCCTATGACAGGGGGTCTTCCGAGTGACACATTCTCCACAGTTCTTTATGTACTGCTCAACATCACATGCCAGTTTCGGCCAAAAGAACCTGCTCCTCAACAAGTCTGTAGTTCTTTCAATACCCAGGTGTCCGAGATCATCATGGGTGGCCTTCAGCACCACTTCTTTGAACTCGCTTGGCAAGACAAGTTGAGTGAGTTCTTCTCCAGAAGGTCGCTTGCTTAAGCGATGGAGTAGCCCATCTTTCATCATCAGTTTTCCCATCTCTTTTTTAAGACGAAGAAACTCTGAACAGGATCCATTCTCTTCCGTCCATTTGCCATGTTTAACAGCTTGTATGGCAGATCGGATGGCAACATCACCCTCCTCAGCTTCAATCAGCTCCTGCTTTGACATCTGCCCCAATGATTTAAACTCCAGGTGAGTTGGGAATGCATATATATCAGGCACACAATCAGGCGAAGCTCCCAACTGATCTACATACCTCGGTGAACTGCCCGCCGAACCAGGGATGCAGATTCGTTTGCAGATGGATCTCACACCAGACTGTGGTATGGTCTCCCATTCTTCTGCACTTTCATCAGGCATATTTCTTGAAAGCAGGTCTGCGTCTATGTTGTGTCTGCCCGGTCGGTACTTGACATCGAAGTCATAGGTGGATAAGGCAGAGAGCCATCTGTGCCCCACAGCACTGAGCTTGGCGGACGATAACACGTACGTCAGTGGGTTATTGTCTGTACGTACCGTAAATCTGACCCCATACAAATAATCATGGAATTTATCCACAACTGCCCACTTAAGGGCCAGAAACTCCAGCTGGTGGACGGGGTAATTCCTTTCAGATGTCTTTAACTTCCTGCTGGCAAAGGCGACTGGTCTCAGACCCTCACTGTGTTCCTGATACAAGACGGCACCCACCCCTCTCAAGCTGGCATCCACATGCAGGACGTATGGCTTGTTGGGATCCGCAAAGGCCAACACAGGCGCATGAGTAAGGCAGTGGATAATCTTGTGGAAAGCCTCGGTGCAGGACTGGTCCCATCTCTCACCAAAAGGCTCAGACTCTTTGATGTAGGTCTTTGTGTTTTCTTTCTCAGGCTTCTTGCCTCGTTGGGTTGGAGCATAGCCTTTTGTGAGCTCAGACAATGGCCTGACTATGGCTGCGTAATTGGCGATGAAACGGCGATAATATCCGCAGAATCCCAAGAAGGATTGAAGAGCCTTCAGGTGTGTAGGCTGTGGCCAACTTGTAACTGCCTCTATCTTGGCTGGGTCAGGTGATACTCCATTGGCTGACACAATATGTCCAAGGTATTTTACCTTTGGGAACAGAACTGACATTTGTCGAATGAGATTTTCAATCCAACCTCTGCCAGACGATCAAGGACTTTAAGAAGTCTCTCTTCGTGCTCTTCTAAAGTTCGGCCAAATACAATCAAGTCATCGAGGTAGACAAGGACTTCGAGCAGATTCATGTCACCCACAGCCTTCTCCATTAATCTTTGGAAAGTGGCTGGGGCTCCAGTTATCCCCTGCGGCATCCTCTCGAACTGGAAGAACCCCAGTGGGCAGATGAATGCCGTCTTTTCCTTATCTTCCTCGCCATGGCGATTTGGTAATAACCGCTCCGCAGATCAAGAACGGAGAACCTCTTGCTTCTGTCATTGAATCCAACACATCATCAATACAAGGTGTTGTGTACTGATCTGGGATTGTTCGGCTGTTTAACAATCGGTAGTCGATACACATTCTCACAGCTCCATTCTTCTTGCGAACAATCACGATTGGGGATGCATAGGGACTACGAGACTCCTTGATGATCCCTGCACGCAACAGTTCTTGGAGGTGCTTTCTCACATCTTCCAGGTCAGCTGGAGCCAGGCAACGAGAGCGCTTCCTGAATGGCCGTGCATCTGACATCCGGATTGTGTGCTCTACTCCCTTTGCCAATCCAACATCCCATTCTTGTAAAGAGAACACCTGGGACCTTGTGGATAGCTTTTGACGGAGTCTCTCTTTCCACTCCTCCGAGACAGGTGAGTCTCCGAAGTTGATCAGGTTCACATCGAACTCAGTGCCAGCGGTCTTGGGTGGAGAGAGAGGAGTGACTGCATCTGTCAGATACATATGCCCGATAACTGTTCCCACTGGTATGACTGTCTCTGTCAAGGACTCATTTTGGACCAAGATTCTGAAATGGTTGATGTTCACCTCATCGCTGGGCACCACCGTGGGCTGCAATAGTACCCCCGCTGGAGTGGACCTACAGGCGATGAGTCCACCATCAGGATTTCTTTGTCAACTTGGAGCTTGTACTCGACTTTGCAGACTGCCGTACAGTCACCACCAGGGGGCAGAGTCAGTGGGCCAGGGCCTTTCCATAACACATAGCCAATATCACCCTCTTCCTCCAAGGCTGTGGCCGTGCCAGGCGCTGTTAGCTTGTTGTCACTGTAACAGGCTTGTATCCCCAGTGTCTGGGTGATGTCGATGCCATTGTCCTTACACTGCTGTACAAGACGTCGGATGTGGCTGGCATTGGTCCCCACAATAATGGGAGTCTGGTCTGCAGTTCGAGGGTGGGGGCAGATAAGAGCGAGAACTGTCACCGTCTGGTCGGCACCTGCAACCTTTGGTGGATATTCAATGTTGACCACTACATACCCACGGTATGGATAACTGATCTCAGATTCACTTAGTCCCCACAGGGCTAAGCCAGACACGGGGCGTATTGGGACATCAGCCAGGTAAGTTTGATACCAAGACTCAAAGATAATGGTGACCTGAGAGCCACTATCAAACAAGGCATCACAGCAATGTCCATTTACTTTTACGGGTACTATGCTGGGTGGACCAATCAAGCCTTCAGGGATGTCAGCCGGCTCTGATGAGGTAACAGCACTTTTCTTGACCCCACAGTTAACTTCATTGGTGGTGGCATCCCCAGACTGCTGTCGGTCTTTTGTCACCTTCAAAGCATGAATTAGCTTTCTGATAACCTTGGCTTGATTCTCAGGGTTTCAGCACTTTGTGGCAAAATGTCCGCTCTCACCACACCTATAGCAGAAATTCTCTTCTGACCTTTTCGGTGCTCCCTTGGGGGAGTTGTTTTTTCAAGGCAGCCAGCTCGGCATCTTGCCGGTTCTCAGAGCCAGGCGGTGCACTAAGGGTTTTAACCTCCATGTAATCATCTTTGACATGCGTAGATTTGGTCACTACTGATGCAACCAGTGACTTTAGCTCTTTTATTTCAGCCTTTAAGTTCTGGATCTCAGCTTGCTAGGCTGCTGAGATTAGATCAGCCGGAACCGGGAACACTTCCCATAATTCCTGATGTACTTTGTACATCATAAGAAGGATGGCGTCTACGCTAATATTAGTCTCTCTGTTTATCCCGAGGTTTACCGCAAACCGCCGGATCCAGGGCATATCCAGATCTGATGAAGGACCATCACATGGACACGACGACACGCATTATCAGGGCTGTGAAGGCCCATGGACACCTCACCACACTCATCTCATCACCGGCCGGATGACCCAACCCAACCAGATGAACTGGATAATATCGTGAAAGTTCTGATCCCATCTGACTCCTGACATTATGCTGCCTAACTCATAATCATACACTGTTCATTCGTTGGCCAAAGGAGGACTGGCCCCCCGACTGAGCCTGGGTTCTCCCAAGGTTTTTTTTCTCCATTCTGTCACCTGATGGAGTTTTGGTTCCTTGCCACTGTTGCCTTCGCCTTTTGGCTTGCTTAGTTGGGGACATTTAATTTTCAATTGAACAATACTATTACAACATTGTTTTCCTGTTATCTCTGTAAAGCTGCTTTGAAACAATTTGTATTGTAAAAGCGCTATATAAATAAAGGTGACTTGACTTGCCTTGTATCCACTTCTGTATTAGCATGCACTTGATGTACTGAGGCACTGAGCTTCTTTCTAGAAGTTTCGTACTCTTCCTCGCACGAATCTCAGTCAACAACTGTAGAAAGTTTGGGGGTGCAGCCTTCCTTTCTCTCAAGCGCAGCTGGATCAGTATCAGGTCTGAGGCGATAGCACCCCTCAGCAGTTGCTCCAGTCGGGCTTGATCCTTGCTACTAGCAGGGAGGCCACCTCTTTGAATCACCTTAGCTAGAGACCTCTCTAGACGCCGAATGAAATCTGATAGTTTCTCTCCTTTTTGCTGTTGCATCAATCGGAAAGCAAAGTAGAGATCATCACCAGACTCAGCACTCCCAAAAGCACTTTCAAGGGCTTCCAAGCACTCTTTTGGGCTGGCGTCTGGATTGGCGTGCCGCACTGCTTTCACAATTTCTAGTGGGGCCCCTTTAAACTTCCAATAATTCTGCGTCTTTTTTCTCTATCAGAGCATTCAGTCTCCTCCACCATAAGCAATGCTTGCTCTAGCCAATGATCAAATGGTTCCTCACCTGGCGGCGTTGGTAGGGCTCCCGAGAACATGCGTAGTCGACCATAACTCCCACCATCAGCTGGTTTGGTTGTCTTTTCCAACAAATCTCCAACAGCACGAAGGATGGATTCAGTGGAGCTAGTAGGGGGGGTTGTACTGGGAAATAATGATTTGAGGTCATCCATGGTTTTTCCTTCAGCCTGGAGCAACCCTTTTAGTTTACTGTTAAACTCTTCAGCAGCTGTCTGTGCTCCTCCTAGGATGATAACAGGCCACGCCTCTCCACCATCAATAGGCACAACTTCAGTAGGAACACTCTCCTCTTGCACAGTCTCTCTACTCTCACACAAAACCATCCGTCGGTTTAGTCTTGCACTGAAGTTTCTCCCACGGACACGCACCCGTCCTAAAGACTTAATAGTTTCTAGTGTTTCTTCCACTTCACTGATCTCTACATCTTCTGGGACGATGGTCATAAGTGCATGCGTCTCATCCAAACCCTCACCACGGCACCAGCGTTTTAACTCTGACACTAGTTCAGTTTTTTCCATGTTAATACTGTTTGTAAATTAGCTTAGTAACTTTATGTAGTCACTTTACCTTTTGACTATTTTTTTTTTTTTACTGAAAAATCCAAGACCATCCCAGCGGTGCCTCCATTTTATGTAGCGCTCCCCTCAGTATGTATATTGATGAGGGTAGGGCTTTTGGGTTCTTTTAATGTATTTATCCAATGTATGTTAACCCTGATTAACTCAGTTTTAGATGTTATCTTGGATCTCTCTTTTAAAGTAAACGCGTGAAATATTTTCTAACCTATCTATGAATTCACCTTTCTTAAATTATATTTTTAATTAAGATTTTTACCCTAAGTGTCTGTATATGTCTCTCTCAGAATAAAAAGATAACCTCTTTGCAGATAAATATTAAAATAACACACCACAAGGTTTTAGAAAAATATATCTCAATTATTTACTCAAAGAAATTATTATATCCAAAAAATAAGAAATTAAATAAAATGTGATTGTCCTTTGTTAAACCTTCAACACAAAATGTCCCTCTTTCGTAAAGGGAAATATAGTCAATACTATATTTTATAAATGCACAGTCACAAGTTAAACCCTAATAACCTGCAAATGCATTAATTCAGAAAAACTCAATTACCACATTAAAGTCACTTAAACCAATATATTTTGTGGGCCCACACACACCTTAATGCAATCTAAACCAAATAATTATAAACTAAAATACCGTAGCAGGCCTGATGCGGTGCTTGTGTTCGTTGTGGCCCAAAACTCAATGGCCGCTTCACTCGTCAGCGAGCAAACAAAATATAAAATATACCTTGAGTTAGTATTTCTGTCCTGTCTTTACCCCAGCAATCACCAGAGCAGTCTCATCATCCGATCAGCATTTCAACAAGAACTCCGTTAGTTTCTCTTTTCTCCTCCACGTCTCAAGCAAACTCACGAGAGAAATCCAAGCTGCTCCAAACTCCGTCTGAGTAACTTAACTTCCCTGTCCTCAGGTCGAACACAGCAGATAAACCCCTCGAAATGTTCAACGGAGGGACTCAAACTTTAACTAGGAAATGTCCTTCACTTGTACTGAACGGACTTCAAACTATACGTTAGCAATAGCAGTAGCACAAAAGTAAACAGTCTCTGAACTTCGTGTAGAAATTCCTCCCGTTTCTCAATATACAGCTTGTCACTCTTTTCACTGGTTGTTGTTCAAACAATCATAAGACACAAGTTATACACTGGCTTGTACACTACTTAATCACAAATTAACTCAGAAAATCTCTGTGTCACGCTCACTCGTTTGCTTCACTTTTTCTTACCCTCTTTTTCTCACAACTCCTCGCGCTGACTCCACCCACTCGCTCTTAACCCCATAAATGCTGGTTTAGACAGTTTTCAGAAATACATTATCTTTTTCATTTATGTAAACCAATAAGCATGTAACTTTTAAACTGCTTTTAACATTTTTATTATAACTTTTCTTTTTAAATGTATTTCAACCTTTTTAATCACACTACTTGTATGCTCTAATTATTAGATGATAGACCTACTACAAACATCACTTATAACCTTATGCATTTTTAACCCGGTTAAAGAGTCATAAGATGATGCATTAGCACAATAACGTGCCAAAAACGGTATTATTTAAAAGTTACTCTACTCATTTATTGTTGTACCTTGTTTCATGTGGTTGCTATTCAAAGTTTGTGTTTAAGAGTTCGCCTGTCGATCGGGAATCGGTTGATTATGCCTGATGTATCGCAAGGGAAGCGTGTTGCGCCTGCTCGTCCATTATTACACTGGACGTGAGGGAAGTAACAACGTGTCCTGTGTCTTATTACTCATTATTCCCCTTTTCCAGGGGTGTAACATACCAACAGTGGAAAAGAAAACCCCTCAAATGACTGAGCTAATTTGCTCTGTGTACATGGACATTCAATTGATCTTAAAGTAGACACATGGGCCAAATATAATGTCATTTCTGAGGCTTTGTTCATGAAAATAAAAAATGGAGAGGATTTAAGCTCATCGAAGCAGACCAAGCTCATAGCCTATGGAGGTGAGGAGATACCCACAGCAGGCGTTGCTACTTTCACCTGCCACTCGTCAGAAAGGGCATATAACCTCTCGTTCTACGTGATAAATAGAAACGTGCAACCATTGATAGGTCTGCCAGACTGCTTACAAATTAATCTGGTCTCGTTCAACAAAGAAATTCATGTGACAGTTGATGAGGTTTCAAGCTTTGCAAGCAAAATTCATTCTGAATATTCAGACAGGATGAGATTGGTAAACTTCCAGTAACATATTCAATGAGACTGAACCCAGCAGTGCACCCAGTTGTAAAACCTGCACGCAAGAATTAAGCAGAATTACGAAGAATGGTCATTATGGGTGTTCTTTCTCCAGTCTCGGAGCCCACCGAATGGGTATCATCAATGCTGGCAACCCACAAAAAGAATTCAGAGGAGATAATGCATTGACCCAAAAGACCTTAAGGCACTCCTACATCACACCACCCCATGCGTACTGTAGAAGAAGTCGCATCTAAAATGCTGAATTCCTCTGTATTTTCCATCTTGGATGCGAAAAGCTCCTTCTGGCAAATTTCTCTTGATGAAAAATCATCAATGATGACAACGTTCAACTCCCCATTTGGGAGATATGTATTTCTACGCATACCATTCGAAATCAGCACAGCAAGCGAGGTGTTTCAAAGGACCATGGAACAAATATTCGCTGGTTATCCATGTGCTATAATAGTGGACAACATCCTTGTGGGAGGAAAGGATGTGGAAGAACATGGCGAAAATCTTAAAGTGCTGGATCATGCACAAAAGGTCAATGAAGGAATGGGTCGTGATGAAAGGCCCAAAAGCTGTGTAATTCAAATTCTGTGTATTCAAATAAAAAAACTATTTACCTACACCTTATATATTATAAATTATTTTGTAACAAGAATATTAATGTATATGGAGCATGATAAAAAGCTGAGCTTGAAATTGTGGCGTTATTAATTTATTTTATTTATTTATTTACAGGGGCAATGCACATTAATAAACATAAATGTAAACGTGCCAGAATTAGCCCAAAAGGCTATTTTTCATTTGTAGACCCTTGACAGAATGTTAAACTGTCACCCTTAAAACAGAGACAGAGTATCACACATATACACATCATATGAAAAAAATAAATAAATACAAAAATAAATGTGAATTATCTAAAACAAAGTAAACATGAGAGAGAGAAAGATGGCAACAGAAGAGAAAAAAAGGCGCGTTAAAGGCAATGCGAGCTGAGGAAAAATTTGGGTGCACCTAAATGTTGTGCTGGTGTACCTAAATTAAAAAGTTAGGCGCACCAGTGCAACCAAGGCAAAAAGTTAGTCTGGAGCCCACATAGGCATATATGATCTGAAGTACCTAGCTGCTTGTTTTTTTAATTGGATACGTTTTACTCAAGTAACTATTAAGATTATTACTTTTAGTAAATATTTCTATAAGTACTTGTACTTTTAACTGAGTACATTTTTTGGATACCCACCTCTGTAAAAACTGGGGGAATTGTTTTAAACACTTTCTACGCTACAAAGAATTATTTTCTTATTTTGTGTTGTTTTCCAGGACAGACATCTAAACATTCATATAACAAGATCTAGTGCAAATTAAACCTAAATTATATCCAATATCAGATGTCTTTGCACATCACTGTCTTTTTCTATTCATACAATATATTAATATTAGGCATAATCACCTATTGAAGTTAAGAACCATCCGTCACAAACGAAAGTATTTTACAATGGGTGGGGTGGCATGGATGTGCATGCAAATAAATTTAGAGAAAGGTCAAACATCTTAAACATCGGTTTACATTCACATACCTTAACCGCAACCTGTTGAATGATAGACACATAACTCTGTTTAGTACAATGTTGATTCTTTACTGGACTGGATACAATAATCACATGTAGTTTTAGACCAACTACCACTGACTGTATACGTTACACGTTCTAACTACGGATTCCCCAAAAGTACAATTGCGATTCAAATATAATTAAGAACACATAATCAATGTTCAATATCCCCTTTCTTTAGTAATCTCTCATCAGCTTATAACAACAAATATCCACATCAACTCAAAATCAAAGCATGCACAGTTTAACCAAATATGCTATTGGCACTTAAAGTGTCACATTTTATGAAGAAATGAAACTCAGAACATTTTACTCCAAATGCTTTAAGGGTCTCTCTCCAATGCTTAACCGCCTCGAAGCAGGTCACTAGATATACTTTGGATTTGGTTTCGGGATTTCCCTGACATAGTCACATAAAGCTTTTCTTCAGATTCTTTGGCAGATACAGTGGCCACTGATTTTAATTTAGAGTCAGTAGCTGTCACTTGTGCACTTGTGGGATCGGACAGGAAATTTTGATCTTTTCCTGGTGTACAAACTTTTGGATGTTCTGCTGGGTTGCATTCATCATTTTGTGGTGGCAAAGCTTCTGGGACTGGTAAGATGTGTCTATGATTCCTTCTATAATCCCTCGCCTCTGATTCCACCAAATACGATCTTGGTTCCTTGCAGATGTCTTTGATTATTCCCACTTTATTGAACCCTTGAGGTGTTTGTAATGGTACTACTTCACCTTTGAAAAGAGGACGGAGTGGCTTGCTGCTTTTGTCATAATACAGCTTCTGTTGATGATGCTTGTGTGCAAGTCGTTTTCTGACCATGAAATGGCTTTTGGTTGAAGGGACTAGCAACTTTGTCAGTTGGGAGTGTTATTGGTGTTCGTCTTGACAGAAGTCTTTCTACTGGTGATCCGAGAATTCCATCACGAGGTATGTTTCTCAAATTTAGTAGATCGAGGAAGACATCTGTTCCGTCTCGCTTTGATTTTTCCATCAACTCTTTTGTGCTTCACACCGCTCGTTCCGTTAATCCATTGGATTGCGGAGAACTATGACGTCACAAGGAGGAAAGGTTATCTCCCCTTTCTCTGCTTTGCCTGCCCAGAGAATTTGGCTCGCCCATGAGAAAATGAGCCAGGAAGTACGAACGCGCGAGCGCGATTTGAGTTTTTCCTCGAGAGATATAATGGCTTGCAAACGAGCGAAGCATGGCAGTTGATCAGTGTTCGGATGTACAAATGAACACAAAAGTATTTTTTAGTTCCTTTATCCGAGCCTTTGAAGAAACAATGGGTTAATTTTAATTTCTCTGGAAAGTTTCCTCAACTTGGGCCAATACAGAGCTGGCCTCGATGAACGTCTGAAAAAGGGAAAACTAACATCATGTCGACGAGACGCTGTGTTTTGAAGTGCGACGCAAAAGCAAACTTTTTTCATCTGCCCAGTGAGGAGCATTTGAAGACTAAGTGGCTACAGTTCATATATGCAACTATACCACAGAGGCATAGCCCGAACCTTGTTCTGTGTTCGCGTCATTTTGAAGATGATTGCTTCACAAACCTAAATGCTATAAAGTATGGATTTGCTAGCCGGCTGATACTGAAGGAAGGTTCAGTACCGAGTTTCTTTGGATCAGCTTCCTTCTCCGAATCACAACCTGTAAGTATTATTAATATTAATTATTGCTATTATGGGTTTTGTAGCGTCGGGGGCGCGATGAGGGAAGGCGCAGTAAGTGTGTGTGTGTGTGTGTGTGTGTGTGTGTAAGTTACGCTCAGCGCAGCTTCTAGGTCTCCAATGTCAATTTTTTTTAAATATGTGAAATGTTTGTCGCTGTTTATTGGAGTTATCATAAAGAATAGAGCAATACCTTGTAGTACTGCATTGCTTTATCAATATGTTTATGTGTTGGGCTAACACAAACAATAACTGACTGGGTCATCTGACCAATCACCGAAGATTAGCGTCACGCAAAGGTGGGGTTTGAAAAATGCGTTGAAAAACGAATCATTAGGGAATCGGTGAGCAAATCAGGTAAAAATAAATGCATATTATAAGACAACAAAAGTGTTTTTTGTCATTGTATGCATGTAAAACTGTTTTTGGGGACTCCCAGAACAATATTAGGAACATTTTAAATGCCATAATAGGTACCCTTTAAATTGTGAACAAATTATATACAGAAAGCGATCAAATAACAATCTTTCCACACAGCGCGAGTTTATCTGGACAACTTGTTATGAAATCAATGACGCACGTTACACTGCACAACGAAGCTCTTACTGTATGTACATCATCGTGTTTGCATTGGTGAAAGCATTAGAGAGAGAGCAGAAACTGCGTTGCAATGATAAGATCTTCAGTGTCGTGATAAACAGACTGTCATCTGCTTGCTCAATGCTCATCACAGCAACATTTTATGTGATGGGAATAGATCTAAATACTTTAAAAACGTCTCTCACGATTCGTTAATCTCAATAGCTGTATTAGTAAAAACGTATAATAGCTGTAGTAAAAGTTTTCGAGAGAGTTTCACATGTAATATGTAGCTATTTCATATGCAAGCATGTCAGCCAATCACAGCAGTGGCTGGTTCTCACAGCAGACACGCCTCTTCAAACAGAGTGTTCAAATCAGAGGCTAAAATCAGGCTAGGAAAAATGCCTTTTATTTCTAAATTATGACTACTTTTGATCTAAAAAACATACTAACACAAGGGCAACCCAGGAAACATTCAAAATAATAAAATAACCCCATGTCAAGGGACCTTTAACACATCTAAATTGCAATTGCTTTTTTATTAATATTATAACTCCCCTACTGTTACTTGACCCTTCGCTGCAAAACACGTGCCGCCAAATGCCCTGCCTAGTTTTTCAGCTTCCTGCATACCAAGGTGAGTCTCTTGGAGAAATACTATATATCAGATCTATTGCGCCTAAGAGATGATACCACCTTCTTCCTTTTAGTAGGGTGCCCCAACCTATTCACATTCCACGTGGAGAAAGATAATTTACCTAGGTCAAGGATTGAGATATTTGAAATGTACAATCAGGTGTAGCCATGTCCACATCATCTAAACCATAATCAACAGTGTTGTGCAAGTTACTTCTAAACTGTAATACATTAAAATATTACTTGTTACTGTTATTTAAAATTAATTCATTACCTTACAATATTACTGTCTCAGAATTGCTGACTTTTGAGTAACTTTCACCAAAATAACTATATAGAAGTAGAACTTAACATTCTAAAATTACTAGGGCTGTAATGATATGCGATATGATACCGAAATCGCGACACTCAGATCCATGAACCTGCAGAATCGCGACACACCCCTTCCAACTCCCGTTATCCATACCGTCCAGATCCAATGCTACCACATCTTTAAATTACTATTAGTATTATTTGAAGTTAACTTAACATTATAAAATACGTAGACCTACACCACAAAACTAGTTGAGGATAAATTATTTAAAATTTGGGAAATGTTATGGACATGACATTTGCAGTCAAAACTTGAAATATAAATTCTCAGAAAATGCATTAATACCAAAATATTGAAACGTCTGTTTATCCCTGAAAGGAGTCCAGACATTAGAAAAATATCAGTCTACACATGCGTTTTATAATTAATATTAGGGAAATAGACAGTCATGTGTGACAAAAAAAAAAACAATCTTTAACTTTTAGGAGGCAACGATCTTTGTTGTTGTAATTCTATGAATTAAACTGCGAAAATCGGATGAAGAAGGGGTTGGCTCTCCACAGAACATAAAATATCCATTTTATATTATTTTTTGTGTGTTCGCATTTATGAGGAAAAAACAATGTTACAGACGTGACAGACCAATCACAGCGGTTGCGTTCGCGTAGAATTGATGCGTTGTTACATTTTTTGGAGAGGTGCATGTCAGGGTACACCGGAGGGTAAGCGCGCTACGCACAGCCTACGCCGTAGCTACACAGAAGTATAAATTGGGCTTTACGTCGCCTTCACACTGGCAGTTGAAATCAGCTCCGTAATACCAGAGACAATTTATATAAGAGACATGTCACTTCCTCAATCGAACTATATAGGGAAAACCTGTAACGCCAAAGATGGCGGTTGTATGCACATGTCCCGCCCCTCCCACTGGACAGCCAATCGTCTGCTTTTAACAGTCAAGCCGGGAAACATTTAAGCCTATAGTCTGCTTCCACTGACGCATGCCCACAGTTGAGGTTTGCGACAGCGGAGAATACGTTACTGTTTGAAAAGGCGGCAGATTTGATATGCACTGTATGTGTGCGTTCTGCGTTGTGTAAATATCAGACATCCCAAGTCTCCCGCGTATTGATAGCGGCTCCCTGATGCCCGCTAATTAGTTCAAACCTCCCTGAATCTAGAGCGAGTGTGCTTTAAACCGTGTAGCGCGCACACCGTACGGCAGAGAGGGAGAGAGCGAGAGACCTTGCGTGTGTGTGTCGTGAACACTTGCGCATGGGGGAAAAGGCGTTTTAAACCTTATTTTGGGGCAAAGTCGTCCAACTTTTTTCAGCGATTTTTATCATATGCTGTTTCTGTCCCCGGTGACCAGTGAAACTGCAGTTCTGACTCTCTGCCTGTACAAAAGGCCCGCTATGAGTCAAACTTGTATATAGTTCATGTGGGAACATTACTTATTACGTCCAGTAGGTGGCGGCCTGCCCTTACTCAAGTTCATTGCAAGTATTGCATCAGCCGTAACGCAGACTGCGTTATGAGGAAATGGATCGAAACTCTGGTCAGGTGTGGACTGTTAGTGTTTGAGTACTGAGAATTTACCCTGTTCTAATTGTTCCTGAGTGGTTTCAGTTGGTGTGCGTCAATGACGATATGTAAGTGCGCTGTTTATTATTAATGTTTCTTCGAGAGTTTCTTGTAGCTATTTAACATTGTAATATGTCCTGATTCATCCTAATGCTAAGCTAATGCTATGACTGTCTGTGAAAGACGTCAATTGTATAATATTTGACTAGCGTTAATGGCTATTCCATCTGATTATTATCACTGTAATAATTGAATCGCTACAATTGATTACTTGTTTATGAGAATTGTTGTTCTCTGTCGGTAATATTGTTTGAATATATTCTGATAATATGGTTCTAATGTCCTAGCTTATGAGCATACTGTTGTGCTAATTTGTGATGATACTATTGCAGTTAGTAATTATTCATTCTCTCTGTTTATTTAGAACCACACACACATACACAGTGAACTACAGAATTGCATATTGTTTATATTGCAATCAAAGGAAGAAAACCTTTTATGCCATACCGTGCTGTTTACTATTTCTATATTCCAACTATTGAAGTAAACCTATATCAACCTGATTCTGTCTTCCTGAGTCATGACTGACATCCTGTAGCGAATGCAACATATCACCACCCGATTCAGCAGCAAATAACCCTTCTTATAACCCTTCTTAACAATATGGTCCTTCGAGCCGGATGTGATTTGCTACAGTGACAGTATGGTTGATGAGTATCAAAGAGGAACTGTTCCAGAGTATGTACGGCCAAACCGCCAGAAACGTCATCCTGCTTATTTTGACGATTTTGAGGTGGACTATGGAGGTTATCAACCAGGGAGTAAACATCCTCAGCACTTAAGCACAGCACGGTATGAGCACAGACGAGAGCAGGATTCCAGTGGGAGCAAAGGAGGTATACCACAGATGGCACCTCATACTCCACCTAAAGACAGTAAACAGTCATCAGAGTCGACATCATATCCTTACCTTCCAGATTTAAGGGCACAATCCTTCACAGCCTCACAGTATCGGACTGCTACCATGGATCGACCTGAGGCCTCTACTCCTTTCCATGAGCAATCAGCTGACGTTATGCCTGGCCCACCCATCGAGCCTAAAGGTCGACTATGTACCAGTGCTCCGCCTACCTTGTATGAAAGATCCGCCACTTTCGACTTGCATGCTTCTCCTTCATATGTGGTTTCCTCAGACCCTTATTCACCACAATCCAAGCCTTCACGTTATTCCTTCAGTGGCATGAATCGTGGTGTGAAGGACCCCAATTATCCCTTGCAGCAACCGAGAGCTTCCCTGACTGAGCCACATAGTGCTACAGACATGATGGTACTGATTGATAAAATGATGGGTCAGTTGCAGATTATGAAAGACGAGGTCCGTCAAAGCATGATACCCCTAGAGGACCAACACCCAGTTATCCACAGTCTTATAAAGAACCGCCTCCTGTGCATTATGAATACCCCGACTCACAGTGGGATGCGCATCCACCCCAGTGTGCTGCAGACCGATCTTATGGGCCATATGATAGAGTCCAGAGCAGCTATGAGCCTGTCACTAGATCAAAGAGCGATATGTACCACCACCCAAGGCCACTACCTGCTCAAAGACCGAAGCCTTACTGGTTAGAGCAACCTTCCATTCAGCTAAAAGAGTCAGCTGCAGAATATCGAGGTCCTAAGCCCAGTATACCTTACCTTGTACATAAAGATCCAAGCGAGTTTGCACGTCTGAGGCTTGCTCTGCACAATCTGCTACCTGAAGATGGGTCAGAGTTGTTTAAGTACCAAATTTTGGTGGATCATCTACAGTTGGAAGATGCTAGATTGATTGCAGATTCCTTCCTCAATTCTCCATATCCTTACACCGAGACAATGAACGCATTGACAGATAAATTCGGTAAGCCTCATCAACTTGCATTGAATAAGATTGCTACAGTGATGGACGCACCAGATGTACGTCCAGGAGACCCAGAAGCTTTTGAAAGGTTTGCATTACAAATTCAAGCCCTTGTAGGACTGCTGAAATCCTTAGGACCAGATGGGGATGCTGAATTGATGTGTGGGTCCCACGTAGTTCGCCTGCTGACCAAGTTGCCACCTGATTTAAGAGCTTCCTTCAGGAGACAAATGCTGCCTCATCATGCTTCAACCTTTACACTTACAGAGTTCTCCAAATGGTTGCAGTCTGAATCGTGGTGTCAAAATAGTGATCTGGTGGGAAACATTCAGCTAAAGGGATGGACAAACCAAAGAATTGGGAAACGCAAAGAGCAGAGGTCAAGACCAGCTACTGTACTGCACGGAGCAGGCAGTTTCACCCCAAATAGTACTTCCTCTCCAGTCAAACCAGCCACTTCACCAGAGAGGAAGGTGAGAAGTAAAGCCTTTTGTCCCTACTGTGAGAATACAGACCATTTCCTTAGTCAGTGCCTCAACTTTCAGCAGCTCACGAATGAGCAAGTGAAAACCTGGATTCAAACAAACAAGCGCTGTTGGAAGTGTGGTAGGACACATTTAGCTGCACAGTGCAATCTGAAAAAACCCTGCAATAAATGTAAAGGTAAACATTTGCTCATACTCCATGACATCAATTACAAGGCAGTCAAAGATACTGTGCCAGCATCAAGATCCACAGCTGAAACTTTATATCTGGACAGACCTGGAACAGACAACCGGGTCCTGCTGAAAGTAGTCAGAGTCCTCTTGAGATATAAGAACCGCACATTGGACACTTATGCTATCCTGGACGATGGATCCGAACGCACCATCTTGTTACTTTCTGCAGCCCAGCAACTGAATCTGAAAGGTGACGAGGAGGAGTTATCCATTAGAACCATCCATCAGAAAGTGTCACGTTTACAAGGCTCAACAGTTTCATTCAGTATATCTCCAGTGGCGCAACCACATAAGACATACCACGTCAAGCAAGCCTTTACTGCTGATCAGCTGGGATTATCTCACCAAACTTACCCGATGGAGGCACTCGTAAGCAAGTACAAACACCTGAAGGGTCTTCCTATCCAGTCCTTTGAGAAGATTCACCCACTCCTTCTGATCGGTGCCGATCAGCCTCATTTAATCACCCCCATCGAGCCAGTTCATCTTGGACCACCTGGCGGGCCAGCCGCCATCAAGACAAGACTGGGTTGGACAGTACAGGGTCCAGCGAAGCTCCTTCTGAATCCTCTCCATCCTCAACAGATCCTTTTTACATCGGTGTCATCCAAGGAAACGGAGTTGATGAGAAATGTTGTGAAGTTATGGGAACTGGACATTCTGCCCTACAATAATGAGAAATTGGTCACTCGCTCCAGGGAGGATCAAACGGCCCTTGAACTTCTGGACAAAGGAACTGTCAGAGTTGACATAAATGGCGTCCAGAGGTATGCTACCCCTCTGTTACGTAAAGCCAACATGGCTCATCTTAACGCCCCTCAAGAAGCAGTAATGCCACACCTTCGGAGAACTGAACGGAATCTCTTAAAGGATCCTAATCGTGCAGCGACCTATTCTATGGAGATCAAGAAACTAGTGGAAGAAGGGTATGTGGCCAAATTGGATCCAGACAAAGCACCACAGAGCCATGAAAGGTGGTTCATACCGCATCATATGGTCACCCACAATGACAAAAATCGGCTGGTCTTCAACTGCTCATTCCAGTACAAGGGAATGAACTTAAACGAATCCCTGCTTCCTGGCCCAGTACTTAGTCCGTCACTACTTGGAGTCCTGATAAGATTCAGAGAGCATTCCGTAGCTGTGAGTGGGGACGTGAAGGGAATGTTCCATCAAGTCCGACTTCTGGAACAGGACAGACCTATCCTGCGATTTCTTTGGAGAGATATGGAACGAGACAGAGAGGCAGACGTCTATGAATGGCAGGTGCTCCCATTCGGCACTACTTGCAGCCCTTGTTGCGCTTCCTATGCACTGCACAAACATGTCCTTGATAACACAAAGACAGGTGATAACCTACAATTCACTATACAAAGGAGCTTTTATGTTGATAACTGTCTCCAGAGTCTGAACACAGCTGATGAGGCCAGAGGGCTGATTAACCGTCTCAGGGAGCTACTGGCAGATGGAGGATTCAACATCCGACAGTGGGCCTCAAATCAACCTAGTGTAGTAAGTCATCTACCTAAGGAAGCTCAGTCTACCAGCACTGAACTGTGGTTGTCACAAAGGGAAACAGAAATTCCTGAATCCACTCTAGGTCTGCACTGGCATTGTCCCACCGACACTCTAAGGTACAAACACCGTCCCCTAAGGTATGGACAGCCCACCATGCGCAATTTGTATCGAATCCTTGCCAGTCAATATGACCCATTGGGCTTCATCCTCCCATATACAACCAGAGCAAAAATCTTAATCCAACAACTTTGGGCTAAACCGAGAGAATGGGATGATCCTTTATTCCCTGATGAACTCTTGCAGAACTGGCTGCAGTGGGAAGACGAACTTAAATCACTTTCCACCATTGCCTTCCCTAGATGCTATGTGACCCCAGAAATGGATAATTCTTCTGCTGTAAGGGAAATACATGTGTTCTGTGACGCATCAGAGAGAGCCTATGGGGCAGTCTCATACCTGAGAACTGAGAATAGTCAAGGCAAGGTACAGTTAGGATTCCTACTTGCACGCTCCAGAGTTGCACCTAAGAAACAGTTGTCCATTCCCAGACTTGAACTCTGCGCCGCACTCTGTGGAGCTCAGTTAGCGGAGTTGCTAAGGAAGGAACTTACACTTGAGTATCAGAAAATTACCTTGTGGTCCGATTCCACCACAGTGCTGAATTGGTTGCATTCAGATTCGTGCCGGTTCAAAGTCTTTGTTGGCACCAGGATCACAGATATCCAAGAAACAACAAACCCACAGGATTGGAGGTACGTGGACTCGGCTCAGAATCCGGCTGATGACCTAACAAAGGGAAAACGTCTTGAGGATTTAGCCAGACCAAACCGATGGAGTAATGGACCCCCCTTCCTTCTAATGCACCCTGATCAATGGCCCAAGAGTCCTGTTAACAGTTCCTTGGAAGGGGATTCGGAGTTGCGGAAGTCAATGTTCTGTGCCCTGAATTAGTGACCTCCAACTCTGAGATTCCTGATGCCAGACAGTATACAGTCTACAAAGAATTACTGGAAGCTACTGCACAATATGTCCATGGGCCTGCGAGTGGAGAGCCACTAACAGCTGCAGATTTCCAACAAGCAGAAATACTTCAGTGGAGAGCAGCTCAGCAAGATAGTTTTCTCTGTGACTTCCAGTGCCTGAAACAAGGTAAACCTCTTCTTTCTGACAGTAAACTGCTCACTTTGAGTCCGGAGCTGGACAAAGAAATGGATGTTATTCGAGTGGGGGGAAGACTTCGACGAGCTGAGGCACTCGACATAGCAACAAAGCACCCAATTGTCCTTGACCCCAGTCATGCTCTTACTAAACTTATAATTCAAGACTATGATCAGCAGTTGAAACATTCAGGCCCAGAAAGAGTTCTGGCTGAAATTAGAAGAAAGTTTTGGATTCTGCGTGGTAGAGAGGCCATCCGCAATCACCAATTTCGATGCACTGACTGTAGGAAATGGAGAGCCAAACCAGAAATCCCAAAAATGTCAGACCTGCCTGTGGCTCGACTTCGACTATTTAAGCCTGCGTTCTACTCCACTGGAATGGATTGCTTTGGGCCCTTCTCAGTTGAAGATTGGACGGAGAGTGGAGAAAAGATGGGGAATAATTTGGAAGTGTTTAACAACCAGATGTGTCCACCTTGACATCCTATCAAGTATTGATACTGATTCCTACCTCATGGCATTTAGGAGATTTGTGTCACGTAGAGGAACTCCTTTCGAGCTATGGTCTGATCAAGGGACTAATTTTAAAGGAGGGGAGAGAGAGTTACATGAAGCATTCAAAACAATGTCACCTGAACTACAAGAACGGTTGGCGAAGCAGAAAGTTCGCTTTCACTTCAACCCACCTGGAGCTCCTCATTTCGGGGGAGTATGGGAACGTGAAATACGATCTGTAAAATCAGCTCTGTATGCTTCGGTTGGTGCTCAATCGGTAACGGAGGAAGTTCTCAGGACAGTGTTAACTGAGGTAGAGGGAATACTGAACTCCAAACCTCTTGGATACCTATCCTCTGACGTCTCAGATACTGATCCCATTACTCCGAATCACCTTCTCATGGGGCGGCTGGATGGCTCTCTCCCACAAGTTGTATACCCTCAAAGCGAGATGATCAGTCGTAAACGATGGCGCCATAGCCAGATCCTCACAGACTTATTCTGGTCCTCATTCATCAAGTACTACCTACCAAATATGCAGACTCGATCTAAATGGCAGAAAGACGCTGAGGAAATTGCTGTTGGGAACGTCGTTATGCTGGTAGACCCTCAATTGCCTAGAGCGAATGTGGTTAATAGGGAAGGTGACCAAGGTCATGCCAAGTGCCGATGGGCATATCAGAGCTGCAGATGTGCTAATCAATGGACGGACCTATACCAGACCTGTTTCAAGGATGGTTGTACTCCCTGCTATCCCTGATGACACAGAAACCTCATAATTGTAAACCATTTATCAGGGACAAATTTAGTTCCTAAATTTGGGGGCGGTTGTACAAAAGGCCCGCTATGAGTCAAACTTGTATATAGTTCATGTGGGAACATTACTTATTACGTCCAGTAGGTGGCGGCCTGCCCTTACTCAAGTTCATTGCAAGTATTGCATCAGCCGTAACGCAGACTGCGTTATGAGGAAATGGATCAAACTCCGGTCAGGTGTGGACTGTTAGTGTTTGAGTACTGAGAATTTACCCTGTTCTAATTGTTCCTGAGTGGTTTCAGTCGTGTGTGCGTCAATGACGATATGTAAGTGCGCTGTTTATTATTAATGTTTCTTCGAGAGTTTCTTGTAGCTATTTAACATTGTAATATGTCCTGATTCATCCTAATGCTAAGCTAATGCTATGACTGTCTGTGAAAGACGTCAATTGTATAATATTTGACTAGCGTTAATGGCTATTCCATCTGA
Organism: Chrosomus eos; assembly: GCA_036326025.1. NCBI lineage: Eukaryota > Metazoa > Chordata > Actinopteri > Cypriniformes > Leuciscidae > Chrosomus > Chrosomus eos. Next base: position 22,848,246 of record CM070842.1, read on the forward strand.
TTATTATCACTGTAATAATTGAATCGCTACAATTGATTACTTGTTTATGAGAATTGTTGTTCTCTGTCGGTAATATTGTTTGAATATATTCTGATAATATGGTTCTAATGTCCTAGCTTATGAGCATACTGTTGTGCTAATTTGTGATGATACTATTGCAGTTAGTAATTATTCATTCTCTCTGTTTATTTAGAACCACACACACATACACAGTGAACTACAGAATTGCATATTGTTTATATTGCAATCAAAGGAAGAAAACCTTTTATGCCATACCGTGCTGTTTACTATTTCTATATTCCAACTATTGAAGTAAACCTATATCAACCTGATTCTGTCTTCCTGAGTCATGACTGACATCCTGTAGCGAATGCAACATATCACCACCCGATTCAGCAGCAAATAACCCTTCTTATAACCCTTCTTAACACTGCCCATTCATTTAGATAGGAGCCTGGTTTTGTTAGTCCCAAATAGCTGCCCGGAGGCGTTGCCAAGATGGCGGTCGAGTGGCATGACTTGCCTAAAAGGACTTTGGTAATGCGCAATACGCCCCCAACAGACGTCGTACTACACAGTGAAAAGCATCGGAAGCAGGTAGAACAAAAATGGCGGAGAGATTAGAAAGGTTGATTCTGTCAGTTCTGTATGATCTCTCTGATAAGGGTTATAGAGATATTAATAGGAAGGCTGCTGCGTGAGGAAAGTTGCTCAGGACGTTGACATGTCAGGGCGGCTAAAAAAATGTGATATAGTGTTATAATGTCAATAGTTTGATCATGTCTGCCTACAATTTAATTGTATTAACTGCCCTAATAACGTTAGAAAATCATGAAAATAAAAAAAATGACATGATAACTTATCGTTATAAAATCATTATTTATTTTATTAAAAGTTAAGAATTCAGGTTTGTTTATCAGTACCATAGCAACGCTTAACTTCCGCTGGAATTCGCATTCGCATGTGGGTCCTTTCGCCTGCGAATCTACATAGGAAATGAATGACTTCCGGTCGTTTCGGAGCCGTATCGGAGCTGATTTCAACTGCCAGTGTGAAGGCGGCGTTAGACTGCCTTTTCTCCACCGCTCACAGTTTTCCTCTCTCTCTCCTTTTTTGTCCTTAAGCCCCTCCCCCTCTCCCGGACACCTCCCCCAACAGCAGTTGAATCAGTAATCATATTTACAACAGAATAAACAGTGTCAGCGCCACATTATATTACTGTAATGCATTACTTTTGTAACGCGTTACTCCCAACACTGAAGAAAGGTGACACAGTGACAGTAACACCAGTGACAATTTTCATGAAAAATTCATTTTACAAAATGGCTGCTGCAAGGTATCAAACCACATGTTGTCAATCATGGTATACTAACTAAATTAAGTAGTGTAATCCATTTGTATTCTCGTTTTTTTTACAATTACCTAACAATAAATTAGGTCATACCAGTGACTTCAACTAAAAGCTTCATATTATGAAATCATGAGATAGCCTAAATGAGAATATTTCTGATAACTGAAAAGAGACAGGATTTATTATGGGCTTTTCTTCATAGATATTTCGGAAATTGGACGAAGGAAGTCAAGTGATGTCATCAGTGTGATTTTTATTGCAAAATATGAGATTTTTGTTTAATGGTAACACCAGTGACACAACTCCAGGGGACCACTACTTTCATTATAAATTTTATAATATTTATACTGCATTTAGTTTTTTTTATGTCATTTACATAATATATAAGATAGTTTTATTTTAAAATGTAAAGAAATTGTAATTCTAAAGTGTTTTTTTAAGTGTAATATTTCTGTAAAGGCTAGGGACAGAAAAATGGACAAGAATGACCTATGAACAGTCGCAAACCGGAAACTGATATGCCGATTTCTGACAATAGCGGAAGTTCGAAACTACGCTTGTGCACGTAGCTAAAGCATTGTAAGCCTTGTATTGCCACCAATGGTGTCTACTTACTGTAGGCTCACAATGCTTTTGAGAAATGCAGCCCTGGGCAGTGGATCTGTAGTTCCCAGCATACTTTGCCTTAGGAGAGTATATTCAGGGATTAAGTGTTATTTTATGTGTTTAATAAAAGGGAAAAGATGTTGGTTGTTTATGTTAATGTTCAGTTATGTTGGACATTTAGAGTTTCTGTTAGTGAATGTTGTGGTTACACCGATGTGCTGAAGAGTAGAGCTTGTTCTCTTTCATAGGTTCTCTCAACGCTGTGGAAAGCGCAGTGGGATATTCTCTGAATGTGCCGATTGTCTGAAGCCTTATAGAATCACGCCAATTCATTGGCTGATGGCGTCCGCGCAATATGGCTCCGCCCCGACGCTCTTACGTCGCATCATACGTATTCGCGCGCGCGCCATCTGCTCCTCAGATTTCTCTGCCTTCAGAACGAAGCGGTCACGTTTGCCCTTCGCTCGTGATTTTTCTGAGCTACAATTACATCTGGATTATTCTCGGCGCTTCTGCGACTGTTCAAGCGGAACTCTGTTTCTCCTTACGGTGAAGCTGCCATGGATTACAGACGCTGTACTCCGCCATGTGCTCGTTACATCGCTAACGACGACCCACACAGTAAGTGCGTTAAATGTTTGGGTTTTTACATGCGCGTGAGGCAGTTATAGGATCGTCTAAATGCAAATTCTGTGAAAATTTGTTGCTCAAAACCCTCAAATTGCGGCTCGCGGTCTTTGAGAGGGAATCATTCGTCTCCCCCTGTCGCGCTCCCGAGGCCTCTCGAGGATCCGCGACCTGGGGTTCGGATGTAGAGCTTGAGGATGCGGAGTTCGAGCAGACGAGCCCCGCTCTTTCTCTCCCTCCCTCCCCTCGGCACGCGCGAGACATGCCAGTCGAATTTTCACACGATTATTTGCGCCCCAGCCCGGGAGCACGCGACGCGGTTTCTTTCGGGCTGGAGGATATACTTTTTACCGAGGCTTCCGACTCCGAGGATTTCGGGCCTACTCTCGCCGACGAGGTTATTCCGCCGAGCGGCCAGGAAGCGCGGCCTACTGCGGCCTACGCGGAGCTCGTTGACGTGCTTTCGCGCGCTACGGAGAAGCTCACTATTGATTGGCCCGACGAGCCACGTGAGTCTCAGTCGTCGAAACTCGACGAAAGGCTTCTCAGTGGCCCTAATTCTAGGCCTCAACGGAGGAAGCTGCCATTTTTCAGTGATCTGCATCATGAGATCTCCAGATCCTGGAAGCAGCCTTTCTCTTCGCGCCTCACTAATGCGGCTGCTGCTGATTTCACCAACCTGGTAGGTTCTGTGGAACAGGGCTATTCCGCCATTCCGGCGATTGAGGAAACTTTAGCCGACCATCTTGCTCCGTCGTCTGCGCCGTCCTGGAAGTCGCGCCCCCTTCTCCCTTCTAAAGCATGTAGGACTACTTCCTCTCTGATTGGGAAATCCTACATGGCGGCTGGGCAGGCAGGCATGACCCTGCACACTATGGCCATTCTTCAGGCCTACCAGGCGGACGTCCTGAAGGAAATGGACGAGGGTGACGGTGTGACCCCTGAAGCGGTCAAGGAGCTTCGTAAGGCTACGGATTTAGCCTTAAGAGCCACCAAGCATACCGCACGTGCTATAGGTCGCTCTATGGCTGGTTCTGTTGCGGTGGAGCGCCACTTGTGGCTTAATCTCACGGAGATCCGTGATAAAGAGAAGGTTTTCCTCTTGGACGCCCCCATTTCTCAAACAGGGTTGTTTGGTGAGGCGGTCAACACAGTGGTTGAGAAATTCCGCTCCTCCAAATCCCAATCGGCCGCGTTCAGACAGTTCATGCCCAGGAGGGCTAGGGAACCTTCTGCTCCCCCCCCCGGTGCGACCCAGAGAACGTCCCTCTCATAGACCGGAGTTCTCTTCCAGAAGAAGCGAACCAGGGCATCCCCCACCTGCCACGGTTTGGGGAGCCCGCGGTCGCCCGTTTCCCCGTCAACGGCCTCACAAGCGCCTCCAGTTGAAGCGGTCCGACAAACCGACTGCTCCGGCGGCGCAGAGCCGTTCCTGACCCTCCGGTCAGAAAAAGGAGAGCTCCTCTGGTTCCTCAGGGTTGGGTCAGACCGCGCAAGCGTTTCTGCCCACCTCCCAGCTCTCCTTTCCTTGCCCTGTCACCTTCGCCACTCAGAGTGTCTCGAAGTGCAGGCCATATTTCACCTTCTCTACTCAGTCTGGTGCGGGAGGAAGGAGACGCTTTCGGCTTTCTCCCCTCACCCCCCACGCTCTCTATAACTACCGGCCGCATCCTCGGAGGCACTTTCCGTTTTCCTCCGAAGCAGGCGGACCTGGTCACCATGACCCCAATCTCGATGCCTCCCATCACGTGCCAGGACGCCGATGGCCCTCCTGCACAGTCAACCTGTTTACCCCAGGAGCGTCAACACGGCACCCTTACTCAGGTATGTCGTCTGCATTACAACATCCCTCCTCCTCTATCACATTTCCTTCCAGAGTGGGAACGCTTACCAGGGGTATCGTCCTGGGTTCTTCGCACAATTCGGTTCGGCTACACTCTTCAGTTTTGCCGCAATCCCCCCTGTTTCAACGGGGTGTTTCCTACTGTAGTAGACAGCGCCGCTCAGGCTTCTGTACTGCAGCAGGAAATCTCTTCACTCCTTCTCAAAGGAGCAATAGAGGAGATTACTCCAGGGGAAACCGAGCGGGGCTTTTACAGCCGTTACTTCCTGGTCCCGAAGAAGGGCGGCGGTTTGCGTCCCATACTGGACCTCCGCCGGCTGAACTTCGCCCTTTACAAAGGGAAATTCAAGATGTTGACGCTGAAAGCTATCATATCTCAGATTCGGCCAGGGGATTGGTTCGTGACGATAGACCTAAAGGATGCTTATTTTCACATCCAGGTTGTACAGCGACACAGGCAATTCCTCAGGTTCGCCGTTGGAGAAAGGGCGTTCCAGTACAGGGTCCTTCCCTTCGGCCTATCTCTAGCTCCAAGGACATTCACAAAGTGCATGGATGCAGCTCTGGCCCCATTGCGGCTCCAGGGCATCCGTGTTCTAAATTACCTGGACGATTGGCTCATTTTAGCCCAATCCAGGGAGCTAGTGGCCCACCACAGAGACGTCGTTCTGAGTCATATCCAGTCTCTCGGTTTGAGGTTGAACTCGGAGAAGAGTGTTCTTGCTCCGGCTCAAAGCACCGTTTTCTTGGGGGTGAACATGGATTCCGTTCTCATGCAGGCCCGTTTGGTCCCTGCACGGATTTCCAGCTTGACGACATGCTTGGCTCGTTTTTCACTAGGCCATCATGTGTCTGTGGGCACCTGCCGCAGGATGCTGGGCCTTATGGCTGCGGCCTCCTCCGTGCTACCGCTGGGCCTACTCCACATGAGACCCTTCATGTGGTGGGTGAAACTCTCAGGGGTTCGACCCTCCGGGTCAACCCTTCGCCTACTGAAGGTATCGCGCAGTTGCTTTCGAGCCCTGTCAGTTTGGCGGGACCCTCTTTTTCTTCGGAAAGGGGTCAGCATGGGTGCGGTATCTCGTCGCCAGATGATTACGACGGATGCCTCTCTCACCGGCTGGGGAGCGGTTTTCGAGGGCAGACCAGCGTGTGGGGTCTGGACCGGAGAGGCTCTCTCCTGGCACATAAACTGCCTGGAGTTAAGGGCCGTTTTTCTGGCTCTGCTTCATTTCCTCCCTCTTCTGGAGGGTCACCATGTCATTGTCAGAACGGACAATATGGCAGTGGTGTCTCATGTGAACCGGCAGGGAGGTTCTCGGTCGCGCACCCTAGACAGGCATGCGTGTCACCTTCTCCTGTGGTCTCAGAGCAGATTCCTATCTCTAAGAGCGGTTCATGTCCCAGGGGTTCTGAACCTCGCAGCAGATTTTCTGTCGAGACAGAAACTCCGATCGGGAGAATGGATGTTGAACCGCCAGACGATGGCTCTAATCTGGAAGGTTTTTGGAGAGGCGGAGGTGGACCTCTTTGCATCTCAAGAGTCATCCCAATGCCCTCTTTGGTTCTCCCTGAGTCCCCCGGCCCCATTGGGGATAGATGCGTTCGCTTACCCTTGGCCAACGCAGAAACTCTATGCCTTCCCGCCCATCAAACTGATCCCGGCGGTCTTGGCCAGAGTGAGAGAGAGCGGAGTCCGCCTCCTCCTGGTAGCTCCGTTCTGGCCATCTCAGCCATGGTTTTCGGAGCTAGTTCCTCTACTGGAGTCTCCCCCCTGGAGGATCCCGGTCAGGGAAGATCTGCTGTCCCAGCTACAGGGCAGGATATGGCATCCTCGCCCAGACATGTGGAAGCTGTATGTTTGGCCGATCAGAGGCCGTTAGCATTAAGCTCCGGTCTCCCAACTGACGTTCAGGAGACTATTGCGAGTGCTAGAGCTCCTTCTACAAGGAGATTATATTCTTCCAAATGGAAGGTTTTTGAGACTTGGTGTTTAGCACATGATAAGAGCCCAGTTAACTGCCCTGCTGGTTCAGTACTGGAATTCCTGCAGGAGAAGTTTGCGGCTGGAGCAGCCGCTACCACTCTCAGGGTTTATGTCGCGGCTATTGCAGCGCATAGGGAATCGGATGAGATTCCCCTAGGCAAGTTAAGGTTAGTTTCTGCCTTTATGCGTGGGGTGAAGCGCCTGAAACCGGCTCGCTCCCCTAGAGTCCCCTCATGGGATCTTTCTGTTGTCCTAGAGGGTTTGACGAAAGCCCCCTTTGAGCCCTTGGAGTCAGCTCCGGATAGGATTCTGACTCTTAAGGTTTCTCTTTTGTTAGCTTTGTCCTCGTTAAAGCGGGTGGGAGACTTACAAGCTCTTTCTGTTAGCGAGTCCTGCTTGGACTTTGCCCCTGGCCTGGTCAAAGTTTCCTTGAGGCCGAGACCAGGGTATGTCCCCAAGGTTCTTTCCTCAAGTTTCCGCTCTCAGGTAGTTAACCTTAATGCTTTCCACCCTCCTCCATTTTCATCTGAGGAAGATAGGGAGCTTAACTTGCTCTGCCCAGTTCGTTCTCTTAAGATATATGTAGACCGCTCAGGCGGTTGGAGGAAATCTAACCAGCTTCTGGTTTGTTTCGGTGCTAGCCGCCGTGGGCTTGCTGCATCGAAGCAGAGGATTTCTCACTGGGTCACAGAGGCTATCTCGTTGGCTTATGGGGTGCGTGGCTTGCCTTCACCTCTTAACATTAGAGCACATTCCACCAGAAGTGTAGCATCTTCTCAAGCTCTTTTCAGAGGAGCACTTTTGGAGGATATTTGTGTTGCGGCAGGCTGGTCCTCTCCGCATACTTTTGTAAGGTTCTATAGCTTGGATCTTGACATGACCCCGGGTTCCCAGGTTCTTTCTGTTTGAACTCGTTTCGGTCGTTGTCTCTTTTATCTACCAGTCATAAAAGCGCTCTAGCTTGGCGAGTTTGGTAGTCCGTTCCCACTGCGCTTTCCGCAGCGTTGAGAGAACCTATGAAAGAGAACGTCTCTGGTTACTTACGTAACCTATGTTCTCTGAATAGGGAACGAGACGCTGCGTTAGCGGCCAAGCTCCTCGCGCTGCTGACAGTTTCTTTTCGGCAGAGAAATCTGAGGAGCAGATGGCGCGCGCGCGAATACGTATGATGCGACGTAAGAGCGTCGGGGCGGAGCCATATTGCGCGGACGCCATCAGCCAATGAATTGGCGTGATTCTATAAGGCTTCAGACAATCGGTACATTCAGAGAATATCCCACTGCGCTTTCCGCAGCGTCTCGTTCCCTATTCAGAGAACATAGGTTACGTAAGTAACCAGAGACGTTTTCAGGATGTGTGAACTCAGATCTTATTGTTGTTAGTACTGAAACCAGGCTATACATAGTGGTTCAAGTGACTGAATGTGAGTCAGACATAACTTGACTTATAATTATACTTCAATAAATTGATTATTAAATTAGGTTTGACCAAACAAGTGGTTAATTCAATTGAGTAAAAATCTCTTTATAGGCTAAAGGTAATGAATTACATTTGAGTGTATTTACAGTACATCAATGTGGAAAAAGACTTTCATCATACAAAACAAAAAATATTATATAAAACATATTAAGTCATTTTACCTTGCTAGATAAACGTTATAGTGCTTCAGTTTTTTCCGGTTGGGTGAGTAGTTCAGTTATCATCTTATACAACTGGTTTTGTTGCAATTAAAAAATTAATTTGTTACTCCGCATACATTTTCTAAGTTGTGTTGACACTTTTTCCAGGGTGTGTCTGCAAATATTTCCTCAATTATTGGTTATAATTGTACATTCGTTTTGTAGCCATATGTTCCTGTCGTGAATGTTTGGCTATTCGGCTTCGGGGCACATCAGTCTAATATGCAAATCAAGTCAAGTATTTATATAGCGCTTTTTATAATGCATCTTTACAAAGAAAATAGGAAAACAATGTTGTAATAATAAATGAAGTGTCCCCAACTAAGCAAGTTTAGTGTTAAATAAAAAATGCTGATTGTGAGATGAAATCCTGCAGGCGTTCATGCATGAATGAGAGCGCAATTACTAGCATATCTACTTGAACTTCTCAGGTAATATCTATGGTTTGACCTTTTCAGAGATAGCCAAAATCAGAATTTAAAATGGACTGAATAAAGCTCTCAACGAACTCGACGAGCGATCGCTGACTGACATGTGAATCACTGTTAGTCTGTACCCGAACGCACCTGTTGTAAATTTCAGTGCCGCCGCTCCCACCACGCGCATCACGCGCTGTGCGTAGGGCACCAAGTGCTGAGGGGGCACCAAAAATAGCCTAATGAAAAATCAATCATCAAACTTCTTGTTATAATCAGATTCAGCGCGTTCTTCATCTTCAATCCGCAGCTGCGCCGACTCCGAGCAGAGAGCAGAGCACGTCAGAAACAGAGGACAGGGTGTGTGTGTGTGTGTGTTCATCTTAGCCTCATTGGTCTGTCACTGCTCGTCAATGTCAGAATATTTGAGATGACCAATCAAATCAAAGTAGTAGGCGGGCTTTATGTTCACAGACGCTGAGCGCGAATTTTAACAGTGTGCAACTCGACACTTCAGTGTACGGTCAAGTGCGAGATAAGATGTAAGTAGCTAAACTTAACTTTATATATTTGACAGTTTTTTTAGGTCATAAATGTTAAACTAATGACAAAAAATAATTAGGCAAACTATTATAGTTTTGTCTATTTTCGCCATTTTGAACTGAAAATAGGCCTATGTAACATGTAGCCTAGTGTTTAGGCTTCTGTCATTGTGAGGGGAAACATGAACAAAGCCGTTTTCGTTTCATCATGTTAGGCACAGGATTAATAATGAATGTGTACATATTGAGAATAAAATACAAATTGTAGCCTTTAGTAAATTAAAAAAGCCAACTTTAGGAGGGGAACAGACAGGGCAAGATAAAAACAAAGAGAAATAGAGTGTGATGCTGATGAGGAGAGAAAAATAATCAGCTGCCCACTGACATGGTTTTAAAGCTGTTGTTATCGATTGTTTTTTTTTTTTTTGTGCCTTCACAACATCTTAAAATGCACATCTGTAGTTCAGAGAAATCCAAAATTTTCTCAGGGAAACCCCGAACCCCCTCTAACTAACCTGCCTCAAATTTGGGACCACAGTGATTATAAAACTATGAAACTAGTTAATAGTAAGCATTAGACCCTAAACTAAAAACTTTTTAACTTTTTACTTTTTTTTATAAATCATACCCTCATTGAAAATCCTCAGGAAATTTTCAATTTCCTCAAATGAAAATCCTAAATGAAAATATATTTTTTTAGGGGGGATGGGGGGGGGGCATCATAAAGGAATTATGCTTAGGGCACCAAAATGGCTAGCAGCGGCACTGACTGTAGGCCTATAATACATTTTTAACACGCAGAATAAAACAGCATAACGATACACATAGTCTCACGTTTAGCTATGTCTTTTAACTAGTATTTCGAAGGACAAAAACATGAACTTTAACTAGTCTTTCCATCAGTTGTCACATTCCCAGACAGCAAGCCAACATTGAATAAACATTGTTTTTTCATCTGAATCATCATTATGGTTGATATTGAAATTTCAATGCAAAATTAATGTTGAATCACCATTAGGCCTACCCTTTCGATGAAAACCTGATGTTATTAATGTTGATGGCAAAGATATTGGAACAACATTGATCTAGTTATCTTTATGATTGATTAATCATTGATATTTGGTTTACCGGGCGATCGATGAATGTGTTAAAAAGTCATTGATTTATAGTTGACCGGGAAACAACGCTGTTGTTGAAAAGTCATCGACATATAGTTGACCGGGAAATATGATTGAAAATGCATCGATATATAGTTGACCGGGAAATAGGATTGAAAATCAATAGATTTTTTGACCGGGAGATCAACGGGTGTTATACCAACGTGCACGTCTGCACCGGACACAGCTCATTTCTGGACCCTGGCACAAGCATAAAGCTTGCTTAATGTTTGATATGAATGAATTGTACCAAATCAAATACTTTTAGGCCGACTGTTAACGTAACCGACGCAGTGCTGCAGTCACTGAAATAGATTTTTGTTTTACCACTGTGTCAAAATCTGCCAAAAATAGCATAGAGGCCTACTTTGTAGTTCTCTTCTATGCTATAAAGTTAGCAAAACCTCCGAGTCCAGTCTATTTTTGTAATATTTAGCTCAAAATACATGTCTGTACCCATTGGGTCGTGAAATCTATTAACACAGCACCGTTATTTCTTCTGACCGCCGGAGATCACCGGCGAAACCAACGCTATCAGTGCTCCACCTAGCGCTACCCACAGAAGTGTGACCGCGGCGGGCCAGAATTACACAGAAGACATGACTTACTTTGCTTTATTCAATGCAGAACTGTCTCGAGTTGTGGCCTAACTGGAAATGCCGATTAGACCATCCTCGAGCAGGGCTGCGATATGCGTGCGATACAGTTAACTCCGTTGTGTTGGTTTTCATAAATGATAACAGTCGTTTTATACTAGTGCTTATGCGATATCACGATTTTTGCGCGCACTGTTATACAGCGCCTGGCAACCCTGGCGTCAAGGGGGAACTTGGGGGGCTTAGCCCCACATACTTCATATAGAAACATCTCGCGGCACGAATGTACAAATACAAATAAATATAACATCTACTGTTTAACTTAAATGCTAATTTTTTGCATTGTAATTTTGTTTTATGTTTTAGGTTACTCAGCAGACGGGGACAGCCGCCGTCACCCAATGTGCCAGACCGGGCAGGAGGGACTGGACGACAAACTATTCAGGCGTCAGAGGACATTGAAGTGTAAATAAAGTGTATAAATAATTAAATAAAAAGGCTAATAAAAATGAATTTGTTTGTGTGGTGTGTTCAGTGTTTTATACACGATTTCAAATGTTCCATTACTTTTAAACATCCTGGTTGTAGATAAAGCAGGCTATTTAATTTATGGCATTACATTTAAAATTAACATTTAAAAACGATTGAAATTCCATTGATATCACGTTGATCCTTAGTTCAGTTGAAATTTCAACATTGTTTCAATATTCCTGATAATTGAAATACCATTGAAATTCCGTTGATCTATGGACTGGATTTCAATATTGTTTCAATATTAAAACAGGGTGCAAAATGATGTAGAATCAACATCAGAGTCCGATGTTGATTCAATGACTTAAGGTTGACAACACAATGTTGATTTAACATAGTTTCAATGACTGTTTGCTATCTGGGTTGGTCGCACATGTCACAGCCCTTAACGGCTCTGCCGTTAATAATATACTTGCATCAAATGCGACAGTTAAACAATAACATGAAATATTACTTTTTCATGAGGGCAAGTACTACAATTAACAGCCAGTTTTCTTAATGTGTAGGTGTGCTATTAAGATGACTGACATGCAGGACCGGCGCGTGCACTTATGCCGCTCTAGGCGAAAAGCAATCCCAGATAGCAAACAGTCATTGAAACTAAATCAACATTGTGTTGTCAACCTTAAGTCATTGAATCAACATCGGACTCTGATGTTGATTCTACATCATTTTGCACCCTGTTTTAATATTGAAACAACATTGAAATCCAGTCCATAGATCAACGGAATTTCAATGGCATTTCAATTATCAGGAATATTGAAACAATGTTGAAATTTCAACTGATCTAAGGATCAACGTGATATCAATGGAATTTCAATCGTTTTTAAATGTTAATTTTAAATGTAATGCCATAAATTAAATAGCCTGCTTTATCTACAACCAGGATGTTTAAAAGTAATGGAACATTTGAAATCGTGTATATAAAACACTGAACACACCACACAAACAAATTCATTTTTATTAGCCTTTTTATTTAATTATTTGTACACTTTATTTACACTTCAATGTCCTCTGACGCCTGAATAGTTTGTCATCCAGTCCCTCCTGCCCGGTCTGGCACAATGGGTGACGGCGGCTGTCCCCGTCTGCTGAGTAGGCCTAACCTAAAACAGAAAACAAAATTACAATGCAAAAAAATTAGCATTTAAGTTAAACAGTAGATGTTATATTTATTTGTATTGGTACATTCGTGCCGCAAGATGTTTCTATATGAAGTATGTGGGGCTAAGCCCCCCCAAGTTCCCCCTTGACGCCAGGTCTGGTTGCCAGGCGCTGTATAACAGTGCGCGCAAAAATCGTGATATCGCATAAGCACTAGTATAAAACGACTGTTATCATTTATGAAAACCAACACAACGGAGTTAACTGTATCGCACGCATATCGCAGCCCTGCTCGAGGATGGTCTAATCGGCATTTCCAGTTACAACTCGAGACAGTTCTGCATTGAATAAAGCAAAGTAAGACATGTCTTCTGTGTAATTCTGGCCCGCCGCGGTCACACTTCTGTGGGCGCTATAGCACTGCTAGCGTTGGTTTCGCCGGTGATCTCCGGCGGTCAGAATAAATAACGGTGCTGTGTTAATAGATTTCACGACCCTAGCAATGGGTACAGACATGTATTTTGAGCTAAATATTACAAAAATAGACTGGACTCGGAGGTTTTGCTAACTTTATAACATAGAAGAGAACTACAAAGTAGGCCTCATGCTATTTTTGGCAGATTTTGACACAGTGGTAAAACAAAAATCAATTTCAGTGACTGCAGCACTGCGTCGGTTACGTTAACAATCGGCCTAAAAGTATTTGATTTGGTACAATTCATTCATATCAAACATTAAGCAAGCTTACCTTTATGCTTGTGCCAGGGTCCAGAAATGAGCTGTGTCCGGTGCGTGCACGTTGGTATAACACCCGTTGATCTCCCGGTCAACCAAAAATCTATTGATTTTCAATTCTATTTCCCGGTCAACTATATATCGATGCATTTTCAATCATATTTCCCGGTCAACTATATGTCGATGACTTTTCAACAACAGCGTTGTTTCCCGGTCAACTATAAATCAATGACTTTTTAACACATTCATCGATCGCCCGGTAAACCAAATATCAATGATTAATCAATCATAAAGATAACTATAGATCAACGTTGTTCCAATATCGTTGCCATCAACATTAATAACATCAGGTTTTCATCGAAAGGGTAATGGTGATTCAACATTAATTTTGCATTGAAATTTCAATATCAACCATAATGATGATTCAGATGAAAAAACAATGTTTATTCAATGTTGGCTTGCTGTCTGGGAATTGTGCCGCCCCTCTGCAACTACCAGCAACAACACACAAAGACCAATATGCCATAGGCCTATATAAAGCAAAACCAGCAACAACACACACAGATCAATAAGCATAGGCCTATACATATAACGCAAAACCAGCAACAACACACAAAGACCAATACGCCATACACATAACGCAAATAGTGCGCAACGCGCGTATGCCCAAAATGTCAACAATATCAAAGTTTATGCAGGAGGCAAATGCCTGCTGGCATTTTTCTTTAAGCAGTCATGACAGGACTTTTCCAAATAAATCACATTTCACCTCCTCAAATTACTGTTGCTTGCAGATCTCTTTATACACCACTTTATTATGTGCGTATTAAAACGAAATGTCCGCAAGCACATTATATCATCAGCAGGATCAGCATCTTAAAATAACGACTAAAGAGCAAATGAAGCTTAACTTACGTTTCAGAAAAGCGCACAGCGGCCCTTCATCGCAGCAAAGCTCTTAACATCCTCTATTTCGATTCTCTGAGCCAGTTCTTGTTCTATGGAGATTGCCAGTCCAGCTGTCTTGTTTCAATGTAGGCTACTGCGAAGGTAGTTTTTTATTAGTTTAAACTTTTCCAAATAAGTCGTCTCTTTTTATATTCGCAACGAGATAATTTATTTCGTTTCGAAATCCTGCATTAGTCCCTGCTATAACGATCTGTTCATTGCGTATGTCACGTGACACAATGAACGGATCACCCAAATGAACGTATGACTCGGAACTCGGAAGGTAAAGTAATTATTTATGTTCCCTGTAAATAATTGTTTACTGTATTACGATTTCTTAATTCAGAATATGATCAACATTGCGTAGGTGGATGTGATCGGCAAATTTGGCTGTTAAAAGTATCAAATTTAAAGCCACTTAAATAAACGAAATGACTCGAATGACTCAATAGAGTGTGTAAAATGATCCGAACTTCCCATCACCCAGTCATGACTCGTGCGAGCAGGGGCTCGCCCTCGCTGGCGCTGCTGGGCGGCGGAAGCTCAGTAGATCAGTCATGACTCGTGAGCTCAGTAAATCAGTACAAATAACCTCCCAGTTAACACAGAACGTTCCCCTAACGTTAGTTTTTGGTTCCCGTTTGGTTATTTTTTTGGGAACCATACTAACGTTAGGGGAACGTTCTTTTTAGGTTTCATTTTTATGTAACCATAAAACAACGTTCCCAGAACGACGCAGGGTGGTTACTTTTAAATAACCCAAAAATAACTTATAGAGAACGTTCCCTAATAGTTATTTTTAAGTTATTATTTTGCAACCATAAAACAACGTTCCCAGAACGTTGCATGAAGGTTATTTTTTGAATAACCTCAAAACAACTTATAGAGGACGTTCCTTAATGGTTATTTTTAAGTTATTATTTTGCAACCATAAAACAACGTTTCCAGAACGACGCAGGGTGGTTACATTTTAACAACCCAAAAATAACTTATAGAGAACGTTCCCTAATGGTTATTTTTAAGTTATTATTTTGCAACCATAAAACAACGTTCCCAGAACGTTGCATGAAGGTTATTTTTTGAATAACCTCAAAACAACTTATAGAGAACGTTCCCTAATGGTTATTTTTAAGTTATTATTTTGCAACCATAAAACAACGTTCCCAGAACGACGCAGGGTGGTTACTTTTAAATAACCCACAAATACATTATAAAGAACGTTCCCTAATGGTTATTTTTAAGTTATTATTTTGCAACCATAAAACAACGTTCCCAGAACGATGCAGGGTGGTTACTTTTAAATTACCCAAAAATAACTTCACGTTCCCTAATGGTTATTTAATAAATGGTTATTTATAAAACAACGTTCACAGAATCTGAAAGCACTGAATAAAAAAATTGTGAAACTGACATTTTGTAGCTTTATCAAACGTTTTGGTGGTATAAAATAAATACTGCCAATACTGCGTTCAAATGAAATATTGGGCTTGAGTGTTCGTAAAAACATAAAAAAATCCTGAAATTATAAAACTGCCACAATTGTCCCACTTTCACGTCCTGGACTCTGGAGTGGTGATTCGCACCTATGAACGGGTCATATAACTTCAAAATAAGTTTTAAATTCATGATTTAATAATGAGATTTTTATTCAAGTAAGGTTCTAATTCTAGATGTCTATGTTTGTAAATGCAGCGTGACTTTGACGCATGCGCGTGAACATTCGAGTCGCCTTCAAACACTGGAGCGGAGATGAGTTGCCATGGAAACGGCGCGGCACCAGTCCAACAGACAAGCAGCAAAACTCCGACTCTCGCTGTTATTTTCACTGCTTTCAAGTTTCAGGTGGGTTTAATCTCTAAAATCACACAAATAATACACACAACTGTTCTGGACACTTCTCTTACTTGTAATTGACACGCTGTTTAATATTTACTTTATAGAAATTGTTTACTGTCTTCGAAAAAGTCCGTTAGGCTAGCATCTCAACCGTTTTCAGAAAAGAGGTAACAAAAGGCTAACTTTAGCTTGAGCTTTTGTTTATGAATGTTTGAGCTTTTAATCGCATCTTATGTGTAGATGAGAGGTTTTAGTTTTGTAAAGATTTTGATTGGAAGTGAGCTAAAAACGTAACAGCTATGTATTTTTTTTTTTTTTTTTCTCCCACCTCCACCCCCCCTCTTCGGAGGACGACTTTATTATTATTATTATTATTATTATTATTATTTTTTTTTTTTTTTTTTTTTTTTTTTTTGTAAGATCCTAGATCCTTATAAGGGCATGGTGGATTAAAGTACCATATACAAATTGATACACATAGCACTTCTTAACCTTCTTTTCCCACGATACTGTTCTGGTTTAGAAATGACCTGGAGTCGGGGTTGCCTAGACATAGGCTGGTAACAGGCTTGTGCTAGATGCAGATCACTGGAGAGTCCACAGACTGATAACGGATTGTGCTGACTACTAATTGCTGGGCCGGAACACAGACTGGTAACTGGATTATGCTGACTACAGACTGCTGGACTAGTCCACAAGCTAGTGACGGGCTTGTGTTAGTTGCAGACTGATAGGCCGGGATGCAGACTGGTAACGAGTTTGTGCTGACTGCAGGCCACTGGGCTGATCCACAGGCTGGTAACGGGAATGTGCTGACTGCAAACTGCTGGGCTGGGACACAGACTGAAAGCTGATTTATGCTAACTGTATGCCACTAGGCTGGTCCACAAACTAGTAACAGGTTTTATTAAATGCAGACCACTGAGATCTGGTCCACCAACTGTGAGCTGGTTTAAGTTGGTTGTTGAATGCCAGATTGGTCCACACAGCTTGTAAGCTGGCTTGGGCTAGTTGTTGGATGCCAGACTGGACCACAGATTGTGTGCTGACTTGGGCCGGTTGTTGAATGCCGTACGCTGACTTAAGCTGGTTGTTAGATGCCAAAGTGGTCCATAGATTGTGAGCTCGCTTAGGCAGGTTATTGGATGCCGGATTATTCCACAGATTGTGAGCTGACTTGGGCTGGTTGTTAGATGCCAGACCAGTCCACAGATTGTGAACTTACTTGGGCTGGTTGTTAGATACCAGACCAGTCCACAGATTGTGAGCTTTACGTGGGCTGGTTGTTGAATGCCAGACTGGTCCACAGACCGTAAGCTGACTTGGGCTGGTTGTTAGATGCCAAAGTGGTCCATAGATTGTAAGCTCGCTTAGGCTGGTTGTTGGATGCCGTATTGGTCCACAGATTGTAAACTGACTTGGGCTAGTTGTTGGATACCGAACTGGTCCACAGATTGTGAGCTGGCTTAGGCAGGTTGTTGGATGCCGGATTGGTCCACAGATTGTGAGCTGACTTGGGCTGGTTGTTAGATGCCAGACCAGTCCACAGATTGTGAACTTACTTGGGCTGGTTGTTAGATACCAGACCAGTCCACGGATTGTGAACTTTACGTGGGCTGGTTGTTAAATGTCAGACTGGTCCACAGACCGTAAGCTGACTTGGGCTGGTTGTTAGATGCCAAAGTGGTCCACAGATTGTAAGCTCGCTTAGGCTGGTTGTTGGATGCCGTATTGGTCCACAGACTGTAAACTGACTTGGGCTAGTTGTTGGATACCGAACTGGTCCACAGATTGTGAGCTGGCTTAGGCTGGTTGTTGGATGCCAGACTGGTCCACATACTGTGAGCTGGCTTAAGCTAGTTGTTGAATGCCAGACTTGTAAAACAGGTTGCGAGCTAGCTTGGGCTGGTTGTTGGGTGCCAGACTGGTCCACAAGCTGTGAGTTGACTTTGGCTGGCTGTTGGATGACAGGCTGGTCCACAAATTGTGAGATGATTTAGGCTGGTTTTTGGATGCCAGACTAGTCCACAGACTGTGAGCTGCCTTGGCTGGTTATTGGATAGCAGATCGATCTACGGGTTATGAGCTGTAGATCCAACAACCAGACTTGGGCTGGTTGTTGGATATCAGACTGGTCCACAGAATGTGAGCTTACTTGGGCTGGTTGTTAAACGCCAGACTGATCTACAGATTATAAATTGATTTAGGCTGGTTGTTGAATGCCAGACTGATCCACAGACTGTGATCTGGCTTGGGTTGACAGCAGGCTATCTGACAATTCAACAAACTGTGGGCTGACCTCGGCTGGTTTTGGATGCTAGACTGGGTCATAGATAGTAATCTGGCTTAGGCTGGATGTTAGATGTCGGACCGGTCCACAGCCTGTGAGCTAGCTTAGGCTAGTTGTTGGATGCCTGAACGGTCCACAGACTGTGAGCTGGCTTAGGCTAATTGTTGGATACCAGACTGGTCCACAGATTGTGAGCTGGCTTGGGCTGGTTGTTGAATGCCAGACTGTTCCACAGACTGTGAACTGGCCTGGGTGGGTTGTTGTGTGGCAGACTGTGAGCTGGCTTAGGCTAGTTGTTGGATGCCAGATTTTTCCACAAACTATGACTGCAGTCTGCTGAGCTGAGACCCAGACTGAGAGCTATCTTGTCTTGAATGTAGGCCAATGGATCAGTCCACACAGCCTGGTAACGAACGTAAGCTAACTGCATACTGCTGGGCAGGGGCACAGACTGGTCAGGGGCTCATGCTAACTGCATACTGCTGGGCAGGGGCACAGACTGGTCAGGAACCTATGCTAACTGCATACCGCTAGGCAGGAGCACAGACTGGTTACGGGCCTGCGCAGATCGTACCGCAGATCCCCATATCCCCCAGTAGGACGGAACACATATCCCTTCCCTCCCACTAAGTGACATAATTAATCAGCGGGGCCCAGAGAGAATCGAAGTCAGCCGATCGAAGTTTGTTAAAAGCAAGCATGGACTCCAGACTGATATGATCCGACAGGAGATTTCTATACTGGTTAATGCTAAGATTATTTTTTGTTTTCCAATTCAAAAGGATAGTTTTCTTTGCAACAGATAGTGTGGTGAGGACCATATATGCTTTGTCGATCTCCATATTGATATCATTTAAATCCCCTAATATACATAGTTTTGGGCAAGTAGGTATATTACACTTAAGCCATATTGATAAGTCCTCACAAACCTTAGTCCAGAATCTTTGCACTGGTGTACAAAGCCACAAGGCATGCATGTAATCGTCTGCTGTATTACTTGTGCACTGTGTGCATATATTTGATTGATTAAAACCCATCTTGAACATCCTTTGTCCTGTGTAATAAGTTCTATGGAGGATTTTGTATTGTATGAGTTGTAGATTTAAGCTGTCAGTCATATTAAAATTGTTTAATATTATTTCTGACCAAAACTGATTGGTGGGGTTCAGTAATAGATCCGACTCCCATTTTGCAATTGGTAATGAGATTGTATCATCTAGTTTGGAAATAACTCTATATATTTTCGATAGTAGCTTTGGAGTACCAAGGCTCCTGAATTCTGTAACACTTGGTGGGAGTTCCAGGTTTATTTTCTTAAGTGGAAATGTTTTATTTATTACGGATTTGAGTTGTTGATATTCTAGATATCTGTTATTACTTATCCCATACTGTGAGGTGAATATTTGAAATGGTAAAAAGTTACAGTTATGGATTAAATGCTCTAAATATTTAATTCCTTTGTTTTTCCATTGGATGAAATTGATCATATTTTTGTTTAGTGTGATATCCGGATTATTCCATATAGGGGTGAGCCTACATGGGATCATTGAAGAACCTGTTTTTTTTAAGAAATTCCCACCAAGCTGTCAAACAAGTGCTGATGTTAATACTCTTAAAGCATTTATGAGACTTAATATTTGAACTAAAATACAGTAGATTAGAAATTTCCAAGTTATCGCATAGTGCTTGCTCTATATCCATCCATGATTCATCTAATGCACTAGGATTGAGCCATTTCGAAATATACTGTAACTTATTTGCTAAGAAGTAATGATGGAAATTAGGTAGATCTAGTCCACCCCTGTCTTTAGTTTTCTGTAGAGTTTTCAGGCTGATTCGAGAGGGTTTATTTTTCCAAAGAAATTGAGAAATGTGTGATTCTAGTAATCTAAACCACGTATAGGGAGGTTTCGTAGGAACCATAGAAAACAAGTAATTGATTTTAGGCAAAATCATCATTTTTATGGTGGCGACTCTACCCATGAGTGAGATGGGTAAAGGTTTCCACCGAGCAAGATCGTCTTCTATGGTCTTCAGTAGTGGAGTGTGATTTAACTTTAATAAATCTAACAGTCTGGAAGAGATGTTTATGCCAAGATATCTTATATTACCTGATTGTAATGCTATACTAGATGGTCCTTGAAACCTACAGTTGATCGGTAGAACTGTGCTCTTTGACCAGTTAATAGAATAATCGGACAAAGATGAGAACTTATTGATTAATGAGATTGTTTCAGAGAAAGATGTACGCGAGTTCTGAAGGAATAATAAAACGTCGTCGGCATACAGGCTTATCTTATGTTCATTCTTTAAGGACCAAACACCTTTAATATACTGATTTTGCCTGATTGCCATTGCTAAAGGTTCTATAAAGATGGCAAAAAGCGATGGGGAAAGAGGGCATCCCTGCCTAGTGCCTCTCTGCAGATCGAAGCTAGGAGAGGTTTGATCATTTGTCCTAACTCTTGCATTAGGGGATTTATATAAGATCTTTATCCAGTTAATAAAGGTTGATCCAAAGCCGAATTTACTCAAAGTAGCTAGCAGAAATTTCCAATTAACTCTGTCAAAGGCTTTTTCCGCATCCAAAGATACTATAATTGTTTCTAAATTATTAATGTTGGAATAATCTATTAAATTAATAAATCTACGCATGTTTGTAGAGGAATGTCTGCCTTTTATAAAACCCGTTTGGTCAGGGTGAATTATAAAAGGAGTTATTTTTTTAACCTTCCTGCTAAGGTTTTGCAGATTATTTTAAGGTCAACATTTATCAATGATATGGGGCGATAGCTAGATGGTAATGTGGGATCTTTGCCTGTTTTTAACAGTACGATTATATTTGCAGAGTTCATGGTTGATGATAAATAGTTTTCTTCTTTAATTTCTGTGACCATTCTGAAAAAAGTTGGTGCCAGAATTGTCCAAAATTCTTTATAAAATTCTATTGGGAAGCCATCTGGTCCGGGAGCTTTATTGCAAGACATATGTTTAAGAGCTTCATGTAGCTCTGTCTCTGTAACGGGAGAATCTAAGGCCATGACTTGTTCTTCATTTAATTTTGAAAGATTTATATTGTCCAAGAACTTCTGAATGTCGCTGTCTGATGGATCTAGTTGGGATGAATATAGAGTTTTATAAAAGTTTCTAAAAGTGTCATTTATTGCATTGGGCTCATGTATGATATTACCTGCTGAATCTTTAACTGAATTAATTGTTGATTTTTCTTTGTTAGTTTTTAATTGGTTAGCTAAAAATTTTCCAGATTTGTTGCTATGTTCGAACTGCTCCAAGCGTAACCGTTGTACCATAAACTGTGTTTTCTTATTGAGTATTTCATTTAATTCAAGTTTAGCTTTCCTTATTTGCTTAAGCGTCTGTTCTTCCGGTGATGTATTATAGATGTCCTCTAGTGATTTAATTTTTATTTCTAATTCTGACATATTTGCATTTTCCTTCTTTTTTTTATATGATGCAAAAGAAATTATTTTTCCTCTCATCACTGCCTTCCCTGCTTCCCATAAGATACCTGCTGAGACTCCTGGTGTGTCATTGTTTTCTAAATAGTTGGACCATTCTCTTTCGAAATAACTGATAAAATCAGGGTCTTTAAGCAATGCCAAATTGAATCTCCAGTTCCTAGAGGGTAAGGTAATTGATTTATTTCTCAAGTTGAAAGAGACTGGGGCATGGTCACTCACGGTGATCGGGTGAATTTGAATATCAGATAACTCACTGACTAAAGAGTTGCTAACTAGGAAGTAATCTAATCTAGAGTATGAATGATGAACTGAAGAAAAAAAGGTGTATGCTTTAAGATTGGGGTGGTAAGAACGCCAGACGTCACATAGTCCCAGGTCTTCCATGTATTGTTTAACTGTATTAACGGATTGCCAGTTTCGACAGTTACCTGCATTACTAAGCCTGTCAACTGTGGAGTCCATTACCATGTTGAAGTCCCCTCCAATAATCAATACACTGTCTGTATACTCAGACAGTGAGGAGAAGAAGGAGTGAAAAAAGGAAGGGTCATCAACATTTGGACCATATAAGTTGGCTAAGCACAGTTTCATATTCTGAACTGATAAATTAACTACTATAAATCTCCCTTCAGGATCTGTAACTATGATGAATACTGTGAATTTGACGTTTCTATTAATCAAAATAGCAACCCCTCTCTGTTTAGAATTGTAACTGGAAGAAAAAATATGTGGAAAATGTACTGTAGAGAGGATATCAACTGACGTATTTAACATATGAGTCTCCTGTAAGAACACAACATCAGCATTTAAGTCTTTTAATCGATTATGAATTTTTAACCTCTTCTCTCTGGTCCCGGCTCCGTGTATATTCCACGTGATAAATCTAAATGTATTCATGCTCATAGTGATGGTGTGTGTTGAATGTTATCTACAGATGTGTGTGCGGGTGCGTGTGCGCGCATGCGCGCGCGCGCAAGCGAGTATACGGTGTGCATAACTGTGTGTGTATCTTTACACTTTTGTGACTCTATCTGTGTAATATGTCTGTATGTATGGATCTTATACAGGTACCAGTTTCTATATGTATATTCTTTGTATTAATGAAGTGTCCTGGGGAGTGAGAGCGGGGAATAGTGTGCAAAAATAAAAAGAAAATAGTGCAAGAAAAGAAAATAGAAAAAGAAAAAAAGAAATTAAGTACAGAAACCATAAAAAATGGTTATTGACAAACTAGAGACTGGCAGTATTATAGTGAATAGATATCACCATCAATTAGCAGATCTTATATATTAAAACCAATGAGTCATATTAATATGTCTCTCTCATTTAAACTAAATGAAGAAAGAGAATACATATCTGATTTCAGTAAGCCAAGGGGTAGTGTTCTGGTCTCGATGTAGGTGCCCATTTACATACAGTTTGTCCACCGAGATGACAGCGCGGGCTCCTTCCTCCAGGAATCTCCTCCTGATGGGAACAAGATCTTACGACGCTCGAGAATTTCTTTTGGGAACTGATCATTCATACTGTAGTCAGTTCCCCGGAGCTGTCTACCGCAGCGCTTCACCTCTTCTTTTTCTTTATGAAGCACAAATTTAACAACTATGGGACGCGGTCTTTGCCCTGCTGATCTTTTTGCACCTAGACGATGTACGCGATCAAACTGAATAGCCTTGGCCTTAACTTCTGGAAGTTTCAGTTGTGTTTGCAGGAAGTTTTTAACAGTTACCTCAGCATCTTCCTCGGGTTGCTCTGGCAAACCAGCGAGCACCAAGTTGTCCCTCATGCTCCTACCCTGCACGTCTAGAATTGTTTCTTTCATTTTCTTATTCTCTACCGAGAGTCGTGTTACTTCTTCGTTTAGGTATTTCACCGACTCCCGGAAGGTGCTGCTATTCTCCGCGGCCAGAGATTCTACCCGCTTTTGGCTAAATTCCAGAGACTCACGTAGTGCCTGGATTTCCCGGTAAAGGGCCTCCAGCAGGCCCAACCGTGCATCAAAGCTGGATAATTTCCCTTCTATGGAGAGCAATATATCCGCCGTGTCGCTCCTGGTTGGTGATGTCGGAGAGAGTTCCCCGGGGGAGTCTTTCCTACTCCTCTTGGGTTTGCCCATAACGACCCACTGGTAGCTCTCGTCAATAAAGCTCGTCAAGCTGGCTAAATCCTCCTCCCTATGATCCAGGATTGCCGAGTTTAATGTTTTAAATTACTTACTTGACTTGATATAATATTATTTTGTCCTTTCGTTGATTACGAATTTGTTGTTTACTTGCTTCAGAAGCACGCCATGTTAGATTCTGCCAAGTCTCGCCGTGTCTCGCGTTACAGCATAACCGCCATTTCTCAATCAGCGAAGGCTGACTTATTCTATGTCAGCTATGTATTTAAAATTAAAAGTACTGTTAATCGATGACGTCACTTACACGGCTGAAACTAACGTTAGCTCAATCAATGGTTAATAAATATTGATAAAAATGTTCTGTGATTTCAGCAGCAACAAAATAATCACCAGAAACACAATCCTTATTTAAATCTAGATTAAAAACACATCTCTTTATCCAAGCATTCAATTAACACATCTTATAATCTTGCACTACAGTTATATGTGATGAAATGGTAAAAAGTGCACATGATCATCTTTTGCTTGAAATAATATGACAGCAGCTATGCTAATCTTTCTCCTGTTGTTTCCCTGTTTCTATCTCAGGATGCTCAGCAAGTTTACTAGAGATTGCAGCAGCTCCAGTTTGGATCCAGCCTTACTTGTGAAGACTTCTAATGACACCAACACTCTTGAAGACTTCAGATGATGACAAACTATAGATGGACATACAAAACTGCCAGATATTATCCTTATATTGCATTGGCCCGGTTTTACAGGCAGGGTTTAGATTAAGCCAGGATTAGGCCTTAGTTAAATTAGTATCTTTTTAAAATGTACTTTAGAAAAAAAAAACCATTACTGCTGTGCACCTTAAAACAAAACAATGGCACTGAAATATTTTAAGATATGTCAGTGCAAGTTGCTTCCAGTTAAGAGAGTTTTAACATGCATTTTTAGTCTGGCACTTAAGCCTTTTCTGTGAAACCGGGAAAGGTAAGGGAAGTGTTTTCATGACAGTTTTGCTGACACATAAACAGGAATATCTCAGTACACAAGAGTAAGCATTGTTCATTTACATATTACCAACATAGTAACAATAGCGGGTTGAAAATCTGCAAACTTGCCCTTTAGAAGTTGAAGGATAGCATAAATTTGTCTGTTTAACTGAACATGACTTTAAACTCATGACTTGTATTATCTTATGGACATTACTTTGTTGCCAGAAGATGGTCTCCAGTGAGTAGCAGTATACAATTATATTACTACACATAGTGAGCCTGTGAGGGAATGTGAGTCTGTTTCTCATCTTAAAATAAAGTTATTTTAACCACTAGCCTTTTGCTCATGTTTTGAATGTGATGCATAGCCATCAATCCATGATTGTGTTTTTTTGTGTGTGTGTTTTTAATCAACAATTAAACAATGAATCGGCAAAAACATGGACTGTACAGGTTGATTATTTATAGATTTACTGTTGTATTTTATTAAAGTAAAAAAAAAAATTGTTGTTGAACGTAAAGAAAACTTTAAATCTGGCTACCTTAAAACAAACCATAAAAACTAACGTTCTGGGAACCAAAAACTAACTTTCTGACAACCTAAAACTAACTTTCTGAGAACCTAAATCTAACGTTCTGAGAACAGTCTGGGAACCAAAAACTAACTTTATGGGAACCAAAAACTAACTTTCTGAGAACCTAAAACTAACGTTCTGAGAACCAAAAACTAACTTTATAGGAACCAAAAACTAACTTTCTGAGAACCAAAAACAAACGTTCTGAGAATGTTCTGGGAACCAAAAACGAACGTTCTGAGAACGTTAAGAAAACTTTCCTGGCTAACCAAAAACAAACCATAAAAAAATAACGTTCTGAGAACCAAAAACTAACGTTCTGAGAACGTTCTGGGAACCAAAATCTAACGTTCTGAGAACGTTCTGGGAACCAAAAATTGTTAGCTGGGCTTCGTGAATTGTTCATTCCCGGTTGGCACAAATTTTGCCGCCCTTACAAAAGTGCCGCTCTAGGCAATTGCCTAGTTCGCCTATATGGACGCGCCGGCCCTGCTGACATGATCTTCAAATATTACAAGATCAATATAATAGAGAGCCTGATGAACTGTTAAAGTAACATTAAGTATTTTTTCCTCTTCGCTCGCTCTACTGGTTGGAAACGAAATTGTCCATTGCCGCTGTCGTAAATAATTTAGCCTACCGTCGCACGCACGCTCGCTGTTTACCCAGCACCGGCTTTAGAATGAACGATGTCCACAGACAAGTAGAGTATGTTACATGATTTCATGAAAGGATGATGTATTGCGACATCAGAAACGAAGAAAAACTAAATAATGACTATTGTAGCGCTTGACGTAAAGCAGTAGAGTTTGTAGTTCTTTTTTGTGCAGGGGTTCCTACCCGAAACCCGAAGTTACATAGTGCCAGTAAAGGCGATACAGACCCCGTCAGGCGGTGGTAGACGAGTCATTTAACTTATTTTAAGTCGATGTACCATCACAAGGGTCTTGGAAATATATTATAAAGGTTGAAAAACTACTTAGTGTTTCTTTAAGCCTTAAACAATTTCAATATGAAAATGTTAGATAAAGTTAGTTTGGCTTCCCATGGCAAAATACTGTCAAACTGATATAGCCAAAATTTAAGAATTAAATGATATAAAAAAATACACCATACATCCTATGTAAACGTAAAAGTATATATTCTATAGTCTCCTTTTTTTTGCAGTTATGTTATCAACCAACTTCTCATGTGTGAGTGGCACCTCAACAGACCATTTTGTAAAAATTAATAAAAACACATCTAATGAATGAGCATGCCCTGACCTGCAAACACAGGTCGTCAACCTCCAAACCAAAAGATGAGATATGCGGTTTGTGGGTGGGGGTTGGCAACGGTTAGGGTGGAGCACTTGAACGTCTTTAAATGGCAGCGTTACTTTCTCTCCGGCCCCTTTGCTTGATGCCAGAACGCTAGTGATCACATCTCCAGCCTCTTAATCGTAAATCTGTTAAACAATTAGTCATTAAAATGTCTGCAGAGTTTGAACTTTCTCCTGGAAGAAAAATCGGGGGCTCCAACCCCTGTTTTATCATCGCTGAGATTGGACAGAACCATCAGGGAGACATAGAAATCGCCAAAAAAATGATCCGAATGGCCAAGGTAAAGTATAAAGTACTGCTTTATCAGATGTAAAGTCTGATACCGTGTTGATGGTTCTTTTCATGGGGGGAAAGAGGTGTAACGCAGCTCCTGAGCTATAACTCACACATCACATCCCTTTTAATTAACTTTTAGATTTCTTATATGTTGAAACCAAATCCACTTCTTTAACTCCACACAGGACTGTGGAGCTGATTGTGCCAAGTTTCAAAAGAGCGAGATCGAACACAGATTCACCAAGCACGCTCTGGAGCGTCTCTATACGTCCCCTCACGCCTGGGGCCCGACCTACGGGGCACATAAACAACATCTGGAGTTCAGTCACCAGCAGTACAGAGAGCTGCAACAGTTCGCCAATGAAGTTGGCATCTTCTTTACTGCATCAGGGATGGATGAGGTGAACAAATGAAAGAGGGTCAACATTAATTTAATATATTTATATATTAATATATTTCAAGAGATTGTGTGCATATTAAACCCAGTAGACTGAAATGCATTTCATAACTTTTCCTCTCTCTACCTCAATTAGATGGCTGTAGAATTTCTTCATGAAATCAATGTGCCGTTTATTAAAGTTGCCTCAGCTGACACCAACAATATCCCTTACCTGGAGAAAACCGCCAAAAAAGGTAAAACTCACTCACGTTGAAACCAATTTCAAATGAAAGTCCAGAAGCTGTCGTCACATAAACTCAAAGTGTTGATGCTGAAAACTCGTTCTCCTTTGACGGAGGTCAGACAGTGACTCACAAATGAGAAAAATACAAGCTCATCCGATAACTGAATCTGAGATGCTTCTTTTGTGCACTTGAAGTCAGTTATTCTGGAGCACCTGAGAATAGGTATTGACAGTGCTGATTGGCTAGAGAGCAGAGCCAATGAAACCTAGAAATCCTGGTGTGGATTTTCTGGAGTTTCATGTGTTGCTCGCTTTGAGTCTACAGAGAATTTGGCATGTGTGTGTATTGTGATAATGACTAAAACTTTGACCTGATTTTCTCTCAGAAGCATGCAGTCATGTCTTGAAGCTGATGTGTTGTATTTGTGTAGGTCGTCCCATGGTTATTTCGAGTGGAATGCAGTCTATGGAGACCATGCGCTGTGTTTACCAAACCGTCAAGCAGCACAATCCCAATTTCACGTTCTTGCAGTGTACCAGCGCTTATCCGCTGCCAATAGAGCACGTCAACCTCAGCCTGATCCCTGTAAGACTCAAATCACTTTATTCTCATCTTCATAAACTTCATAAATGACTGAAGAATATATAATATAACACAAGAAAAAAATAATATTTTTTTTTGACAAAGTGGGACTAGGGGGGCTTCGTATGATATAATAAAGTTAGATGCCATTTCAGTTAGATAATTATTGACTGAAATTAATATGAGATAGACTAAATTTAGAGGATATTTTCATCAAACACTAGGATAAAAAAAACACTGTTCTGGAGATTATACACTCGTTCTGCATTAAGATTTTTAAGGATTTAGTGAAGTCTTTCTGTACCCTTTTCCTACACAGGAGTTCCAGAAGGAGTTTCCGGACATTCCCATCGGCTACTCCGGACACGAGGCGGGCGTCCATGTGTCTGTGGCCGCTGTGGCACTCGGGGCAAAGGTCCTGGAGCGTCATGTGACCCTGGATAAGAGCTGGAAAGGCAGTGACCACGCAGCATCACTGGAGCCGGCGGAGCTGGCGGAGCTGGTGAAAGCCATCAGGACGGTTGAGATGGCGATGGGTTCGCCGGTCAAACAGATGCTGCCCTGTGAGGCTTCGTGTCACAGCAAGGTCAGATAAAACGCTCATTCTGACAGATTATATATATAAAAAATTATCAAACGTCATTCAATCAATGGTTATGTTCTTTCTTGCAGTTGGGTAAGTCAGTGGTGGCCCGGAAACCATTGAAGAAGGGTGAGACATTAACTCTCGACATGCTGACAGTAAAAGTGGCCGAACCGCACGGCATGAGGCCAGAGAACATCTTCAAACTGGTTGGCAAGAAAATCACTGTGGACCTGGAGGAAGATGCCACCATTACTGATGCCATGATAAAAGACTGATGATCAGACATTCCAAAACTAAAGGGGCAATATCTTATGCTTCTATTAATTTTAATAATAATAATTATAGAAAATCAACCATTATTAAATCACATTTTTAATGAGTGAGACATTTGTATTACATTCTTGTTATTTTGACATGTAAATATGACGTCTTGTCTTGATTTTGCATATGCCTAATGTCTTGCTATAAGTTTGCGGTATAACCTGTATATCAGATGATTGTCTTTGAAATTGTGGTGAATAAACACTTTAAGTAATAATATATTTCTTTCAACTCAACTTTGACTCTTGGGTCTTTGTTCATATTGGTCTCTCTTAGACCAATCTGTGTTCCCCAAAAGCAAGATGTTTTGGCCTAGAATTAATTAAAACCACAGAAAATGCCTTAATGAAATGTAGAAATATTTTTTAATGTGTAAATACGAGTTTATTATGAAGGCCTATTACAGAAATGACGACAAGTCTTTAAGACACCATGTTATTTGTTTTACACAAAATAAATATCAAAGTAAAATGAAAAAGCGCCTATATTGGCAATATTTTGGATTTAAACCAAATGCTAATAGGGAAACATGAATAATATTGAAAACTTTTTCTGATGAAGGTGGCAGCAATTTAATTCACACACACACACACACACACACAACACACACACACACACACACACAACACACACACACACACACACACACACACACACACACACACACACACACACACACACACAACACACACACACACACGAAGTTACATTAGGGAACGACAAGAGGGCAAGTTAAATCAAGACATCTATTATTTGGTCTTTTGGAAAACTATAGAGACAAGCACAGTCAGGTTTATATAATACATTTTTATCATTTTAATGGCAAAATTCCATGTTCACAAATGTAATTTTTCCTGTAAAAAAACCACCTGTTTTATATCATTTAAGAAAGAAATGGAGATTTATATTGACTCAATTCGATTTTCTATGAAGCAAGAAGCAGTTTAAAGTTGTTAATGATTGTGGCTGCCTTAAAACATGATGGAACCCATGACCTGGACAGCGACAGATTAAAGATGATGGTAAAGACGTCTGCCTGTCTTCAATCTGCAGCCACACCTCTTGTGTCATCCACGGTTTTTGATAAGGAAAGATATGGATCATTTTTTAGGATGTAACCCTGTCTACACTAAAATGTATATAGTCCAGAACTGTGGCAGTGTACTCGTTGCACTTACATCTATCCCTGCAAAGTACCTGGAGCGGCTGGTCATGAAACAGTTTGCATACAAGGAAAACAGATCAACAGAGAATGCCATTGCTATTGTGCTTCATCTACTTTTGGAACATCTAGAGCACAAAAACACCTATGCACGGCTGCTTTTCATCGACTTTAGTTCTGCTTTTAATACAATAAGGCCAAATACACTCCTGCTGAAACTGTGTAACCTTGGACTGAATAAGTCATTATGTTACTGGATACTGGATTTTTTAACCAACCGCTCTCAATGTGTGAAAATAGGTGAGCACGTTTCTAACACCATATACATCAATATTGGTGCCCCTCAGGGTTGCGTGCTCAGTCCACTACTCTACACACTTTACACACATGACCTTCTTCCCCACTAATCACATAATTAAATTTGCTGATGACACAACCATACTCGGCCTGATAACACACAGCGATGAGACGGCATAGCCTACAGGGAGGAGATTGAACTACTAACAGAGTGGTGTAAAAAGCATAACCTGGTACTGAACATCAAAAAGACAAAAGAAATCATAGTTGACTTTCGTAAATCAATCCACCTCAGTCACTTACTCCTCAACATCAATGGAGAGGCAGTTGAGATGGTGAACAACTTTAAATTCCTGGGTGTCACTGTGTCGGAGGATCATGGGGCAGTAGCATTACTTCAGCTGTAGGGAAGGCCCTCTTTTACCTGAGGAAGCTGAAAAGAGCGAAACTCCCCCAGAGGCTCATGGTACATGTTTACAACTGCAATTCAAAGTGTGCTGACTTATGGGCTGTTAGTATGGTTTTCTAGCTGCACTATAGCTGAACGGCAGTTGATTCAGAAGGTGGTGAAACCTGCAGGCAAAAGCATCGGGACTGTCCTCCCGGAGATCTCATCTGTGTATATCGTCAGCAGCCATATCACCCTGTAGCCCAAGACTGGTTGCCCACTGAAGCTAAGCAGGGCTGAGCCTGGTTACCTGGATGGGAGACCTCCTGAGAAAACCAGGTTGCTGCTGGAAGAGGTGTTAATGAGGCCAGCAGGGGGCGCTCACAATGTGGTCTGTGTGGGTCCTAACGCGTCCTATAGTGACGGGGACACTATACTGTCAAAGAGCACCGTCCTTCGGATGAGACGTTAAACCGAGGTCCTGACTCTCTGTGGTCATTAAA
Source organism: Chrosomus eos (assembly GCA_036326025.1). NCBI lineage: Eukaryota > Metazoa > Chordata > Actinopteri > Cypriniformes > Leuciscidae > Chrosomus > Chrosomus eos. The sequence goes on from CM070842.1 coordinate 22,879,717, forward strand.
AATCCCAGGATGTCCTTTGAAAAAGAGTAGGGGTGTGACCCCGGCATCCTGGCCAAATTTGCCCATTGGCCTCCTAATCATCCCTAATCATGTCATGATTGGCTTCATCACTGTCTCCTCTCCACCAGTAAGCTGGTGTGTGGTGGGCGTTCTGGTGCAATATGGCTGCTGCCGTCGCATCTTCCAGGTGATGCTGCACATTGGTGGTGGTTGAGGAGATTCCCCCTCTTCCATGTAAAGCGATTCGAGCCTAGAAAAATATAAGGAAGGAAGGATACCCTCTCACAATACTGGCCTTTTCTTGCATGAAAAAACTTGCATGTGTGTGTGTGTGTGTGTGTGTGTGTGTGTGTGTGTGTGTGTGTGTGTGTGTGTGTGTGTGTGTGTGTGTGGTGTGTGTGTGTGTGTGTGTGTGTGTGTGTGTGTGTGTGTGTGTGTGACAGATGATCCTGTCTGCAGCAAGTGCACTCATATCTAGTGTACTCATATCTAGTGCACTCCCTACCTAGTGCACTCATATCGAGTGTACTCCCTATGAAGTTACATTTTCATATTGATAAAATGTAATATTGTATTGATTTGTGTAGCCTAATTCAATCTCTTAGTTTTTTTCTCTTCTCACTGTTAATGTCTGCATCCTTTCATTTGCAATAATAAAATAATAATAATAAAAAAATAATAACCTGTAGATTGGTACATGTTTGTCTCTTATTCAGTGATTTAAATTGTTTGCCACAACAGGGACATAATCACAGAAAACATGCCAGGCAACTACAAATCAGAGTTTCCAACAACTTTTGCAATTCTTGATTGCACAGAGATAAAGATAGAGAAACCCAGCTCACTGTTAGTGCAAAGTCATACTACTACAAGTCTACTAACACACTTCAACTCTGATAGTCTGTGATCCTTTTCCTGACCTATTGCTACATCTACTGGTGGCCTGTTTGCTATGTAGCTCATAGGTGTCCCTGTCAATCCTCTCAGTAACTCCAAATCCTCTTCAGTCATTCAGACAAGGCTCTGCAAAAGCCTATACAAAATTCATGTCTACTTGTATCATAAAAGTCCAGATTACTGGTACTCCAACACCTCAGTAAGTTATCAGTTTATCAAATTTGGTATTTCTATCTACTCACTTGTCTTTGCTGTAGTGACAGAAGATGTTTTTCTGTTTTCGGACTGTCTTCGCCTTCGCCACCACAACAGCTGTCATGGGCAGCGCTGTTATTTTTTTTGCCTCTTGGCTTATGCCACTGTTGTGGCAGGCTTGTGGAGGACTGGGCTGACACACTGGTAATATTTTGGGCTTTACATAGGTCCATAAGACCAACGACACAGGCGCAGAAACCTGTGGAGCTAACCACACGTTATGTTGTTACAGCACACTAATAATGTTACGGTAGTTAACTAACGCTTGAATGACTTACTGAATGTGACGTTATAAATGTATACTGCTATTGCTTTTTAAATGTTTTAATAGTGAATAGGTAGCAATATACCCAGCTTTACAGGAACAGTGTTGTTCTTTAATGTTGTTATCATTCAACAATGTTTATGTTGTTATGTAATGTTGTTGTCTCAATCGACAGGTGATGCGGTAGTTCACTTCTTCCCTGTGACCTGTAGGCTATAGCTTCAATATTTATTTTGTTTTATTTTTTCATTTCGAGTCACAGTTCGAGGGCAGGAATTTGCGAACGGTCAATTAGGCCTATTTAACCTAACACACAGAATTATGTTGATAACCCATGAACAACAAATGAAATAAGATCGATAAACCTAGAAACTTAATTTTAGATGCAATCACACGATTAAATAACACCACTTTATAAAAAGAGGCAAACTATTGTGCGCTCCAGGTGCACACTCTATAGCAGGGGTCGGCAACTGGCGGCCCGCGGGCCAAAACTGGCCCGCCAACAATATTTTCTGGCCCGCCGAATTATTTTGTAAGTCCGTTTTATTTTTTTTTTTATTTTTATTTTTTTTTAACTGATAAAAAATATTTGCAAAATGCTGCACAAAACTCTTCCACTACGTTACTTGAGAAAAGCTGTGGCCGCGCGGCGATTTCACCACCGCATAGACTAGCCTACTGTGTGAAACAGTATACAATTTTAAAGTATAAAGACGGAAGCGGTCGGAACTCTGCTGTACACAATGGCGTAATTTTGTTTTAAAAAGTGGGTAGGACAGGTGTGTGTGTGTGCGTATGTGTATAAATGAATGAATCACGTGAATAAATACATAGATCCGACTGTGTCCTTTAATGGTCGAGTGGTAGAACTTTTGCCGAGCATGTCAGAGGTTCTGGGTTCTAATCCGCACTCGTATAGGTTTTTTTTCCCTCATCAAAACCGAATATGTTCATCAGTGGTTTTATTATATCAAGCAGGGAATACTTTGTGTGCATTTTTGTTACGTGATTTCACCGGAACGAACAAAGAGTCTCCGAAACGGATTGAAGAGCGCGTGCATGTGAAGATTGCGTGAGCCACGAGATACACTGTAACCTGAAAATAGAACCTTGTGGAAGCGGGACGGGGAAAAAACAGTCCCGCGCAGACCTCCTTAAACCTTAGGTGTGTATGTGTGTGTCCCGAATAAATAATAATAATAAAAAAGGAATAAAGTTCAAAAGTCGGACTGCAAGCGAATGAGGCATGATTGCTATTCACACCTTTATTAAAATGGCTGTAATTTGTTACCACAATATTACTTGATCTGTTTTAAAAGATTTCATTGATATACGCCTACTAAGGTGTTATATTCAAATTTGTCTAATCCAGTAATTTTTTTAAATTTTTTGATTGAGCACACAATCAGAAAATCAGAAAAAACACGTCATTATTCGTTTTTTCATTTTAGTTCAGGAAATAAATAATGGAAAAACAAGTCGTTTTTATTTTTTTTAATTTTTGGTTTTAATTTAAAAAAAGGATTGAACGAATGATACACTTTATTAATTGTAAAGCCAAACTTACTTGCCGACCCCTGCTCTATAGATTCATGGATTCATGACCATTTTGGCAAAATGTTTGTGATTTTATCACAAAGAACATTGATGGCCAATTGGTGTTGTTTTGAAAACATCTATTATTTGGTCTTTTGGAAAACTATAGAGACAAGCACAGTCAGGTTTATAAAATAGGCTACATTTTATTCTTTTAATGGCAAAATTCCATGTTCACAAATGTAAATTTTCCTGTAAAAACAACAACATAATTTATATAATTTATATAATTTAAGAAAGAAATGGAGATTTATATTGACTCGATTCGATTTTCTATTAAGCAAAAAGCAGTTAAAACTTGTTAAATTAGTAAATGTTTCAATGTCTTTATGTAGATCTACATTAATCTCAAGTGTGCAACTTTGTTACTTTTGTTGTATTTTCTTAAATACGGTACTATTTGTAGCATGCTCTTCTTTGTTGTTAATAATAATAATGATGATAATAAAAAAACACTAGCACTGATTCAACTAACGCACTTTCCAGCACATTCCAATTACTCCGTTATTCCACAAGGGGGCGTTGACAGTCCATAGTTATTAAATGTGTGTGTGTGTGTGTGTGTGTGTGTGTGTGTGTGTGTGTGTGTGTGTGTGTGTGTGTGTGTGTGTGTGTGTGTGTGTGTGTGTGTTGCACTCCCTATCGAGTGTACTCCCATATTGATATTGTGACTATCTATATCCCTATAGTGAATTACATCGTTGCTCCCTATCTAGTGTACTCCTATCAGTGTACCTATCAGTGTTACTTCCCTATCCAGTGTACTCCCTATCCAGTGTACTCCCTATCCAGTGTCTCCTATCCGTGTACTCCTTCAGTGTACTTACCCTACCTAGTGCACTCATATCTAGTGCAACAACTATCTAATGTACTCCCTATCCAGTGTACTCCCAATCTAGTGTATTTCCTATGAAGTTACATTTTCATATTGATAAAATGTAATATTGTATTTATTTGTTTAGCCTACTTCAATCTCTTAGGTTTTTTTTCTCTTCTCACTGTTGATGTCTGTTAGCCTCGTGAGACCATCCTGATCTCGCGAGCTTTCAAGGTTTCACTCGCAGATCAGTCTGGATACTTTCCGTTAAAGAAAATTTGGGAGCAGTTCACCAAACGAACGTCCAATCAGCGTTGGCTTTGAGGCGGGTTGAGGTGTGACGCAACGAGAAGCGCGACAGTTCAGTCTTAAGAACATGGCGGCTTCAGCGGATGAAACTAGCATCAGTGTGGCTATCAAGCAAGTTTTATCGGAATTACTACAGAGCTAACGAGCCTTTACCTGCAGCAGCAAGAGTAGCCTAGCCTGGCTTGTGGTTGTGTTTTCGTCGTCGCTCTCATATGCTTCGTTGATCTGATTGGTTGATTTGGCCCGTCTATCACCAACATAGGCCAATCAGCTAACCAGTATTTTCGCCCCTTACCAAAACTACTTCAACGGAAGGTTTCCAGATGGATATGCGGAGCAAATCCATCTGGCGGAGTCAGGTTAGATGTCTGTATCCTTTCATTTGCAATATTAAAATAATAATACAAAAATAATAATAACCTGCAGGACAATTGGTACATGTTTGTCTCTTATTCAGTGATGTAAAATTGTTTGCACAACAGGGACATAATCACAGAAAACATGCCAGGCAACTACAAATCAGAGTTTCCAACAACTTTTGCAATTCTTGATTGCACAGAGATAAAGATAGAGAAACCCAGCTCACTGTTATTGCAAAGTCTAACACACTTCAGTCTCTGAGCCTTTTTTATAGCCTGTTTGCTATGAAAGAAAATCAGAGATGAAGAGTATAAGTGTGATGTAATGACTTAAATTTGCTGTCTTATTATTTTAGTTATCAATGAATGATAAAAAGAGGGGAACTGTGGGAGAAATTTAATGTTTAAATTGTTAATTGTTGCAGCACACACAGTTATACACATTTTCTGGTTAATAGTGATTCTTCGCCTCATATGCCCTTTCCTTGTATGTCTTGTTATGTATGTTAAATGTTTTGAATGTGACATCTTTTTGTTCTGTTTTGTTTTATTTTAATTACTGCTGCTTTGATCAACATATTTGGAATGTTTTTGTAACTTATTTTCCTTTTGGTGATATCATTTTCGATATTTGGTTACTGTTTGTTTTATTGGTAAATCAATAAAAAACTATTTTTTGTTGCAAAAAATAAATAAATAGGTAAAGGATCTCCCGCCAGCAGTTGATTTTTAAATTCTAGGTATTATCAACTGGCCAGTATTTTGAGATCGCAATAGATGTGAAGGACTATAATGCGTAAGAACTCGCTCAAGTACAGGGGTGCTAAACCATTTGTTTAATAGGGAGCCCAGGCAGTGTTGACAGAACCAGGCTAATATGGTCATACTTCCTGGTTCTGGTAAGAACTCTAGCGGCTGCTAGATCTAGCCTTGAGGTCATGAATGCATGAACTAACTGTTTTTTATTGAAATGTCGTAATTGAGATATATTTTTAAGATGGAAGAATGGGGTATTACAAATGCTATAAACGTGGCTTTCAAATGAACGATTGGTATCAAAGAGCACACACAGGTTCCTAACCGACGACGAAGACTTGACAGCAGCCAATAATTGTGAGACAGTATTCTAGGTTAATTCGTGCGGAGGTTTTTGTCCAATCATTAGGAACTCTGGGTTGTTGTTTTTTTCAGAATTAAGTATTAGGAAATTACTAGCCATCCAAATTTTTATATCAGCTATGCATTCCGTTAATTTCTTGAATTGGCAAGTTTCGTCGGGGCACGAAGAGATGTAGAGCTGAGTATCATCAGCATAACAGTGAAGACTCATCCCATGTTTCCTAATTATATCTCCCAAGTTTAGCATGTACAGAGTGAACAGCAACGGTTCTGGGATGCTGAGGAGATGAAACTGATCAGGAATATTATTAATAAAGCAATCTTTAGTGGCAGAAGTGATAGTTCTAACATACTGTATTTGTAACACAGAGTGGGCTTTGCAACCTTGGCTAAATGGAGTATACAGGAGATTAGATAGTGATCTGAGATGTCATCGCTCTGCTGCAGAATTTCCACATTCCACACGTATACTTCTGTCACTGCTTCATTAGTAGCTCAAACCACTTCCAAGAAAGTACTTTTCCCAACCTACTACCACATCTACTGGTGGCCTGTCTGCTGTAACCTGACTCCGCCAGATGGATTTGCTCCGCATATTCATCTGGAAACCTTCCGTTGAAGTAGTTTTGGTAAGGGGCGAAAATACTGGTTAGCTGATTGGCCTATGTTGGTGATAGACGGGCCAAATCAACTAATCAGATCAAGAAGCATATGAGAGCGACGACGAAAACACAACCACAAGCCAGGCTAGGCTACTCTTGCTGCTGCAAGTAAAGGCTCAATAGCTCTGTAATTCCGATAAAACTTGCTTGATAGCCACACTGATGTTAGTTTCATCCGCTGAAGCCGCCATGTTCTTAAGACTGAACTGTCGCGCTTCTCGTTGCGTCACACCTCAACCCGCCTCAAAGCCAACGCTGATTGGACGTTCGTTTGGTGAACTGCTCCCAAATTTTCTTTAACGGAAAGTATCCAGACTGATCTGCGAGTGAAACCTTGAAAGCTCGCGAGATCAGGATGGTCTCACGAGGCTATGTCTGCTGTAGCTCATAGGTGTCCCTGTCAATCCTCTCAGTAACTCCAAATCCTCGCTAAAATCTGAAGAAAAATGTGATGCCTATCTAGTAAACTATCTAGTGTACACACTATCTAGTGCATTCCCAATCTAGTACACTATCTAGTGTACTCCATATCTAGTGTACACACTATCTAGTGCACTATCTAGTGTACATACTATGTACTGTACTATCTAGTGTATTGGAAAAACCCACACCTAAATGACTGACAAATCTCAATGCTAGAGTTTTCAGATACATCTAGTGTACACACTATCTAGTGCACTATCTAGTGTACTCCCTATGAAGTGTACTCCCTATCTAGTGTACTCCCTATAGAGTTACATTTTCATATTGATAAAATGTAATATTGTATTGATTTGTGTAGCCTAATTCAATCTCTTAGGTTTCTCAGTGATATGATTATAATAAATCAAAATGTATTAAAATAATCAAATGAAAAAGGAATACTTGTTACAGATCATAAATGAGTAATAACTAACAGATAGATAGCTAGGCTTGATGCTTCTTGCCTCTGCCAACTGCTGGTGTCTCAGAGTGGTGATTGCAAGGAACAGCGAAGAGTCTCTCTCATTCTTCTTCTTTTATATGTTTTTTGCTCAAGAGTGCTTGTGCGTAGCAAGCATTTATGCAGATGTTAGTTGACTATACAAATCACAAAATTTGCGTTATTTTGTCACTTATTGGGATAAGTGTGCTAGCTGTAGCCATTTACATCCAGTCTTTGTGCTAAGCTAGGCTAGTGGTGGGTGCGTCAGACAGAGTTACAGCACGCACGGGAATGAAAAAGGTATGTATGGACTTATCTAACTCTGGGAGATACGGTGAATAAGCTAAAGTCCAAAAAAGTCGGCGTGCTCTTTTAAGTTACAAGATCCAACTCATATTACTTAAAGTAATATTGACTTTTAAATAAAAATCAATCAATCAAACTCCTTCAATAGTGTTTAAAGGGTACCTATTATGGCATTTAAAATGTTCCTAATAATGTTCTGGCAGTCCCCAACAACAGTTTTACATGCATGCAATGACAAAAAACACTTTTGTTGTCTTATAATATGCATTTATTTTTACCTGATTTGCTCATCGATTCCCAAATGATTCGTTTGACGACTCATTTTTCAAACCCCGCCTTTGCGTGACGCTAATCCGCTGTGATTGGTCAGACGACCCAGTCAGTTATTTTTCGCGTTAACCCAATATTGATAAAGCACTGCAGTACTACAATACGCTCTATTCTTTATGACAACTCCAATAACAACGACAAACATTTTACATATTTCAAAACACACACACAGCTTAGAGACCTAAGCGCTGAGCGTAAATGACACACCACACACACACACACACACACACACACACACACACACACAACACACACACACACACACACACACACACACACACACACACACACACACACACACACCACACACACACACACACACACACACACACACACACACACACACACACACACACTTATTGAGCATGCTACAAAACCCATTAAAAGCAACAATTATTAACAGTACTTACAGGTTGTGATTCGGAGGATGAAGCCGATTCAAATAAACTTCACTGTAAGCCCTTACAGGTTGATTGAACTTAAAAAATTTATGGAAACTCGTTGCCCTAAAAAAGTTAATTTTGTAATGTTGAAATAACAGCATATTTTAAGTTTAATCTACTTAAGATTTCAAATGCATTTAATTGAAAACTTTTAGTTCATTGAACTAACAGTTTTTAATGCAATTCAATTGAAACTTTAGGTACATTAAACTTAAAATATGTTGTTTTTTCAACAATACAAAATTAACTTTTTTAGGGCAACGAGTTTCCATAAAGTTCAATCAACCTGTAAGGGCTTACAGTTTCCATAAATGTTTTAAGTTCAATCAACTTGTAAAGGCTTACAGTTATGCACAGACAACATATGTGAAACCTACAATCTGGATGAATGTTGTGAGTAGACAGAACCCAAAACTTTAATTTAAATATAGCTATTTACTGTAAATGATTTAATAAAGATACACCTGCATTACAAATAAGGACAAAGGATAACAATCATTTTTTTGAACTTTCAATTTATTTTAATTCACTTATCGAAATCAGTTTTCAAAGACTGAAAAAAACAAAGAAATATCTTAAAATCAAATGTTAAATCTTTAAAACAGTGTTTTAAAACTTTTCCAAATATTATAAGCACAGTGTTATACTGTATTATTAAGGAACATGAACATTTGTCCAACCCTAAGGCATAGTTCAATGAAAAGGAACGTTTTTTATCTAACGATTCTGAAAGAGAACCAGAAAAACTTACATTTCCAGATCATCTTGATTAGCCTTGCTTTAAACTTGAATCTGCAGAGTAAAAAAAAAACATTATATTGCTTTTTACATAACAAGAAAAAAAATATATATATTTTTTGATCTGTTATCTACTAAATTTATATCCAAAATAAAGTACTATCTAGAGAAAAATGCAAGCAAATATGCAATATTTACATTTCCAGATCATCTTGATTAGCCTTGCTTTGAACTTGAGTCTGCAGAGTAACAAAAAAACATTAGATTGCTTTTTACATAACAAGAAAAAAATTATATCTTTTTTGATCTGTTATCTACAAACTTTATATCCAAAATAAAGTACTATCTAGCTAGAAAAATGCAATACTTACATTTCCAGATCATCTTGATTAGCCTTGCTTTGAACTTGAATCTGCAGAGTAACAAAAAAACATTAGATTGCTTTTTACATAAGAAAAAAAAAATATTTTTTTTTGATCTGTTATCTACAAACTTTATATCCAAAATAAAGTACTATCTAGCTAGAAAAATGCAATACATACATTTCCAGATCATCTTGATTAGCCTTGCTTTGAACTTGAATCTGCAGAGTAACAAAAAAACATTAGATTGCTTTTTACATAATTTTTTTTTTTTTATCTGTTATCTACAAAATTTATATCCAAAATAAAGTACTATCTAGGTAGAAAAATGCAAGCAAAATGCAAGCAAATATGCAATACTTACATTTCCAGATCATCTTGATTAGCCTAGCTTTGAACTTGAATTTGCAGAGTAACAAAAAACAATTTATATCCAAAATAAAGTACTATCTAGCTATCCATTTATTTATTTAGCATGTCATGATACACTAGACTCGCATTAACTGAAATGTAGGCCTACTAACGTTAGCTAACACCACGCTGATGAGCACGAGGTTGCTTTTCTTTGGCTAGACTACATAACTACATGGGCTAGTATTTCTTGCGGGCAGTCGAATTTCAATTTAAGCTACTTGTTTAATACTTCACTCACAAAGAAATGTAAAAAATTCTAAAAGGTTAATGATAAAGTTGCGCTTTAAGCCACGTTGAACATTTCTAATATGGCAAACCGCCAAGATGCAAAAAAACCATCGAAAAAATATATCGTTTTACACAACAAACGACATTTCCCAGTTCATTTGACGATCCCAAAGAGCATAACTTATGTATCAGAACTAACTTATAAAAGTGTCGGTTGCGACTGATCGATACAACGTTAACATGTAAACACAGCCTAAACTTACATATAGTTTTACTGGCTAAATCTTATACATCTCATTTATCTATGTGTTATAACGTATTCGCTGTTTCAGACCAAAATGTACTACTACTCACCAGCAAACGTGCATGATGAAAGTCCAGATAAACAGACGAAAATGCGCGCTCCATCCATGTCTGACGTCAGTTCAAAGAGCCAATCAACATCTTCCTTGTATTGCGTTGCATTGACAACAGACTAAAATAAGCTAAGTTAAGTACATTCAATCTAAACAATTCAATAGAATGAAAAGTATCATGCAAATCGTACAACAAACTAAAAACATGGAGTAATAATTGTGCAAACATTTTGGAGTTTATGTTTATTGTACCCAAGTAGTTTGAATTAATACAATTTCAGGGATAACAGTGTTGGTACTAAACGTTCCTTCAGTATCAACCGACTCGCGAATCCACACTTGAAAGCATTTATGTTTGTAAAGGAATCCTCATTAAAATAACGCGAACACAGCTCAAGGTGGCTATACTTGTGTGGTATAGTTGTAAATATAAACTCTAGCCACTGATTCTGAACATGCTCGTCCCTGGGCAGTGAAAAAAAGTTCGCTTTTGATTCGCACTACAGAACAGAGTCTCGTCGACATGATGTTTTCACTGTTTTCTGGCGCGCGCAATGAGTGGGCGTGTCTTATTCAAATAACTTGTACAAGTGACGTACGAAAGTTAGAGAAAATGCATCGTTCGTCTATCGATTCATATCAGCGACTCAGAGTCGACTCTTACTTTTGAGAGACAATAACTTTGTATACGGTGAACTTTCATATTTAAAACTTTGCAGGATGTTTTCGTTCACTTAGATCTATGTTACACACTACATGAAAGGTAATTTTCAAAATTCCATGATAGGTACCCTTTAAAAAGCATCCCAGGATGCATGAAGTCGAGTGAATGTTCAGAATCAGAGCTGGAATCTACACAAAGAACAAGTCTAGATTTAAGTTTAGTTGAACATGTTTTGATCACTATTCACTACATAACTTTCATTTTGTGTTACTTTGGTATTATTATAACATTTAAAAACATACAATAAGGTTCCATTTCTTAACAAGAACTAACAATGAAAAATACTTCTAAAGCATTTATTTTTCTGAGATTATATTCAAATCAGAAGTTGTATCTGTTAATATTATTTAATGGACCTGAACTGACAATGAACTAACAATAAACAGTTGTATTTTTACTTACTAACATTAACAAAGATTATTAAATACTGTAACAAATATATTGCTCAGTGTTAGTTAATATTAGTGTAGGCCGGATCAAAGAAGCTTTTCCGATCAGCGGCTAAAGGTCTCTGTGCGTTATCGTCTTTCTGCGTGGCAAAGTGATTTGATTAAATGAAATACATTTTCTCATATGTATGAACTCGTTTTTTCATCTGACTCTGCTTACACTTCACATCACGGGCTAGTCTGGGTTACAGAATCGCGCCAGCCTCTCGTTGCATTTCATTATATAGACAGACCAAGGCAGAAACCTCTTTTCAAGTGTAAACGTGAGTTCACAGTGGGAATTTACATTACTGTCCCAGATTTACTGGGAGCAGAAGTTGATTTAAATGAAACCATTTGATAAGAATAGTAATTTGAATTGAGTTTACACCTTCTGAGAGCTGGAGACCATTTGCCTGAAAGACACACTCTCCTATGTGTGTGAATTATCTCTAAACTCTTAAATACCTTATTACCTTTTGTTTTACTTCTCTGGGAATGAGACCTTTGTACCAGTCGCACTCAGACATTTCAAATGATATCAAACATGTGTAATGTGTAAACACAGTATGATAATTACAACCCATATAGATTTTTGGGTGATCTCAGCATGATAACACAAGAGCAGTGTTGGGCAAGCTGCTTAGAAAATGTAGTGAGCTAAGCTAGCAGTTACTCTACATTAAATGTAGCTTAACTACACTGGAGCTACCACCCTGGGAAATGAAAGCGTAGCGTAAGTTCTGCCAGGAAGACTTAATTGTTACGTCATTTATTACCTTCTCATCTATCCAATCGCGTTCTAATACGTGAAGTATAAAAGATCCATTCTTACACTTGTCTGAGTTTGCAGATGCTTCCACTTACCACCTACCACCAACCTTCCCACCACCACCAGGATGGTCCCTTCAATACCCCAAGGGGGGTCGGCTGCGCCCCTGCCTTCATCTTCAGGCAGGAAAGGCAGAATCCGTACCCTCGGATCGCGAGTTACGGACGAGGCCTACGCCAAAGAACTTTATTGCATATATTGCTTGCTGGGCTGTCAATAAAATGCATAATTGTACAGTATCTTCTCTCCCGAGTCTTTTGTGGTAGAAATGTAGCAAGCTAAGCTACAGCAATATGGCAAAAGAAGTTTATAAAAATTAAAGGGGTGGTGTGAGGTCCAAAAAGGTAGTTTGTTGCCTGAGCGCAACACCATGCCATAGAGGGTTAACATTTAAAAACAATTGAAATTCCATTGAAATCACGTTGATCCTTAGTTCAGTTGAAATTTCAACATTGTTTCAATTTTCCTGATAATTGAAATACCATTGAAATTCCGTTGATCTATGGACAGGATTTCAATGTTTCAATATTAAAACAGGTTGCAAAATGATGTAGAATCATCATCAGAGTTCGATGTTGATTCAATAACTTAATGTTGACAACGGAATGTTGATTTAACATAGTTTCAATGACTATTTGCTATCGTTTTTTTTTCTCATCATAGCCTACAAATGTCTTCGTTTATAGTCTGTCTGACATGTCTGTCATGGATTTGCACTGAATTGATTCTCAAAAATAGGGAACAACGTGCGTTCCGAATCAGTTCAATACCGAACAAGACTTTTATGTGTCAAATACGGTACGATTCCGCATTTTACGGAATGGTTGGCAACCCTAAAATCAGTCTTTGCTCAAATGGCATTCACACGTGTTTGTAATAGCTATAATGTGTAATGTGTCAATATATAGCAACGAAATATCCATCGGTTCGCTTCGCCCGCCCACACCCTCAGGCTAATGTGTCACATCTACAGTTCTGTGAAATTTCTCAGGTGAAATATTCTATAGCCAGTCCATGCATGTGCGAGCTGTAGGCTATATCTCCAGTTTCTTCTTGTTGTGAATCTGACTTAGTCTATTGCAGCCCATAGAGCCCCATTGTGAACCCGGAAATGTTGAGTAGCCTCATCTAAAATGTCATTGCAGAAATGTGAAGTATGAGTCCCCAGCATTCAGAAACTGCTGGATGCAAATTTGCATACACTCAAAAAAATGATGTATTGGCTTTACTTAACTTTTTTATGTAAACAGGTTCCACCGGTTCCACATAACTGGGTTACGTTAAACATAATTTGTTCATGTAACTTCAACATCATGGAAGTAATTTTAAGTGATCCAATTAAACTCTGAGCTGAGTGTTAAATGAACACTGAAGCAGTGTTAAAGTTAATGAGATAAGTGAATAATTGAGTGATGATTGAGCATTATTGAAGACACCTGATGTTAACAAGCAGAATCACTCAAGGAGAAAACCGGAATTTCAGGTCACCAATATGGAGATCATTGTGTGTTTTAGTTGGGCTCTTGACCCTCACATTATTAACTTTAGATTGTGTTTGGCTGTGTACATGAGTTATAACAGACAGATGATCAATTAGAAAAGGTGATCTGATGATGTTGGTTGTGTTTTAACATAATCATTATATCACAATGATTTGACCTGAATCACTGAACTCATATAGAACCCAATCTCTGAGTTAAAGGTGGGGTATGTGATTCTCTTTTTTGTCCATTTTTGACTCAAAGCATGGGAGTTGCACAGATATATAAAGTGAAAAAACAAGTATAACCAAAGATGTTTATTGGAAAACAGAATGTACTTTCTGGCAGTCTTAATCTTCTGAGCTATAAAATATACTATAATGAAACTGTTAAAGGTTTATGAAAATGCAGTGTTACCAGTCCTGAATGCCGCAGATGACTCATCTGAAAGGTTTTTCAATTGAAAATAATATACACTGAGATGTTAAAAGAAATGATTGCCACTAATAGGGCATTAGTTAAATTTTTCTAATAAAACTAAATGGCTATAAAGATATCTTTAAATGGAGACCTTAAATGATAGAAGTGACATTTTTGACTAGTTTATTCTGACCAGTAATTTTTTTTTTGTCTCATCTTAGCCTTCACCATGATCAGACAGGTGACTCCGGTTTAGGGCTGGGTATCGAGTTTGATACTTTTTAGGTACCGACTGAATTGATTCGATACTATTAACGAAATATGTCTTGTTTTTCAGTACCAAATTTCGATACCTAAGGGATATCTCGTCAATAATAAGCATGCGACATGATTGGGTGTGGCAGGAAAACGGTAGTTTACGTTTGCCCAGAGACGTGGCTCGTCGCACGTGAGGCTTTTGTGTGCGTGTCTGTGTGTGTGTCCCAACCGAGATAGATAGAAAATATGTGGAAAAGATCAGAAGTGTACCTACCTATGTACCAGACTCGATGCCAGGTAATCCGTCTTCGACTGCAAGAACTGGAGCACGTCACAAATGATCCGAAACTCAGCGTAACCTATAGGACACTTGCCTCACAGACATGAGAAATAGGCCTATAGATGGTCAAAATGTCTACTGTTAAACGAAACAATTAGAAATAAATAGTTTGATTATTTAATCCATATAGTGCGCGCGTGTTCACTATCACTACTGCAGGAATGACGAGTCAGCATCGCCATATTCATCTTTGCAGTCAACACACTCAAACACTTGTTTATTAAAGGAGTAGTTCACTTTTAAAATGAAAATTCTGTCATCATATACTCACCCTCATGTTGTTTCAAACCTGTATGAATTTCTTTCTTCTGCTGAACAGAAAGGAAGATATTTAGAAGAATGTCAGTAACCAGGCAGTTTCTGGTTACCATTGACTTGCATAGTATATTTTTTTCCTACTATGGAAGTCAATGGGAACCAGAAACTGCCTGGTTACTGACATTCTTCTAAATATCTTCCTTTCTGTTCAGCAGAAGAAAGAAATTCATACAGGTTTGAAACAACATGAGGGTGAGTATATGATGACAGAATTTTCATTTTAAAAGCGAACTACTCCTTTAATAAAAAATTTAAATATCTCCTTATTTTTCCCAGACACATCCATAATCTTTAGGCTACTTTTTGCCAGTGCTTTGCGGCAAGCTTTATGTGTGCTGAGCGTGAGGCATATATCCCGCACCCCAGTAGCCTAAATCAATTCACATTTACTGTATAGCATTTATAACAATGCATATCGTTTGAAAGCAGCTTTACAGAAAATGCATGTCTAAATTACAATTTAGAGTGATCTGTTATCAGAGGTGACTGTGTGTAATGCATTTCAATAAATTGTCATTCAGTTTCATTGTTAAACAATGCATTAAGTTAGGCTAAAGGCTGATTTCTACTTCTGCGCCAGACCTACGCCGGAGCCTCTACAATATACACTGCACGTTGGGTTTTCATTTATACTTCTGCGTCGTTGTCCACGTTGACGCGCAATTACACATGCAGAGGGAGCATGTGAAACCCGAGGGAGGGGTTCTAACAGACCAATCACAGCGCTTGCGTTTGGGTAGAATTGACGCGTTGTTACATTTTTGGAGAGTTGCACGTCAGGGTACGCCGGAGGGTACGTGTGCTAAGCACAGCCTACGCCGTAGCTACGGCGTAAGTTCGATGCAGAAGCTCAGGCAAAAGACACTGGCGCCAACGTCAGGAGTGCTGGAGGAACTCAGGGCTTTCGGAGAAGCTCACCTGAGGAGAATATCGCACGTATCCAGTCCATGGAGTGGAATGGCGAGCAAGCGAAGACACCTGAGCGGGTCCAATACTAGCTGGTTGAAGCGAGTACATGAGTGGACACTGGCTCCACTCTGAGATTATAGAATCTGGCGAATGTGTTAGGTGTCGCCCAGCCTGCAGCTCTGCAGATGTCTGTTAGCGAGGCGCCATGCGCTAGAGCCCAAGAGGATGCCACACTCCGGTTGGAGTGGGCAGTCACACCAAGGGGGCACGGTCGACCTTGCTGCTGGTATGCCAAAGCATTGGTGTCCACTATCCAGTGAGACAACCTCTGCTTGAAGAGAGCCTTTCCCTTCAGCTTACCACCATAACAGACAAAGAGCTGGTCTGAGGTCCTGAAACACTGCGTTCTGTCTACATAGGTGCGGAGAGCACGTACTGGACAGAGCAATGCCAAGGCTGGGTCTGCCTCCTCCGAGGGCAGCGCTTGCAGGTTCACCACCTGGTCCCGGAAGGGAGTGGTAGGAACCTTGGGCACATATCCAGGCCGGGGTCTCAGGATCACGTGAGAGTAAGCCGGCCCGAATTCCAGGCACGCTTCGTCAACGGAGAATGCGTGCAGGTCCCCGACCCTCTTGATAGAGGCCAGTGCAACCAGGAGCGCTGTCTTTATTGACAGGAGCTTAAGCTCCACTGATTGCAAAGGCTCAAAGGGAGCACTCTGCAGGGCAGTTAGAACCACCGCGAGGTCCCAAGAGGGAACGAGAGGTGGGCGAGGAGGATTCAGTCTCCTCGCTCCTCTCAGGAACCTGATGACCAGGTCGTGCTTTCCCAAAGACTTACCTTCTACCAAATCATGGTGTGCGGCGATAGCGGCAACATAGACTTTGAGGGTGGAGGGAGACAGCCTTCGCTCCAACCCATCTTGAAGGAAGGAAAGCACAACACTGATCGAGCATCTCCGGGGATCTTCTCAGAAGAGCACTAGCTGACGAAGAGGTTCCACTTCAAAGCGTAGACGTGTCTCGTGGACGACGCTCTAGCGGAAGTGATGGTAACCACCACCGCAGGTGGTAGGGTACTCAAACCTGCCTGGTCCCTTCCAGGAGCCACACGTGGAGGCTCCAAAGATCGGGACGAGGGTGCCACAGGGTGCCCCGTCCCTGAGAAAGAAGGTCCTTCCTCAGAGGAATGGGCCAAGGAGGTGCTGTCGTGAGGAGTAAGAGTTCGGAAAACCAGGTCCGGGTGGGCCAGTAGGGCGCAACCAGAAGGACCTGCTCCTCGTCCTCCTTGACCTTGCGCAAAACCTGCGCAAGAAAGCTCACTGGGGGAAACGCATATACCGCTACTGTGGCGGTATTGTCTGATCGGACTAGTACATGTTGACCCCTGAGCAATGCCCGGAAGCGGTGCAGGGCAAGGCGTACTGCCAGCAACTCGAGGCAATTGACATGCCATAGGCGCTGGGGTCCTGTCCAGGAGCCCGCGGCAGCATGTCCATTGCACATGGCGCCCCAGCCCGTTGTGGAGGCATCTGTTGATACAACAACATGCCTGGAAGCCTGTTCCAGGGGGACACCCACCCTGAGAAAACTGAGGTTCGACCACGGGGTGAAGGTCTGACGGCAGCTCGAAGTAACTGGTATTCGGAGCGTGCCTTGTTGCCATGCCCACCTCGGGACTCGGTTGCGAAGCCAGAGCTGAAGCGGTCTCATATGAAGCAATCCGAGCGGTGTTGCCGCGGCTGCAGATGCCATATGCCCCAGGAGCCTCTGAAAAAGTTTCAGTGGAACCGCACTCTTGTCTTGGAATTGTCTCAGACAAGTCAGCAGTGACTGCGCACGCTCGCTCGTAAGCTGCGCGGACATGGCGACTGAGACTATGTCCATACCGAGAAAAGAGATCCTCTGCACGGGGCAAGGTTTGCTCTTCTCCCAGTTGACCCGAAGGCCCAAGCGAGCTAGGTGCCGGAGAACGAGGTCCCTGTGTTCGCAAACCTGGTCTCGAGAGTGAGCTAGGATCAGCCAGTTCAGGATGCGGACCCCGTGAACCCGAAGGGGAACAAGGGCTGCCTCGACGACCTTCGTGAAGACGCGAGGAGACAGGGCTAGCCCGAAAGGGAGAACCGCGTACTGGTATGCCTGCCCCTTGAAAGCAAACCGGAGGAACGGTCTGTGTCGAGGAAGAATGGAGACATGAAAGTAGGCGTCCTTCAGGTCGATCGCTGCAAACCAATCCTGGGGCCGCACGCATTCGAAAATGCGTTTGACAGTGAGCATCTTGAACGGCAACCTGTGTAAGGAGCGATTCAGCACGTGCAATTCCAGGATTGGTCGTAATCCACCGGTTTTCTTGGGCTCACTAGCGGGCACCGTCATTGAGGAGGGGGGCTGGGGTCGCGGACACAGAGTCGGCGCTTGTTCCAGACCGTCACCCTCAGGTGGTGAGGGGGGCACTAGATCGGGGTGTGGATGAGGGGGCTCTCACTCTTGCGAGTTCACTGAGTCTCGACCTTAATGACGTGATGGTCATGTTCCCACAGAAAGAACATGAGTCATCCACGAGCGCTGCTCTAGCATGATTAATGCCCAAACATACTAGACAACGCTCGTGCCCATCAGAGTCCGATACCAATCTGCCGCAACCAGAAGTACACGGGCGAGGCATCTTTAAAAAGACGTGCCGCGTGCAAGCTCTTTTGTGAGAGAAACACTCAAGTGTTGAAGCGCCCGGGGAGACACACACTCTCTGGCAAACCACTGCACAGATAAGCAGGAAGCACGCGCTCGCCGGAGATCACCGTCACACCAACACTGAGGAACTCGTTTGTGAATCTGACAATTCAGAGATGGCTTGTGGAGAGAAGAAATAAACTTGGCTCCGAAGCGAAAACATATCTGCATATTGCGGACTTCCTCCTTTTATACCCACGAGGTGGGGCGGAGTTACGTCATGCAAATTCCGCAGACCCATGGCATTTCTTTGCCATTGGCTCGGTTTTTAATAGGGCTGTAGTCAAGACCACCTTTGTCAAGTCCAAGACAAGTCCAAGACCAGGACTAGTCGAGTCCAAGTCAAGACCGAGTCCAAAGAGGTTCGAGTCCAAGACAAGACCGAGTCCAAAAAGGTTTGAGTCCGAGTCAAGACCGAGTCCAGGACAGGAAAAAAAAAGTCTTCAGGGCCTGAATTTCGTTTTTGCCAAACAAAATTATTAAATTTATCTTGCCTAAATGTTTGCGCTCATTGCATTTTTACAATGGGGTAATGTTGTTAAGAATTTACACAACACAAGGCTTGATTTAAATTGTTCAATTAAACTGAAAAAAGTTGTACAAATAAATACAATAGAATAAAGATACAAATAAAGACAAATAAAGAGTAAAGTTTTTGAATAGGTCTAACATAGTATTCATAGACAGAAACTGAATAAAGTAATCAAATGGAAAATAACACTGGATAGTATTTTAGTCCTGAATAAATTAAACACATAGGCTCTCAATCCTGATTCCTTTAACTTAAAGCTCTCTTTTGTTCTTTTGACGAAAAAATTAATGACCGACACATATGGTTGCTGTCACTTTAAGAGCTAGTGCACGGATTCTGTGTTCATTATTGAGAATGAGGAGTCACGTGCCGTTTTGGGCGGGGTCTGAGCCGGTCGGCCATGATGGTAGGATACGCTATCGGTTACCAGGGGCAACGCCTTCAGAACCCCAACAGAGAAGCGACTAAACATTCCAGAGCTCTCTAATTTTCGCGCATTTATTATTTTGGCAGGACAGAGACGGATCTACGAATACGAGAAAAAAAGGAAGAAAGTAAAGCAATGCAAAAAGATAAGGCGAAAGAAAAGGGACCTTACTGGAAGCTCACACAAAGCGCAAAACAGCGGTATTTGGAGAAGCAGCATAAAGATATTTGTTCTTTTGCACTAATATAACAGTATTATTATTTTATTATTATTACTTATGTTGTCCATGAAACTTATGTTGTCCAAAAATATATATATTCAGTTCTCAATAAATAATGTTAAGCCATATCAAGTTGTTTCAAGCATTTATTTCAAAGAAATAAAAAAGTAATGAACAAGGCACTCAAACAACACTTTTGCGCATGTTCGTTAAGGCACAGCAAACACTGACAATCTTATCAAACCAGCAAACCAACCAAGCAATCCGGCGTATCCTCGTCAAGTCAGAGACTTGCTCTCTCTGATTCTGTGTCCATTTCGGTAACCTAAAAAACTACACATTGTTCCTATGTTTTCCATATGTATTTTGTGAGGTACTGGAGCAGTTCCCTTTCAAAGGGAACTCCCGTTGCGTCGAAATTGACGCCATGGGGAACGCTATGCGTTACGATGTCTTGAAGCACATGTAAAATCAGTCCAATGGTGTGGCGGAACGTCAGATGCGGGTGACGTCACGTACCAGGAAGCTATAAAGCCTGCTTGAGAACAGAGAGCAACAGCTTCTGTGTCTTCAGTAGCGCTCTGTGTGAATCTGTCTCTGTCTATTTATTGTTGTTTGTCCACAAGCATATTATATATCTAGACAGGAATATAATGGCGAGCAAACTGCATTTTGTATCGTGCGTTCCTCCCTGCCCTCGCTTCATTACGAGTGGGGATACAAGCGATTTGTGTGTTGTTTGTTTGGGAGTAGAGCATGCTCGGTCAGCTCTAGTAAAAGGGGGCTGACAGTGTTCATTCATAAATTCACGACGTGTTACATATGCACTATCGAGAGTTTGAGCTCTACTCCTGTTGGCTTTGTTCTCGAGGGAAGAAAGTCAATAAATATTATTTGGCTCGGATCTCGCGTTTGCTGAGGCAGCGCGTAGATGACGTGTCTGCAATAAAGATTCTGTGACTCGATCTCGGATCTCGCGTGTGCTGAGGCCGCGCGTTGGTTACGGGGCTGAAATAAGAGTGTAGTGGCTTGGATCTCGCGTTTGCCGAGGCAGCGCGTGGGTCTGCACCTCTGCAATAAGAATCAAATGGCTCAGATCGCGCGTTTGCCGAGGCAGCGCGTAGTTTATGCTTCTGCAATAAGAATCTATGGATCAGATCGCGCGTTTGCCGAGGCAGTGCGTTGATTATTTGTCTACATCTCTCCAATAAGAATCTATTGGCCCAGTTCTCGCGTTTGCCAAGGCAACGTGTATATAGTGGGTCCGCAATATGCGCAGGGAACTGAGCAGACGGGAATTTCCCTTTCTCTCTTTCACTTAATGTATGATTGCGAACTGGTGTGTTGCACACTATTATTAAATGGTTATTTTTGTGTTTGAGATTATAATATGTATTTAATTTTGAGAATTAAATTAAATATTTGTCTGGATTTGGAAGTAGATGGATAAAATAACATATTCATTCTTTCATCCAGACCAAGTTCTATCTGAGCTCATTTCTGGCTGCATTTAATTGTGATGAAATTAAATGTTAATTAGGCCTACTCATCTGAGTTGATGTCGGTTTTAAATTTGAATACACTATATTTAGCCACCTATGGTGTTTCAGGGCGCAGCGGTCTCTGGCGAGCACATATCTCAAGGACCACCCGGAAACGTAGTGGCCTCGGGATGCCCGCCCCCTCTCAGGAGGGAATCAGAGCAGTCTGTTCAGTAGTTCCCTGCCGGTCCTCCGTTACAGGGCGACGGACTGATTGCTCAACAACAACAAAATCCAGAAACCAGTCTCGAGAGGCTGGTACCTCTAGTAGAATCTTTGACAGCGTGGAAGCAACTGCAGACCATAGAAAAAGGGTATTTAATACAGTTTGGGTCTCGCCCACCCAGGTTTATGGGGGTCCTACCCACAATGGTGGGCCCCGAGCAGGTTCTGGTTATGGAACAGGAAGTAAAAACTCTGTTAGAGAAAGGGGCCATAGAACATGTACCTCCCTTCAACAGGGAAACTGGGTTTTACAGTCGGTATTTCATAGTTCCAAAAAAAAGGACGGAGGACTGCGTCCTATTCTAGATCTTCGAGTGCTGAACGACTCAGTCATGCAGCTCAAGTTCAAGATGTTAACATTGAGACAGATAGTGCCACAGATCAGATCCAAGGACTGGTTTGTCATGATAGATCTCTAGGACGCATATCTCCATCCATCCTTATCACAGGAAGTTTCTGAGGTTCGCTTTCGGGGGCGGAGCTTACCAATATCGAGTACTTCCATTCGGTCTAGCTTTATCACCCCGCACTTTCACTAAATGCGTGGATGCAGCTCTGGCGCCTCTGCGTCTGCAGGGCAACCGTATCATGAACTACATCGACGATTGGTTGATTTTAGCTCAAACGCAGCAGTTGGCGATTCGGCATCAAGATGTCGTCCTCGCCCATATGAGTTGGGGTTACGGTTGAACGCCAAAAAGAGTGTGCTTCCTCCACTTCAGAGGACCACTTTTCTAGGCGTGGTTTGGGATTCAATATCGATGCGAGCACGCCTGTCTCCTCCTCGTATAGAATCTATTCTTGTAACCGTGAAGAATATAAAGCTAGGCCTGTCACTTACTGTAAAACAGTTTCAGAGACTGTTGGGTCTTATGGCAGCAGCTTCCAACGTGATACCTTTTGGACTGCTGCACATGAGGCCCCTACAGTGGTGGCTCAGGACCAGGGGGTTTTCCCCGAGGGGCAATCCTTTTTGCAAAATCAGGGTCACGCGGCGTTGCTTACGTGCCCTGGCTATGTGGAAGAAACCTTGGTTCCTGTCCCAGGGCCCTGTGTTGGGAGCTCCTTGTCGTCGCAAGTTGCTAACGACGGATGCATCCCTCACAGGCTGGGGGGGCGATCCTAGAGGGTCGCGTAGGAGGAGACATTCTGTCGAGACAGGGGCTGAGGCCCGGGGATGAAGGCTCCACCCCGAGGTGGTGGAGCAGATATGGAAGTGGATTTGTTTGCTCCTTTCGGACTGGACGCTATGGTACAGACGTGGCCGAGGCTGCGGCTGTATGCTTTTCCCCTAATCGCTCTGCTCCCGGGAGTTCTGGAGAGAGTTCGCAGGGACCGGGTTCACCTACTTCTTACAGCCCCGCGCTGTCCGGGCAGAGTATGGTTCCCCGACCTGGTGTCTCTTCTCGACGGGCCTCCCATGGAGTTACCCGTCAGGAGGGACCTTCCGTCCCAAGCAGAGGGCTTAATATTACACCCTCGCTCAGAACTGTGGAATCTGTGGGCTTGGCCTCTGAGGGGGCCCAGCTCATAGTGTCAGGTCTCTCAACTGAGGTTGTTGAGACCATTCTACAATCCAGAGCTCCCTCCACGAGGAAACTTTATGCCCTGAAGTGGAGTGTTTTCACTTCCTGGTGTAGTGACCGTCGGCTGGACCCAGTCAACTGCCCAAGTGGTACAGTACTGGAGTTCCTGCTAGAACGGTTCACTGCGGGTCTGACCCCATCCACTCTAAAGGTTTATGTGGCGGCCTACGTGCTTACCACATTCCTTTGGGTGGAATGTCTATAGGGTAAGACCCTTTGGTATCTCGTTTCCTCCGTGGGACGTAGTATTCGGACCAGGAAAGAAATAATTTGCTTTGCCCAGTTCGGGCATTAGATGCTTTTCCACAGAGCTGAAGCCCTGTGGCGTAAAACTGATCAATTATTTGTGTGTTTTTTGGGTCCCTTAGGAAAGGGTCACCTGCATCTAAGCAAAGAATGAGCAAGTGGGTGGTTGAGGCCATTTCACTTGCTTATGAGGCGGCCGGACAGCCCTCTCCTTTGGCTGTCCGGTCTCACTCTACTAGGAGTATGGCGGCCTCCAAGGCATTTATATCAGGAGTTTTCATTCAAGATGTTTGTGTCGCGGCAGGCTGGTCCTCACCGCACACCTTCGTCAGGTTTTACTCTCTGGACCTGGACTCTACACCAGGGTCTCAGGTTTTGTCTTCTTAGAGCTGCTCACTCGATTTCACACAAGACAGACATCTCGTAGCTATGGTGGCGTTGGTATAGACGTTCCCCATGGCGTCAATTTCGACGCAACGGGAGTTCCCTTTGAAAGGGAACGCCTTGGTTACAAATGTAACCTCGGTTCCCTGAAGAGGGAACGAGCGTTGCGTCGCCTTGCCATACCTCCTTCATGCCTGTCAGCGACTACTTCAGACTTTACGAAGCTGTCGCTCTCTGTTCTCAAGCAGGCTTTATAGCTTCCTGGTACATGACGTCACCTGCATCTGACGTTCCGCCACACCATTGGACTGATTTTACATGTGCTTCAAGACATCGTAACGCATAGCGTTCCCCATGGCGTCAATTTCGACGCAACGCTCGTTCCCTCTTCAGGGAACCGAGGTTACATTTGTAACCAAGGCGTTTTTAACGCCACAGTGACTTCCAGGCATGGTAAAACAGTCCGGAATTGCAAGAATCTCCTCTACTACCGAGTTAACAACACACGTAAACAATCATGTTTTGCCACGGGAATCCTACCAACATGGCGGAAAGGGGAGGGGCTACTGTACCATGACGTCAACTCCTCATTCTCAATACTGGCATGCGTTTTATGCTTATTAAAGACAAAACCGACTATGTTTAGAGTATACTCACGAAGACCGAAATTGACACAGTTTTGCGTGTTAAAGCAATATAATCCATGAAAAATAACTTTTGTTACTGGCCAGCTCAGCTGTTCTTGAGGCGGATTTTCTATGAATGTGCGCATAGTCATCCCAGAGAGCGCGCGAGCACTGATAGTTTAAAATTGCTTGAATGTTAAACTGGTAAGACTTAAAAAGACGTGCAAATGGTAAACTTTATTCACGATGCACTGCTGGCCCGATTGTGCAAGTGAATATTCCGTCATGTTCCGACTCCTGAATGCGAGTGTGTATTATCGCGGCAGCGCTTGATGCTTGCCTTCCAAAACACATTTTGAGAGAAGACGCGGCACCGCTGAACACTCACGCTGTTTGTGAAATTGCGTCTGGCAGATAGTTATTAAAAGAATGATTTGATTTTATAATCTGTGTGGATTACGATTGCAGGAATATCCCGCATTATAAATGGGAGACCTGCGGGAATGATTGAAATTATGTGCAATACCCGCGCCGAAATTCGAGCTCTGGTCTTATGCATGACATTATCAAGACAGTAATTTTGGGTTATTATTTGTTGATCTAAAAGCAAAAGTGTCACAGCACCCAGGATTTTTAAGTAGTAGCTAGATAGTAACTATAGTAACAGCATGAGAAGACGCGCTCCGTTGTAGTGAGCACTTGGTCGGTTAATTTTGGCATTTTCTAAGTTAACATTACTCTAATAGGCTAGTAAAAAATGAACACAAATACAAAAATGTTGGACTCGGTCAAGACCAAAAGCCATATTTGGCAAGACCAGTGGCCGAGACCGAGACAAGTCCAAGTCCGAATACCAGCGAGTCCGAGACAAGTCCGAGACCATAGAAAAACGGTCTCGAGTCCGGACTCGAGTACTACAGCCCTTGTTTTTAATACTCAAAGTTGATAGGCTTTCTAAGTGAAACCCCATTCGTTGTCATCGTAACTCGGAGTGCAGCGAAAGGGAACTACAGACTCAAAATATGTGTTAAAAAAAAGTCAACAAACAGGTAATGTAATATTGTTAAAATGGATTTCATAAAATTGGTATAGAAAAAAAAATCGTTCAGTAACCGGTATCGAATTCAAGGTATTGGTATCGAAAATTGTTACAATACCTATAACCAGAGTTGTGGTCTCGAGTCGCATGACTTGGACTTGACTTGGACTCGAGTCCTAAATTTGATGACTTGCGACTCGACTTGACATAATCAAAGATGACTTGCGACTCGACTTAGACTTTGACAACAATGACTCGCGACTTGACTCGGACTTGAGCCCTGTGACTTGGAAAGACTTGACCTACCTACTAAAACCACAGATCAGAGTTGTAATAATCACTGTAGTATAGCACTGTATCACTGACGCATGATCACAGCTGATTAGTGCTGCTTTCGCGCGTTTGGCACTGAGCCAGAGAGCCAGAGTGCGTTCAGCAGCGCTTCTCGGTTGTCATTTATCACACGTTCAGACAGTTTTCAACCAAATAATGTTTTTTTTTATATTTTCTTTTTCTTTAAATACACAAGTAAACCATTTATAATTTGAGAAAAAAACGCGGAAATAAATAAATGTGTTTTTTTTTCCCACAACAAACGCACATTTTAGCCTATAGATAACTATAAAGTCTTCTACCTGTTCACCAGCCACTTACTTTCATGTCTTTTGGGAGAAATGGATGGATTTACGTTTTGTAAATGACAGGCACGAAGCCCCAAAAAGTGTCACGTGAAAGTTGATTCGTCACCATGGAAATAGGAATGTTCTACAATTACTGTTGCGTAAACAAAATAATTTAACCAGGGACTCAATAGTTTAAACTTAATGTGTAGCAAATCACGATTAATTTTCCCAATGAACAGTTACTTTTATTTTTAAATCTGCATTGCCACATTCTCTCTCACACACAACAAAATGTGTAGCAGTTATTTCTATTAAATGATTTTGCCTTTGTTACTGGGTAACCAATAGGCTAAATTATTATTTTTTTTCACTGCTTTTTCGATATTTTGGCACACGTAAGAACAATCCCTAAAATGAACTGAGATAGATGGGTAGCCTGGTAATACCAGACTCTGCTACTTCACTTTGCTTCGTAGACAGAGTCTGGCATAGCATAATAGAGAAGTGTTTTCTCTCTCGCTAGGGGGCGATTTCTGAAGTTTAAAATCATTGGTTACCCGTAAGCCAATCAGATAAGTTTATTCATGACGTATGTTATGCGCTGACACAGCCGCATCGATCCACAGACATCATGCATCGAACTCAAATCTATGATCGAACTTCCACTGTAAACACTTGATGATGCGAGCGAAATACCGGAGTGAACATGGCTGTAAACGACTTTTTTGATCGGTGAGTGATGTAATAGAATGACTGCTGCACTTGACAGGGCGCAAACAAGCAGAGAGAGAGAGAGAGAGAGAGAGAGAGAGAGAGAGAGAGAGAGAGAGAGAGAGAGAGAGAGAGAGAGAGAGAGAGAGAGAGAGAGAGAGAGAGAGGAGAGAGAGCGAGCGAGCGAGCCCCGGCCGGCCGCGCGCACTATCACGTCTTTAAACAAACAACACGAGCGCTGTCTTGCTCTCTCTCCCTCGCAAATATTAATCAAAATCAATCGACTAGTAAAAGGTCGGAACACCTCAGTTTCACGTGGAGCATTTGGAGATTTTTAGAGATTAGAGACTCTAGGAACAACATCTCAATGAACAACATCTCAACACTAAATTATAAAGGCCTGTCTTATATAACGTTAGCCGCCTGTCTCAAATACAAGCCGGTGCAGTTCGACGATTTGGGCAAATAAAAGCCCGGGCTATTATTTGAAGTTTTACGGTATTTAAGACCTGGAAAAGAAAGGAGACACTGACCTGTCAAAAGGCTCCCCAGTTTCTCGTTGACGATCGGTAGTTGATAAATTAAACTTTTCCCAAAGGGAGTAGGGCCACAACATCACCTCCATTCAAAATGTTTAATACACACTCTTCTTGTTCAGGCTTCAGTTTGCTAATGCCGGGAATATTCTCCACAACAGAGCGAATTGCATCCGCGTCTCCCTATCCGCGGTCGTTTTCGATTTCTCTGACCTAATCTTAAACTCGGCGCTTGGCGAGTACGTCACGGCTTTCAGCCCGCCTTCTGTTCGCTGATTGGCCCGGCTGTTTTCAGGCCGGTGGAAAACAGAAAGATAGGCTGCTATCTCAGACTGACTACAGGAGTGAAATGAAATTAGCGGAAGTAGGAAGTCTGACGTAGTCAGGCTAATAGATGGGTGCCCTTAGTGAAAATTTTATCGCAATAAATATGAAATTAAACTGCTAATTCATGAACATATTTTACAAGCCTTCCTGATATATTATATGCATTTCATTTTCTATTGTAATTAACACTGAGACACTAATTTGTGCAAAAAGCACTAATGACTTGTTTAAGACTTGAAGCTTAAACTTGAGGACTTGCGACTTGACTTGGACTTGCCTGTCTTGACTCGGGACTTGACTTGGGACTTGTCTGTCTTGACTTGGGACTTGACTTGGGACTTGAATGCAAAGACTTGAGACTTACTTGTGACTTGCAAAACAATGACTTGGTCCCACCTCTGCCTATAACTATATTCACTATAATGTATACATTCAGCATTGCTATGTTGACATTTTGAAGAGGTCTAATGGATTTTAGTGATTAGTAATGCTGTCATTAACTTCTCCCAGTTTTAACACTATTAAAATAAAAGTAAAAAAATACGTTTTTTTACTCCACTAGAAAGATTTTTTTTTTCCCATTTTTTTATTTATTTTATTTATTTTTTTGTTGAAAAATAAAGACCTAACATATAGTGTCATTTTATCTAGTGGAACCATTGAAGCATATGTGAGTGATTTAAGGAACAAAGCAAAGATGTGCAGATTTGGTGATCTGACAGATGAACTCAAAAGAGACAGACTCGTGTGTGGCGTGACCAATGATGGTATGAGAAAAATTCTATTGAGAGTCAGTGAGTTGACACTAGCCAAAGAAATAGAATAGTCAAATCCACGAGCTGACAGATCTGCGCACAAAGACTCTTGCAGCGCCTAAAAGCAACACTATCGTGGACCGTGTGTTCCACAAGACAAAGACTAAATTGCACAAGGATTTAAACAAAGATCCAACTCTGCTCGCACAGGCTCTCAAATCATAGTAAATTGTAATAGTGGAGGCAAACATGAAGCAAAAAAGGAAAATCTTATGGTCAGCAGTGCCAGAAATGTAAAAAATGGAATCATTTCCAAAAGTGATGTAAAACTACACCAAAGCACATGCCAAATAGACGGAGAAGAGCTGTAGACCAGCTCAAAGCAAAATAAACTTCCACAGATAGCGCAGATCAATCCTACTGGATGGAGTTTCACTTGAAAAGGCTGCTGTACGAACAGTGGAAAAGAAAACCCCTCAAAAGACTGAGCTAATTTGCTCTGTGTATATCAAAAGGACATTCAGTTGATCTTCAAGTAGACACAGGGGCCAAATGTAATGTCATTTCTGAGGCTTTGTTTATGAAAATAAAAAAATGGAGAGGATTTAAGCTCATCGAAGCAGACCAAGCTCATAGCCTATGGAGGTGGGGAGATACCCACAGCAGGCTTTGCCACTTTCACCTGCCACTCGTCAGAAAGGGGATAAAACCTCTCGTTCTACGTGATAAATAGAAACGTGCAACCATTGATAGGTCTGCCAGACTGCTTACAAATAAAACTGGTCTCGTTCAACAAAGAAATTCATCATGTGACAGTTGATAAAGTTTCAAGCTTTGCAAGCAAAATTCATTCTGAATATTCAGACAGGATGAGATTGGTAAACTTCCAGTAACATATTCAATGAGACTGAACCCAGCAGTGCACCCAGTTGTAAAACCCAAAAGCTGTGATCCCCAAGTCACTGCAGAAAGAATACATCACTATTCTTCACAGAGGGAGAGCACGAAATGCAGAGCACGGGGTGTAGTGTTTTGGCCTTCAATGAAGAACGACATGGAAAAGGAATGTGCTTCATGTTCTGTCTGCAATGGTATGAAACCACACCAACAAAAGGAACCACTGAAGCTGCATGATACTCCAGAACTTTCCTGGTCAATTGGAACTGATCTATTTGAATGGAACGGCCAACATTATCTTGTTCTGGTGGACTCGTATTCAAGTTGGTTTGAAATAGATCTTCTTCACAGTCTGACATCGACCGCTGTGATTACAAAATTAAAGAGACACTTTTCAGTTCATGGCTGTCCCCAAAAAGTGATCACAGACAACAGAACACAATTTTCCAGTCAACAATTTAAACAAATGAAAGATAAATTTGGAAGAGTTATTATGGTCTGGGCTGAAATACAGGGGCAAAATGTATTATTGGCCAATATTTATGCGCCCAATCTTGACAATCAATACCGTTAAAACCTTATCGATACCCATCCCAATGCTCCAACAACAGCCCAGACATGGAGCTACTTCAGCCACCAGTCTCCCCAGTCCCTGGTAAGATGCCAAGCACTGGTCCTTCATATCAGAGATGGCATCTGACTCAAGAGACCGAGGTAGAGCCTACCGAGCCTGAGCTAGAGACTCAAAATAGTTGGTTTGGCAGCTCAGTGAAGCACTTAAAAAAAAAAAAAAAAAAAAAAAAAAAAAAAAAATTATATATATATATATATATATATATATATATATATATATATATATATATATATATATATATAATATAATATATATATATATATATATATATATATATATATATATATATAGTATAATTGTGATTCAAATAAAAAAACTATTTACCTACACCTCATATATTATATAAAATATTTTGTAACAAGAATATTAATGTATATGGAGCATGATAAAAAGCTGAGCTTGAAATTGTGGCGATATTAATTTGTTTTATTTATTTATTTACAGGGGCAATGCACATTAATAAACATAAATGTGCCAGAATTAGCCCAAAAGGCTATTTTTCATCTGTAGACCCTTGACAGAATGTTAAACGGTCACCCTTAAAACAGAGACAGAGTATCACACATATACACATCATATGAAAAAATAATAAGAATATTATCTAAAACAAAGTAAACATGAGAGAGAGAAAGATGGCAACAGAAGAGAAAAAAGGCGCGTTAAAGGCGATGTGAGCTGAGGAAAAATTTAGGTGCACCTAAATGTTGTGCTGGTGTACCTAAATTAAAAAGTTAGGTGCACCAGTGCAACCAAGGCAAAAAGTTAGTCTGGAGCCCACATAGGCATATATGATCCGAAGTACCTAGCTGCTTGTTTTTTTAATTGGATACGTTTTACTCAAGTAACTATTAAGATTATTACTTTTAGTAAATATTTCTATAAGTACTTGTACTTTTAACTGAGTACAGTTTTTTAATACCCACCTCTGTAAATAGTGGGGGAATTGTTTTAAACACTTTCTACGCTACAAAGAATTATTTTCTTATTTTGTGTTGTTTTCCAGGACAGACATCTAAACATTCATATAACAAGATCTATTGTAAATTAAACCTAAATTATATCCAATATCAAATGTCTTTGCACATCACTGTCTTTTTCTATTCATACAATATATTAATATTAGGCATAATAACCTATTGAAGTTAAGAACCATCCGTCACAAACGAAAGTATTTTACAATGGGTGGGGTGGTATGGATGTGCATGCAAATACATTTAGAGAAAGGTCAAACATCTTAAACATCGGTTTACGTTCACATACCTTAACCGCAACCTGTTAAATGATAGACACATAACTCTGTTTAGTACAATGTTGATTCTTTACTGGAGAACTGGATACAATAATCACATGTAGTTTTAGACCAACTACCACTGACTGTATACGTTACATGTTCTAACTACGGATTCCCCAAAAGTACAATTGCGACTCAAATATAACTAAGAACATATAATCAATGTTCAACATCCCCTTTCTTTAGTAATCTCTCATCAGTTTATAACAACAAATTATGTTAAAACACAACCAACATCTACAGATCACATTTTCTATTTGATCATCTGACTCTTATAACTCAGATAGCTACCAAACTAAATATAAAGTTAATAATGTGGGGGTCAAGACCCCAACTAAAACAAACACTGATCTCCATAATGGTGACTTTAAATTCCGGTTTTCTCCTTCAGTGATTCTGCTTGTTAACATCAGGTGTCTTCAATAATGCTCAATCATCACTCAATTATTCACTTATCTCATTAACTTTAACACTGCTTCAGTGTTCATTAAACACTCAGAGTTTAATTGGATCGCTTAAAATTACTTCCATGATGTTGAAGTTACATGAACAAATTATGTTTAACATAACCCAGTTATGTGGAACCGGTGGAACCTGTTTACATAAAAAAGTTAAGTTAAGCCAACACATCATTTTTTTGAGTGTATGCAAATTTGCATCCAGCAGTTTCTGAATGCTGGGGACTCATACTTCACATTTCTGCAATAAAATTTTGGATGAGGCTACTCAACATTTCCAGGTTCACAATGGGGCTCTATGGGCTGCAATGGACTAAGTCAGATTCACAAGAACAAGAAACTGGAGATATAGCCTACAGCGCGCACATGCATGGACTGGCTATAGAATATTTCGCCTGAGAAATTTCACAGAACTGTAGATGTGACACATTAGCCTGAGGGTGTGGGCGGGGGAAGCGAACCGATTGATATTTCGTTGCTATTCTTTCGTTGAAACTATGTTAAATCAACATTCCGTTGTCAACATGAAGTCATTGAATCAACATCGAACTCTGATGTTGATTCTACATCATTTTGCAACCTGTTTTAATATTGAAACATTGAAATCCTGTCCATAGATCAACGGAATTTCAATGGTATTTCAATCATCAGGAATATTGAAACAATGTTGAAATTTCAACTGAACTGGATCAACGTGATTTCAATGGAATTTCAATCGTTTTTAAATGTTAATTTTAAATGTAATGCCATAAAATTAAATAGCCTGCTTTATCTACAGCCAGGATGTACACAATGGAGTTAACTGTATCGCACGCATATCGCAGCCCTGCTCGAGGATTATTCATATTTTGGATTTGTATTACGACGAGATGGTCTAATCGGCATTTCCAGTTAGCCTATACAACTCGAGACAGTTCTGCCTTGAATAAAGTAAAAGTCCAGTCATTTTAAGCCAAAATTGGGGTCAACCTTGAACAAATTGCAACAGAAGCAAACTCAACTGATTTTGTATCCTCAAAATGTCCTGAGTAAGAAATAAAAGCCCAGAAGAATCCCATTAGGGGGAAGTTTCGAAAAAGACCCAAATAACGAAAAACCCCATAATAATAATTAATAAAGGCTGGTTTCTAAAGTACTTCTTCCTGCCTCTATGTATTAATGTTCATGGGTAGCCTAAATGGGTTCCAGTCGGACCTTAACATTAAGTCTTTTACTGTTTTTTGTCAACAAGATTCAACAAGACATTTTCACCTGCTATACCCAATGTTTAGATTTAATGTGGTATTTATGCAAATTAGCACATATGTAATTAGATTATGCACCGTTTGTCCATGTTGACAAACAATTTCAAAAAACTTGGAATACATTTTTTGTTTGTCTTGATGTAAGTAATCAACTCAGTAATTTTCATGGTGATATTTAAAGGTAAATTTGTTTTAAACTGAGGGCGACAGTGGCTCAGTGGTTCATGTAGATTGTCTACAAACCGAAAGGTTGGTGGTTCAATCCCCGGTTCCACCTGACCAAGTGTCGAGGTGTCCATGAGCAAGACACCTAACCCCAGCTGCTCCCGACGAGCTGGATGGCGCCTTGCATGGCTGACACCGCCGTCGGTGTATGAATGTGTGAGCGAATGGGTGAATGAGAGGCAATATGTAAAGCGCTTTGGTGGCCATTGGGTCTATGAAAGCGCTATATAAATGCAGTCCATTATTACCCTATTCGCGTGAGAAAGAGAATGAATAGGCGTATGAATAGGCTATATTTGGTCATTGGTCATATATTAGACCAGTTGATCTACCGGTCAACCTAAAATCGATGCATTTTCAATCATATTTCCCGGTCAATTATATGTTGATGACTTTTCAACAAGAGCGTCGTTTCCCGGTCAACTAGCTAAATCAATGACTTTTCAACACATTCAGCGATCGCCTGGTAAACCAAATATCAATGCTTAGTCAATCATAAAGATAAATAGATCAATGTTGTTCCAATATCGTTCAAATAAATAAGTGTGAAGTCCGCACACTGAAAAAAATACTGCTAAAAAAGAATTTATTAAAAGCAGTTTCGACCCTCCCCAGCAAACATTGGTCCGACGGCAACGTCGTGTCCCTGGCCAAAAATAGTCGCGGTAGGACGGCATAAATCGGTAAAAATATGTAACACAGAACATTTCCTAAAAATGCATTCAGATACATTTGTACATGTCTACAGTTGCATGCATAATTGTTATTTTAACTTTAAGCTACGTAGTTCAATAGTGTATCAGGTGAGAGGACTTCACCTTTTCCACGTGCATTTATAGTCCATCATGACCCTCTATGAAATCCTTGTGAAATATGCAAAAGCTGTGCTTAATCCTAGCATAGTTAATACTGCAATAATTAATTTAATTGCACAAGTAGTTTACTTTTTTCTTATTTCTGGAAGCTTTAAAAATGTTGTTATTGGCTTTAGGCAAGAAATTCAACTTTTAAAGGGTACCTATCATGGAATTTTGAAAATTACCTTTCATGTAGTGTGTAACATAGATCTAAGT
Organism: Chrosomus eos; assembly: GCA_036326025.1. Classification (NCBI taxonomy): domain Eukaryota; kingdom Metazoa; phylum Chordata; class Actinopteri; order Cypriniformes; family Leuciscidae; genus Chrosomus; species Chrosomus eos. Next base: position 22,914,119 of record CM070842.1, read on the forward strand.
GAACGAAAACATCCTGCAAAGTTTTAAATATGAAAGTTCACCGTATACAAAGTTATTATCTCTCAAAAGTAAGAGTCGACTCTGAGTCGTTGATATGAATCGATAGACGAACGATGCATTTTCTCTAACTTTCGTACGTCACTTGTACAAGTTATTTGAATAAGATACGCCCACTCATTGCATTAGGAGACACCAGGGAAAACATCATGTCGACGAGACGCTGCTGTGTTTTGAAGTGCGACGCAAAAGCAAACTTTTTTCATCTGCCCAGTGAGGAGCATTTGAAGACAGTGGCTACAGTTCATAACTATACCACAGAAGTATTATAGCCCGAACTTGTTCTGTGTTCGAGTCATTTTGAAGATGATTGCTTCACAAACCTAAATGCTATAAAGTATGAATTTGCATGTAGTATGGCTGATACTGAAGGAGGGAGGTTCAGTACCGAGTTTATTTGGATCAGCTTCCTTCTCCGAATCACAATCTGTAAGTAGGCTGTTGCTTTTATGTTTGTATCATGTTCTATAATTATTTTGTGTGTTGTGTACGCACAGGCACAGCGCAGCTTCTAGCAGCTAACTTAGGTCTTCAATGTCAATTGTATTGAAATATGTGAAGTGTTTGTCGTTGTTAATGGAGTTGTCACAGGGCTCTCGAGTGTCACGCATCACGCATTGAGCGTGACAGTCACTCATTTCGGTCTTTTGTCACGCTCTCCAGCCACACATTGTATTTCTCACGCTGAAAAACTATTTGTAATATATTTAATATGCCGCAGTGCCCAAAACTCACTCACTGTGGAACCGGCAGGATTCAAGCGCGTCTCCTCCAGTGTTGCCAGGTCCGTATGCCTGCACTGTTTCCGCGGGTTGTTTGTGTAGTGCACGCTGGTTGACGCGATTGTTTTATCCACTGGAACATGATTGTTATTGAGGAAACACCCGGGAACGCTATTTGAATATTTTTGGCCGTGATTGGGTTAGTTTGATGAGCAATTGGGCTGGTTTTGTTGTGCAGACCTGGCAACCCTGGTCTCCTCTGGTGTTGTTCGTCTGGTGTTGTTAGCCAATCAGAAAATAGCACTGTTGTATCTGGGTAAGATCTAGCGCAACAACCAATGACACCCCGTCGCCTGGGTGTCTAACATATCACCACAGATTAGCGTCACGCAAAGGAGGGGTTTGGAAAAATGACTCGCTAAACGATTCATATGGGAGTCGGTGAGCAAATCAGGTAAAAATAAATGCATATTATAAGACAACAAAAGTGTTTTTTGTCATTGCATGCTTGTAAAACTGTTGTTGGGGACTCCCAGAACAATATTAGGAACATTTTAAATGCCATAATAGGTACCCTTTAAATGAAAAAATAGATTGTCTTGATTAAAATCCATTAATGTCATGTGACTAGTGTGAAAGGTCACATGACCAGATCAGTTTACTTCCCTCTTGCACATCTGGAAGAAGATGGCTTCCTCAGACTACTACAAAAAGTAGTATGTAAAACATCTTAATTAATAGCTAGAACTATCATATTTTGTACATATATTCTTTAAAGGGTCTACTACTGATATATTTTGAGAATTATACTCCAGCATTTATATTTTGTTCGTAAAACGTGTAAATTTGTTAAAGGTCACAATTGTGACCGGTAGTATAACACAGTACTTCAATTGAAAATACAGGTTTTAGCTGTTAATCCTACACTGAACGTATGCCACACCTGTGAGGTGGATAGATTATCTCTGCAAAGGAGAAATGCTCACTAACACACATTTAGACAGATTTGTGAACAATATTTGAGAGAAATAGGCCTTTTGTGTACATAGAAAAAGTCTTAGATCTTTGAGTTCAGCTCATGAAAAATGGGGGCAAAAACAAAAGTGTTGCATTTACAATTTTCTTCAGTGTCACTATCCCAGAAACTATCAATGTGTTGGACCTGAAACTGGCCTAGGACAGAGCCCAAGTGTAGTCATGGTCTAGCCCATAGGGGTCTAGCCGAACAAGCAGAAGTTCCTCCAGGGTGTAACTTTGTACATGACAACCTTTTCACTAAGCCTCACTAAGCCTCCTGGAATGAAATGTTTAGCTGGATTTTAACATGCATGTTTTCAGTAACTGCTTTAAAAATAAAAGCAGAACATCTTTTATACAATAAAATAAAATGTAGGCTAATGCATGTTGATTACCTTTTTCTAATGTTTCATTCATGATTCATTCATCTTGTTCCATGTTTCTTTTTAAATGTAGTTGTAGACCATAAAATATTTTGAAAATAAGTGCATATCATTTACCTCAAATTTATAATTTTATTTATTTAAATTTATTTAAATTTATAATTTTATATATTCTCTTCCCTTAGATGCTGTGAAGAGGTGGAGCCCAAAAGCTACAGACTCTGCAATTGATGCAGCAATGACAGAACACCTGAAACACGCTCCAGGAAGAGCTGGGGGTGGTGGATACAAAAAATGTGTTTAAAGGGATAGTTCACCCAAAAATGAAAATTGTCATCATTTACTCAACCTCATGTTTCAAACCTGTATACCTTTCTATGTTATGCTAAACACAAAGAAGTTTGGAAGAATGTTTGTAACCAATCAGATGTCGCTTCCCATTAATCTTTCTCCAATAATGGTAGTCAATGGTTGCTATTTGCTTGGTTACAAACATTCTTCAAAATATCTTCTTTTGTGTTCAGCAGAAGAAAGAAATTCATACAGGTTTGGAACATGAGGGTAAATGAAAGAATTTTCATTTTTGGTTGAACTATCCCTTTATATAATAATTCAGTATTTTGTAATTGGTATTTTAGTTTGGTTAACAAATGTTAAACATTGAAAAAATATTAAGCGAAATTTTGGCTGTTCAAGATCAAAAAAATGTTGTGCTAAATCAGAACATGCTGCTTTTTTTTTCTTATGTCCACAAATAATGTGTTCTTGTTTGTGATGTACACGTGATTAAAACGTTTTATTGACGGTCAGGTCTGACTGGACCAATTTTGGACCTTTTTAGAACCTTTGTCAAGATGTGTAAACCTCAAGACTTGATTGCCTTTCCACGATGTTACACCATATGAGTGTGATTATGTTTAAATGCAGGCTTATATATACACTTAAATTATGCAGAAACACATTTAAACACACAAATGACGACGCATTTAGACGTCCAGTCCAGGGACGCGCAGAAGAGACGTGGAATTCACGGTCAGATGACGTCGAAGACGTCCGTTCAACTTTCATTTTGGAACTATTTTTCTATTTTTCCGGGACTTGTCGATCGGACGTCTTTTCAACGGTCAATAAAAGTCGAAATGTTTGCTGGGTCAGGTCTTCATCGGGCACAATGTTCTAATACCGTTGCCATCAACATTAATAACATCAGGTTTTCATTGACAAGGTAATGGTGATTCAACATCAATTTTGCATTGAAATATTAATATCAACCATGGGAAAACAATGTTTATTCGATCATGTTGGCTTGCTGTCTGGGCGACGGTGCGGTAGATACTAATTTCTCCTCCTGTTTGATCAGCCGCGTAGGCTAGCGTTTTTAACATCTTGGAACATCATCAGAGAATGCCCTTTTAATTGGTCGTTATGTAAGGGTTAATGCCCGACGAGGTGTCCGTTGTAAGGTTTTAATGGACGACGGCGAGGTGTAAACCGGCCGACGCGCAGCGGAGGACGGTTGCCTCCGCCGAAGTCCATTAAAACCTTACAACGGACACCTCGAAGGGCATTAACCCGCTTATACCATGGTCACTTGCCAAATAAAACATTTTTAAAACATTAGTTTATATTTTAATTAGGCTAAATCTCTAGTTTTTTACAAATAATAACTTGCCTGACGGTTTATTTAGCAACCGGAGATATTCATAGTCCGCTCAGCTTGTAGAACCCTTCAGGTTCAAAAATGCATTTTTAGTTCATGAAACACAAAGGCATAGTTTTTTTTTTTTATTACACATAAAACACTATGTGTTACACTTGTCTACACTAACCACAACCTCCGAAGCACCGCTGTAACGTTAGGTCGACTCTCCGATGCTGGACTGGAGAGCCGTCAAATAATGTCTGTGACAGGCCATCGATGCGAGAGCAGTCTGCGGGCTTACTGGGCTCCGTCAGTCCGTGAGAGCAGTGTGAGAGACTGAAGATGAAATAACGAAGTCGCTCATTGTTGTATTAGTCCCAGAACAGCCGATTGCATCATCGCACAACCCAGGACCCTGAACGAGCGCGCGCCCTGTGTGGACTGCCTGTTGCTATGGTTACTCACAGCTGTTGTAGGCAGCGCATTTATTTATTAATTTCGAATGGTAAACAGGCAGTTTCACCAGAACTTCTTTACTAGGTGTCCTCTATCACTTTTTAACGGACACCCTGCAGCCAATCAGAATCGAGTATTCACCCAGACCATGGTATAATATTTATTATCTGTTTTTTTTTAAATGTATTATTGTTTTGCACTGGAAAGAATGTTAACTATGGAAGTATAATTATATAAAGATATTTGCACTACGTACACTTCCTTAAAATGTTAAATTAAAAATATTATTTTTTTGCACTGGAAAGAACATTCTAGAAGTCTAATTCTATTGAATAAGTTCGCAATAGGCTACAGAAACTGTTGTGTTCTTCAAATGCAGTCTAGGCCGATGAGTTTTGAATGTTATAAATTTGTTTAGTTTATAATACGTTTTATTTTTAACTTAAGGAAATACAACATATAAGTTATATGTTGTATTTGCTTAAGTTAAAAATAAAACGTATTATAAACTAAACAAATCCATGGTTCATTGTTGGCAAAATGATCATGATATAGCCTTTATATGGTTCAGTCTTGTATATTGATTAGGCCTACTTTGCCATTCTATAAATATAGGCCTATAGGCCTAATAAGTTATAATATGCTATAATGTACAATACTGACCAGAAGTCATCATTTCATGGGGTCAGGGGCCTATTTTTCAAAATTTTCTTCCGTGGGGGCATGTTACCAACCGACCACACCCCCGGGCCACCCCCGCCCCCGCCCCCGCCCCCGCGCCGCGCCGTATTTCCATTCCATAAAAGTTGGCAACCCTAGATGTCATGGAAAAATATCCGTGAAAATCTTGAAATAATACGCAGCTGCAGTGAATCTCTCCTAACGGCCCCATCACTGGCACTCCCCATTCACCTGTCGCTCTCCACCAGGTAACAACACCTCGGACAATCTTTAATGGCTTTATTTCGACGCTTAGAGTAATTTCAGGTTTTAATGATTGATTTTGATATAGAACTTTTTATACATAAATATATAACATATATAATATTGTTTTAATCATGATTGAATCTTGACAGATTTAATCATGCACGGAGTCCGCAAAACCGTTTTCATCGTCCTCGTCCTTTTAACGGGGTTGCTGACGTTCTTTTATTTTGACTGGGAGTTTTGGAGTAAAACTTCAGCACAGGTATTAAGGTATGTGTCACTTTATCGTCTTTCCTACATCACTCTGTACCTGAAAATACCCGTACGATGATGTTTGTAGCGTTCTGATTGATTCAGTCAAATTAAATAATATTTTTGACTTCAGTTTTGACGTTAGCTTACCTCATGATTCATGAAGCACATTTTTAAATCAGGATCTTAAAACGTTTTGAACGTGATATGATAATGCCCTTATATTGGGCTACTGAAATGTTAGACTGAAACATTTTCATGTTGACCCTTAAAAATTGTTTCTGTTTATTCCCATCCCATAAAACACTATGTTAATGGACAAAAAATGCACTGTAATAAAATATTAGAAACAGGAAAGTGCAAAAGTCATCAATATGCAAATGAATTGCATTTCTCAATTATTTTGTCTTTACGCAGCTTGTTTTTATTAGTAGCCTAAATAGTGAGATGTCAAGAAAATGCCTATTTCCTGCTCTTAACAGATATTGCCTTAATTTAATCTGGCTCTTAGTGATTTATGTAATCTTTTTGGATATTAAAAGGCCAGGCTTTTCAAATATCAATCATCAATAGAAGAAAATCTAGTTGAAGTTAAACTTCCAATGCATTTGAAGTACAAAATTCTGTCATACTGAAAAGGTTAGTGTTGTGTCAGCTGTGTTATTGTGTAGCCACTAGATGGCAGGAGAGGCAAGGAGAAAGAGGAGACTAGTAAAGGGAAGAAAAGATACACACTCCTGTCTGTGCTTGCTTCTGTAGCTGTGTTCCAATGTGAAGGCTGCGTCCTCCGAAGGCCGCGGACTTCGAAGGATGCAGCCTATTCGTCCTTCGAAGGACGCACCTAGTAGCCTTCGTAGGATTTCCTAATTGCGCATCCAGGTGTTCCCGATTACCGCTCCATGGCGCCAAGCAACTGTGCGAGAGTAGGCTACAGCTGCCATCCTGATCATTCATTTGTTATAATTGAGTAAACAGCTATGGAGCCAGAATTGGCTATTGTCATTTTTATGTTTTATATTTTATTGAGGATGTTTCACCTCTGGCGCCGCCGGGTCGTGTATTTTTGGCTTAGCCAAAACCATGGCCAGAGCTGGTGTACTGCGTCCCAATTCAGAGGCTGCGTCCTTACTCCTAAACTGCCGGATTACACTTTAAACTGTTCAATTATTGGGCGTTAATTTACGTAAATAATGTAATGAAATATATGGAAAAAAAAGAAAACACATTAGGCATATATAAGGTTCAAGGATAGTGTATTCTTTTGATTATGTACATAAATGGACCATGGTTAATTTATTTACGGTACTCAGGTTTTCAACCCCGTAATATGGAGCCTGGGAAGTCTTCTGTGGAAAAAAAGAAAAGGTTTTCCAATCCGTTCCCAAGGGTTTGTAAACTCTACTCACGGATTTGTGGCCTCTCCCCCAGTCTGTGCCAACCTGACCTCCTGTTTATGCGGGATGCATTTCATTATGTTTAAACTTAAAGGTGCCCTGTGTCATTTTGGCCAAAAAATCAATTCATACTCCACATTCCATACCAGATGGGGGCAGTATACCTCCAGAAAGTGAGTTGGTCTACTCTAGAGTAACAAACGAGAAACGGCATAGTCTCATAGACATTACCGTAAAGACAGAACTAGAAGCTCATGTACAATCGGGGGACGTGGAGGCACAAAGTCAAGGGAGAAGCCCATAGAGAGTCATAAAGTTGCTCCTGCTGCGAGCTCATGGACAGCTAATACTCACGATCTCCGGCTCTGCAAGATTCGGAAGGGAATGATTCAGATTCCTCTTGGCACAGCTACTAGAAGACGTACAACTGTCAGTCAGGTTGCTCACATCTACGTCATAAAGCTCAGTTTGAGCATGCGCAGTGCGCTTGGCAATCAGGAAGTGAGTGCTTCTATTTGACTTCACTTTTCTCCGTTGAAGTCTATGGGGCCGCTGTGTCCATTTCTTTTACTGTCTATGATAGTCTCTATGCTTCGCCCAAGGCCGGCGTTATGAAAAATTAAAAATATTAAAAATAATAATAATTTCCGTGCAGTATTTATATATTTATTGATGTGTATTTAAGTGTAATGTTTGACTAAAAAAAAAAAAAAAAAAAAAAATCACCCGCAAGTTTGACTGAATGTTTACAAAAAAGGGGTTTCCCGCTGAGCAGCTCTGACCAGGGCCGTGCACAGACATTTTGAGGGGCAGTGGCCTAAACCAAAAAAAGGGGCACTAACGGGGGTGGTTGCTTGTTAACACAAATTATCCAGTTATTACAAAATATACAATTAAAAGAGAAGACAGCGCACGCTCTAATACATTTTAGACTTCGTTAAAGATGTTTTAATAGAACATCACAATTACACATTGCTGATAATAACAGAAACTATTTTCTGTATTACATTTTTATATTTACCTGTTCCATTTACAGCAACACTTTTTTATTTGGTACCATGTCCTGAAAGATCTTAATAACCTCATCTTTTATGATTCACAATTACACATTGGTGATAATAACAAAAACTATTTACGGTTTTACATTTTGATATTTACCTTTTCATTTTAGAGCAAAACCTTTCTATTTGGTTCCATGTCCTGAAAGAGCTTAATAACCTCATCTTTTATGATTGGGATTTCTTTTTCAATGGCCAGATTTGATTATAAACGCAGCTAATTCTAAGAACGTGGATATGTTGTACAAGTTGTTAGCACTAGTAGAATACCAAGAGCAAAACATTACCGACATAAAAAAATAAAAAAATACCAAATGATAATTTAGCAGATTCAGCCACTGTCTTGCATAGCCTGTTATTAATGCGACAGCTTTCATGAACTGTCGTGTTCACTCTCAGTTTCAAGAGAGCGCAGCAGACACATATAGCGCCCTATCTTAACGATCTGAAACGCAAGTATCAAGCGCAAAACGCAAGTAACTTTGTGGGCGGGTCTCGGGCGCTGTTGCTATTATACCGGCGGGATAAATAACTCTTGCGCCCGACACACATCTAAAATGAGTGGAGCGAGCGGGAAAACCCGGAGTGGATTAGCGGAATCAGCAGAATGCTTTGAGCTGAGCGGTGGGGGTGGGGAAGAGAGGCACTTCAGTCGATGAGGGCAGAGGGGCAGTGGCTCTAGCCACCGGGCCACCCCCCTGTGCACGGGCCTGGCTCTGACTGCAACATCTCGGTAAAGTTAAAGGGATAGTTTACTTTGAAATTAATTTTTGATATGTTTTAGCTTACCTCAAGGGCATCCAAGATGTAGGTGTCTTTGTTTCCACAGTATTTTCAATTTTGATATTTTTAGGTCAAACCGTTCTTGTCTGTCAGTCATATAATGCAGGCCCTATGAGGTCCACCTCAAAGAGCATACACAGAGAAGTCCAAATTAAACATGATTTAATGACTTGTAAATGTAAGTAGCCTACACATTGATGGCCTAAGACACGAAATGAGCGGTTTGTGTGAGAAAACGAACAGTATTTATATCGTTTTTACCTCTTGTAAACACAGCCACGTCCAAGTGATCTGAGGTCGCGAGAGCTTCGGTCTTTTCCGGAAAGCACCGGAAGTGATCTCTCGCGCGTGAGACCAATGCAGACCAAGGCTAACTGAAACATGATATCTTCAGTAGCCGAAATATGATTGTGCAATAGGCTAATTGTAGCTAGGATATTAAAATGTCCCGGTTTTCAAAAGGCTATGTGAATATGTCCCGGTTTTCGAAAGTCTATATGAATATGTATGTTCAAACAGCGCGCACAGCAGGGAGGTAAAGAGCGCGAGACCTTGCGTGCGTGTGCTAGTGTGTCTCATGAAGCGCATGTAAGCAGGATTGATTGACATCAGGTTCAAGTCCGCCCACAAGCCGTGCGAGTTATTCGTGTATTGCAGTTTGGCTGGTGGTTATGTTGCCCGCATACCGCCTCCCATGGCCGAAACTGGTATTATGACACCTGTCGGGCCGGGGCTAGTAATTCAGCATGCTAATTCAGGTTGATATCTCTGCAGCACTAGACCTTATGTAGCCATGCCCCTTTTCAGCGCTGAGCTTGTTGTCTTTTGACTTCCGGTCTGCATTTTCACAGCGATCTTGCGTAGATATGAATGAACGGCTCGTTTAAAAAACTTTCCAAGGTCCATTTGTTAAGACATATGCTTTACAATGCTTATGATAAACATTACAATGCTCATGATAACTTTCGTTAACTCTACAATAAGTAAATCAAATTCACCAGCTAATTACTCCTGGACAGCGATGCCATAGAAATATACAGAGCGACCGCAAAAACGCACAAACACAAGGTTAGGTTATATCAGTGTTTCTCAACCTCTCCTGCAGGGACCCCCTGACAGGCCATGTTTCTGTTTTAACCCTGAAATGGCACATCTGATTAAATTAATTAAAGGCTTAATGAGTAGTTGACTAATTGATTAATTGACTAATTCCTACTCTTCCTATTCTAATGAATTGAATCAGGTGTGCCATTTCAGGGTTAAAACAGAAACATGGCCTGTCAGGGGGTCCCTGCAGGAGAGGTTGAGAAACACTGGGTTATATAAAAATAAAACATTCATAAATTATTTCATGATTAACATATTACTGTCTTCAGTGAACTCAACGCAAATGATAATAATATTATTATTATTAGCCTACAGTTAGGCTACATATTTAGAAGGCGCTTTTATCCAAAAAAGGAACAAAGAAATTCGTCAAATGTCAGTCATAACACAGGGCTAAGATTATCACAAATAAACACAAGATTTTGACGGAAGTGTGTGTGGGAGTGTGGAGCGCGCACTGCATGGCACGGAGGCGCCAGCGCGAACACTTGCATTTTACTATCAACAGTGAAAACAACTTAAAAAATACTATAATTTCTGGTCATACAAAAATAATAATAATACATCATTCGCAACTACTTTTATTTGTCCAAACTCACATAACAATAAAACGTTGTGCTTTTGTAAAATAAAATAAAACAATCAGGCGCGCTTTCATGATCTCCGTGAACTGGAGCGCGTCTCATAAATGAACTGAAACAAAATATAGGCTACATATAAAGCTTGAAATGTTCACTTTTAAAAGAACAATTAAAATGCCTCGTTATTTATTTAGACACATTTATTATCATTAGCCTATAAATCATGGTTCCAGAGACATGGCTCTTCTCATTCAGCACTGCGGGAAAAATATAATTTCCAGGTTCTAATCTGGCCTTAGAAAACCAGTAAAATCGACATTTTTCCCATAGTAATTTGTGAATATTTTAAATGTTCAATAAAGGGGCAAAAAGTCTTTTTTTTTTTGTGCAGCATTTGTGTAGCCTACAGTTCAAATTTTGGTCAACTTTGCCTTTTAAACATAAAACAACCGTTCATTTTTAGTTTTTTAATTATGGGTTAAAAAAAGAAAAACGAATGGATGCAAAAGTAGCCTACCTATATTATTAAACATTTCAAATAATGGTATTTGTAGAAAAGTTTGATAGTCAATCAAAATACTAGTAAAATCAAAGACTTTAATCTAAAAACTATCACTAAAAATAGTGATAACTATAACTAAACTATCTTTAGTTTGATAGTCTGTGTAAATTTGCGTCCATTCGTTTTAAATTTTTTAACCCATAATTGAAAAACGAAAAATTAACGGTTGTTGTATTTTAAAAGGCATAGTTGAACACCAACATTTGAACTTGAACTGTAGTCTACACACCAAATGCTGCACTAAAAATGCTGTCGTCACCGGCGCACAATGAATTATGGGGTAGGATCAGGGTAGGATAGCCCGCTAAGGAACCATTTATGTATCCTTCCTTTAACGGGGAAACGAAGGGTGCATTTGGCGTCGCTTTTGAATCAGGGTAGCCTTCGTCGCGCCGCGATGACGCAACCGGCGTTCGAATATGGCCTTCGAATGATGCGGAATTGAATTGGGACAGCCTTCATCGCGGCACGGTGATGCAATCGGCCTTCAAATGCGGCCCTTCGAAGATGCAGCCTTTGAATTGGGACAGCCTTCGTCGCGCCGCTGTGACGCAATCGGCCTTCAAATGCGGCCAATCTGCCTTCAAATACGGCCTTCGGAGGATGCAGCCTTCACATTGGGACACAGCTTGTATTTTATGATAAGAGATCCAAAACACCACAATTGGCGACGAGGATGTTGATTACAGTTCCTTTACCAGCTCCATTCCTGCCATGCCCTGGCGAGCCTTCACTTACTTTTACCATATGGCTCAAAATGTTTGAAAACTACCTACTCGTGATCCATGCTACTGGTGACGCATGGCCGGAAGAAAGAAAGCGAGCTGTTCTGCTACATGCCTTGGGCACAGAAGGACAAAGACTGTTTTATACTTTACCAGACACATTTACCAGGCAATACTTATACGACGGCTGTCGCTGCATTGAAAAGGTATTTCATTCCTGCAGTTAATGTTGTCGCAGAGAGACACAAATTTAGGCAAAGGACACAGCGGACTGATGAATCTATGAATCAGTTCCTGGCTGCTTTACGGGAGCTTTCGGTCGCATGTGATTTCGCAGAAATGGAAGAACAAATGTTACGCGACTAGCTTGTGGAACGAGCAGCTAATTCACGCATTCGGGACAGACATTTGCTTGAACCCGACCTCACACGGAATAAGGCTGTCTCAATAGCAGTGCAAATGGAGACTGCATTTAGGAACTCCGAGATACTTTCTGATACTTCACAAGTACGGGCCATACAGAGTCAACGGAACGTAAAACAAAGGGACAGAAAGACAATACCTTCCCCATCATCAGATCGGTCAGCTGCGACCGCGAGACAGTGGCGTTCGTGTTATCGTTGCGGATCCAACAACCATATGCCTAACAAACCTTCATGTCCAGCGATCAAAGCAGTCTGCAATTCATGTGGAATAATTGGGCACTTAGCCAAAGTTTGCCGATCATCACAGAAACAGGTGCGTGAGATTGTTATACCAGAGCTCACTGTATTATACATGAATGATCCTAAGACGGTGACAGACAAAATCCTCTGTTCAGTGCAAATTAAAACAAAGGATGGACATTGTCAACCAGTGGAGTTAATTGTGGACACGGGCTCATCAGTATCCATACTGCCCGAGAGCATTTACCGTAAACATTTTGCTTCATGCACCCTCAATCCAGCGACAGTAAAATTAGTTTCTTATTCCAAGGAGATTATTCCAGTGCTGGGCTGTTTCTCTACAGATGTCTTCCATGATGGTAGTACAGCAGCGGGCACGTTCTATATAGTAAAGTCAGGCTCACCTTTACTAGGAATGGATCTGCTGAAGGCACTTCAATGCCGTATTGAAGGCGATGCTGTGATTACACATGAGAACTCGGAAATACTGCCAGTGCATACTGTAGGATGCTCAAGTGGATTCATGCACAATGTGAAAGTGAAAGAAGGTTTCATTCCTGTTCAGCAAAAATTGAGAAGACTGCCATTGTCAGTCAGGGAAGCATTTTCTGATGAACTGAAACAGCTGTTGGAGCATGACATAATTGAACGGGTGGATGCATCTCCGTGGGTCTCCCCAATTGTGGTGACACCAAAAAAAGGGAGGTGGAATTCTCAAGTGCATTGATTTAAGGGAGCCTAATAATGCTATAGTTGTTGATAGCCACCCTTGCCCCATATAGAGGAACTGTTGGCAGAACTGCGTGGGGCGACAGTGTTCTCTACCATAGACCTGGCCTCAGCATATCACCAGGTTCCATTGCACCCTGAAAGTCGGGATTTAACAGCATTTATTACCCAGGATGGACTGTTCCGTTATAAATGCATCCCGTATGGACTGGCTTCAGTCGCGCCTGCTTTCCAGAAGATGATGACAGTGATACTACACGGATTGCCAGATGTTCAAGCATACTTGGATGACCTAATTGTTTACGCCGACTAGGGTTGTGCGATGTCTACCAATTTGACATCAGACGATGTGTACAGTGAAACATCGCGATGGGCGATGATTTCGGGAGGAGGGGCGGGGCTAACATTCAAATTTTTCACTTAAGCGATAAGCCCCGCAAAGCCGTGTTTTACAGTGGATTTAGAACAGCTAAGGGGCACGTAGGCACAACGCGGAGATATTTTCCTCTACATCTCATCAGTTATTTTGATTTCGGCACGCTCTGCAGCAGCTGACCACTAAGGAGCGAATGTACAGTGACGTGACAGAACTGCCAGATTCAGACTGTGCTTTCGCGCTGTGGCTGGCGCTGAGCCAGAGACGGACGCGTTCAGTGCTTGTCATATTATATCACAACTATTCAGTGTTTTTAACCACATAATGTTTATTTTAGGTTTCAGACATTTAAATACATATAATTTATAACAAAACAATACATTTATAGTTTGTAAAATACACAATGGTATCTATGGAAGCAGCAATAACAACCTATTCAAATATATTTGCAGACTGATTTTATTCATATCAGACACACAGTTTAAGTAACTATAAAGTTAACTCTATTCTTCTCCCAGTTCACCGGCCATGTATTTAGGGAGAAACTAATGAATTCACGTGCTATAATAAACCCAACAGACAGGAATCTCTGAACTGCGGCCCAAACAAACATGACGGCGCCCATCTCACGTTACAGATCAAAATCATTTATAACGTTTTTTTTTAAACGGCAAAACAAACTCACTTACATGTATTTGAGAATCGGAATAGAAGATAGTTGATGACATGGTAACTAGGTTTGTTAATATTTATAAATAAAAGCGCTAATGTTACATGTCATACAGCGCTATTTTGGCTGTGGTGAATCACGTGCCAAGCATGACGCGTCACCATGGAAACATGGGCAGGAGGGGGGATCGCGATGCTGGCTTAACATTGAGATGTCTGTCAGCCATCACGATGGACTATAATATCGTCAATCGGCACAACCCTAACGCCGACACAGAGGAAATCCATGACACTCATTTAAAAGCCGTACTTCACTGTCTGAACAAAGGCTGGTCTGAAACTAAATATGCAGAAATGTAAATTTAAGCTGCAAACCTTGAAATTTTTGGGGCACACGATTTCTAAAGAGGGATTACATCCAGACGCTGATAATGTAGCTGCTGTCGTGCATGCACCTGCTCCCCATGACATAGCCTCACTGCGCTCATTCCTGGGCCTATAACGTCTTGGTATAGTAAATTCCTACCTGATTACGCAACAGTGGTTGAACCCCTGCGTGAAGTTTTGAGAACCTCCACTAACGTGAACTTCTTCTGGACTGATAAGGCTGATCAAAGTTTTGCCACCCTGAAGACGCTTCTATCAAAGAGCCCCATTCTAGCTCTATTCGATCCCCGATTGCCCACTTACGTGAGTACTGATGCTTCTAATTACGGTGTGGGAGGAGTCCTTCTCAGCTACATGCTGAAGGTACGGAGCGCATAGTGGCATTTGCCTCCCGAACTCTTTCGTCAGCCGAAAGGAAGTACTCGACTGTGGAGAGAGAAGCACTGGCTTGTGTGTGGAGTGTTGAAAAATGGAGGACGTATCTCTGGGGTAGACATTTCGTTCTGCGCACTGACCACCAAGCCCTTACAACACTTCTTACATCAAAAGGCACAGGTAGAGCTGGCATGCGAATTGCTAGGTGGTCAGTCCGTCTGTTATGCTATTCCTATGATGTTGCATTCCGCCCTGGGAGATACAACACAACAGCAGACTGTCTCTCTCAACTTCCCTTACCGGAGACGAGTGAATCAACAGATGAACCAGAAATGGTCGCCACTGTTTCTCACTTACTTGCCTTGTCAGTCTCTGAGTTTTCGTCTGCATCGGAGAGCTGCCTCCAGTTAGCTTAACTTTGTGCACAGATCAAGAACGGCTGGCCTAAAAACAAAAAGTCAGTGAAACAAGAACTAGAACCTTACTTTCACATCAGAAATGAGCTTTCTGTGGAGGGTCCTCTCATTATGAGGGGGGATCATTGCCTAGACTTGTGAATTTAGCTCACGAAGGACACCAATGCATTGTATGGACAAAACAAAGACTTTGCGAGCTCTACTGGTGGCCGAAAATGGGCAGAAGTGTAGAAACTCTGATTGCCTCATGTTTGACATGTCAGCTGAACGACAAAACAGCCAAGCCTGCACCTGCACCTCTCATACCTGTGGAACTACCTAACGGTCCATGGGAAAAGGTAGCCATCGATATTTTGGGACCATTTGAGTCTGCTACATGGGATTGTCGCTACGCCATAACACTGGTAGACTACTACAGTAAGTGGCCAGAAGTAGCTTTTGCATCACAAGTGACAACGGATGTCATAACAACTTTCCTGGACACCATCTTAAGTAGAGAAGGTAATCCACATTGTTTAGTGTCTGATAATGGCCCACAACTAACATCTAATGCTTTTGCTGATTTTCTGAAGGAACGCAACATTCAGCATATGTACTCCAGCGTATATTATCCTCAGGCAAACGGGGCAGTAGAACGATTTAATAAAGTGTTGAAACAATGCATCCAATCTGCAATTCAGGAAAAGAAGCCCTGGAAGGCAGCTGTGACACAGTTCTTGCGTAATTTCCGGGCGACGCCACATGCTACCACAGGGGCTACACCCTTCGAACTCCTGCGCGGCCGCAAGATGCATACAAAACTGGATGTCCTGCCTGTCAGCAAGGAAGTGAAGACACATTCTGAGATTAAAAACGCTGTGACACGTAAACAGCAGAAATACAAAGACTACACTGACAAAAAGAGAGGAGCTAAGGTACCCAAATTCAAGGAAAAGGACTGGGTGCGTATTAAGAAGCCAGAGGATGTTCACAAAGGCTCTACAAGGTACACTGCTCCATGTTTGGTGAGAAGGAGAGTTGGTCCAAATACCTTCCTGTTGGAAGATGGGAAGAAATGGAATGCGTCTCGTCTCACGGGAGTTCCAAATGAGGTGTCGATAAGTTTGGGAAAGACTTTTGGGAAAGTGAGCTTACAGCCTAATGCTCAGGAAAAGGAACAGCAAACGACTCCCAGAAGAAGTGTTAGAGTTTTTAAACAACCAGCTTCGTTGAAAGACTTTGTGTTAGAGAAATAAATAGATCCAATGGTACTGAAATAGTTCATGACTCAAATACAGTCATTTGTTGTTTTGGTTGTTTACTAGGGTTAGTTAAACGTTATTAAGGCACTCCTAAAAGAAAGTACCAGGAGTTAATATCATTTGTTTTATTGCACAACTGGTTTTATATAAAGAGATAAGTTGTTTTCTTTAAGTAATTCTTTAATTCTGAATTACTTAGTGGTTGGAATAAAGTATGTTATTATGTTGTAATGTTCTAAGACAGAACCCTAACCAAAAGGCTTCAAAGAAAGGGGAAATGTTGTGTCTGCTGAGTTATTGTGTAGCCACTAGATGGCAGGAGAGGCTAGGAGAAAGAGGAGAGTAGTAAAGAGAAGAAAAGGTACACACTCGTGTCTGTGCTTGCTTCTTTATTTCATGATAAGAGATACAAAACATCACAGTTAGTACGTACGGAAGCCCTGAATCGCAAGGTGAGGAAATAAAAAGAATCTCGTTATTTCGACTGAAGGCGGCTTGGGAGGAGAACGAGGATGTGGAAAGGGGCAGGTAGAAGGGGTAGACAGACAGATGGAGAATGACGACCAGGGCGGGACAGAAGAAGGTAGCATCCATTGTGGTGACGTGGGTAGGAGTGGCCAGGTGGAAATGACCCAGAGCTCAGCCATGCCGAATGCCCAAGGTGGAGTCGACAGCGGTAGTCTTGATGGTGATGGATTCAGGGGGCAAGGATTGACGGCGACAGAGCTTTGGGAGGTGGACGACCCCAGCGACGACCCCCCCGAGGCGGAGATCCAGAGAGCAGAGGATGAGCTGGTGCCACCAAGGGTGGAGGTGGAGCCTGAGGAAGGTTAGAGCTGGCTGAAGCCAAAGGGGTGGAGGGCCGGCAAGCAAAGGACGGCCCGCGAGTCCGTAGCTGAGGCTTGGTGATATCCGACCCGGCAAGGCCAAATGCTCGATGGTTGACGCTCTTCACGAGTCGAGGGAGGAAGGAGATGCAGCATGTCGATGGGTCAAGGCGGGACAGAGCGTGATGAAGCTGGAGGCGGAGCCACGGGCTCATATAGCCCGGGAGGAGTGGAGGCCCAGTAGGTCCACGCTAGAGGCCTGCACTCCCGCGGGACTACCAATGTTTGATGGGTGAATGCGGGTGCGGGCGGCAAGATATTATTGTGTGCGGGTTGCGGGAAAATCTAATTATTTGCTGGAAATATAGAACAAAATAAAATAACTAGAAACAAATAAACAGGCGCAAGGTCGGAAGCTAACTCTCGCGTGGTTCATTCATAGGCTTGGCCTACCACACAGTCAGAGGCAAAATGTAGGCTATGCACCGCATGACTCGGGTGGATCGTTTAGTGCTACAGATATTAGTTCATTATTAAAGAAAGGAACATGCAAAACTACAAAACCAAACAAAGGAAAATCTGATATTTAGAAATGTCTTTCAGTAGCCTAGTATATGCGACAGCAATAGAAAGCACCTTCCTTTTGTAAGCTGTGACAAATGCAGCAAAATACTCGTACAAGTCTGTAACTTCAGGTCTGAAGCGTCATGTGTGCACCGTTTTGAAAGGCCAACTTCCCTGACGTTCACGGCAAATCAGTCGAAAGTGTCAAGGGCACTAAAAGATGTAACAGAAAAATGTGCATTCCAGCTTCCAGCGCACAATCTGAGAGGGCTTTCAGTATTTGCAGTCGCATACTGGAGCAGAGACGGATTAATCTGAAGCCCTCATCAGTGAAGACATGCTATTCCTAAAAAAAAAAAAAACTAGGCTACTTATACGTTTACCTGCGGGATTTTGCGGGCGGGAGCGGGACGAAACTTGATTGTTGCGGGCGGGAGCAGGAGAAAATAACAGATTTTTGCGGGAGCGGGATAAAATCTTGCGGGAGCGGGCGGGAGCAGGTCTCTAGTCCACGCCGTTACCTCTCCACTGAGAGGAGGATGTGATAACACAGCGGGACTGATGGGAGACAATGATGACTGGGTGACAGGCTTGGTGGAGTTCTGGAAATGAAGAGTGGCACAAAACCCCCCAAAAAAACAAAGTGTCCTTGATGGCAGTAAGTAGAGGTGGATGGAGAGGGAGGATGGGTGGGATTAATAGGACTGATGAAGATTCAGATACAGGTTCAGATTCACATAAGATCCTGGGATAAAGGGAAATAATCTCAACACACTTAATTAAACTGTCCAATAAGTCCAGCCGGTGCTCGCTCTCAGTGGCGGGAGGTGGCTCGCTTCCATGCCCTCGAACACCATGAGGACTCGCACGACGATGGACGGCGACGTCAGCTCACACCCTTGGTCAGACTCTCCGTGGTGCTTTGGCTCCGGGGCGACGTTATGTTCCGCCTTCCCATCCTCGGGTACAGGCTCACTCGTCGCGGCTGGCGGAAGCTTCCAGTCAGCAGGGGGCTTAGGCGTCTTCGAATACCGAATACCGGCGAATACCAGTGGTGTCTGGGAGGTGGATGGTGATGTGGAAGTTCGCCCCGATCCAGGAGCCTGTTTGTGGAACAGGCTCCACAAACGGCAACAAAAACTAAACTGTAGCAACCCGCGCCACGAAACATAACAAACTGTTCCAGCCAATAACCGACAAGAAGGATTTAGGGGTGGGGTTTGGGAGGTTAGTGTGCGGATGAGGAGGAGGGAGGGTCTAGCTAGCCTCCGTTTTGTTTGACAATACTTTAAACGTCAACAAGAAGTGACGTCACCCGACATCGCTTAGAGCACCTTTAATGGTAATTCTTACAACCCTAATAGTAGCTTCATGCTGGTTTAGGAAGAAATATGATATGATTCATTCCTGCTTCAGGTTCATTTGGTTAAATGTAAATTGTACTCAAAGTTTTATTTTGTATCCCCTCATACAAGGTTTTCAAGTTCTCAAGGTCTCAGGGAGATTCCAGACTTTCCCAAAATAAAGTGAGTACATTAATGTCACATTTTTGAGTATTCCAGAACGTGTATCTTCCTTGTTTTTTTTTTTTTTTTTTTTTTTTATAAATGTAACAAAAAAATAAGTTGTGTTTGCATGTCTCAGTATAGGGCCTTTTCACAATGAGAATCCAATGTCCTGTACCTGCCAAAAGACTGCTCCTGCAAACTCGTTTGTGCCAAAAAATGAGCTGGATGACTTGCAGAAACGGCGGGCAGAAGAGTTCAGACAACACCAAATCAGGTTTCTCACATGTTATCTGATCTTTTTAGCGTGGAGCAAAACCAGTATATAAAAAACACCCTATAAAAAACAGTATATGGCACTAATTGTGAAAATACAGCTAGAAGAAAATAAATTACTTTACATTTTAGAAGACTAAAGTGGTTGCACTTTATTTTACAGTACGAGTACAGTGTACTTACCTATAAAAATACAGTGTAATATAAGGTAACTACAGGGGTTAAGGTTAGGGTGCCGTCATTTATAGCTGACTTTGTCCTATTAAGGTAAATCATTTTTGGCAAATTGTCTGAAACTTCACACACATTCAAATTCAAATTCTTGTGAAACGAGAAGCAGAAAATTGCTTGACGGTTCCATCTTTACACTCCTCCCTGCCTGCAAGTGGCAGATCTCACCCATCGTTTGAAGCCTAGAATAGTTTAACTTTACTTTAAAGGGTGAGTTCACCCAAAAATGAAAATTCTGTCAGTAATTACACACCCTCATGTTGTTCCAACCCGTAAGACTCTTGTTTATCTTCGGAACACAAATGAAGATATTTGTGATTAAATCTGAGAGCTGGATCACTCCTCCATAGGCTTCTAAGGGATTGAAACTTGACAGCCCCGAAAAGTCATTAAAGACATCGTTAAAATAGTCCAAATGGCTACAGTGGCTCAATCTTAAGTTTATCAAGCGATGAGAATATTTTTTGCACGCAAAAGAACCCTAAAATAACGACTTTATTCAACCATCTCTTCGCTTCCGTGTCATTCTCCTAAGCTGTTGACGTAGTGTAACAGCGCAGAGCTTCTGTGTTATACGTCACACGTAGGCTCACTATTGGCCGACGCTGGTCATGTGTGTGATGCGTGTGACGTTCAACCAGAAGCGTTGCGCAATAACACTACGTGAAATCTCCAGGCCCAAAGAGAATACTTGAATAAAATCGCTATTTTAGTTCGTTTTTTGCGCTCAAAAAGTATTCTCGTAGCTCAATAAACTTAAGATCTAGCCACTGTAGTCACTTGTACTATTTTAATGATTTCTTTAATAACTTTTCGGGGCTGTCAAGTTTCAATCCCTTAGAAGCCTATAGAGGAGTGATCCAGCTCTCAGATTTAACCCTCTGTTTTTGGGGCCATTGGGATGTTTTGACATGCACTGACATTTGTGCTTTTTTCAGTTATTTATAAACATGTTAATGGGTAAATTCACTCTATATAGGACAAACGGGGCTACCATGATATGTGAGCAACATGTATGTACATGTTTGTATTTTTAAGAGAATAATGTTTATGCGTGGTTATTGAAAAAAATAAAAATGAAAGTTGCTGAAATAAGACCACAAAACACATATTGATTATTTCTTCACAAGACTTTTGAAAATTGTTTCACATAGTCTACAATATTTGCTCCAAAATTATGTGAGAATCATCCTGACTACTCATTCAGATATGACAATAAAGTCTTTTATTTTTAATGACGTGTTTTGTTTGAGAAAGCTTTATGCGAGGAGGCATGATCTCTCATTAATATGTGTGGCATTCCACACCTGAGAAAGACAAAGACCTTCCCATAATGGCCCTATTAGGTGCTATCAGGCCATATCATTATCAGGAGCCTTGCACAAAGAATGAGGAGATTTAAAATAGAATGGCTTTTAGATTGTTTGGATTTATTTACAAAACACACACACACACACACACACACACACACACACACACACACACACACACACACACACACACACACTGCTTAGAATAAGTGAACACACCCATGCTAAAGTTGACTAAAAAGAGGAATAAAAAATCTTAATGCCTTAATTAAAAAAATGAGGAAAACTCCAACCTTTAGGGACATGAATAATGTCCTTGAATTCTTTGTGAATGAATAATGTATCGCAAATAATTAAATGTTCTTCTTTAAAATACAAGGTGCATACATCTAGACACTTCTATCACACACCCTTCACCATATAGATATGGTTTTATTTCAGTTCAAAGGTCAAAGTTAGAGTTGGAAACATCTTGAAAAGAAAATTGTCTTTTTCCATAAATGTCTTAGTTTGATCATACATATTTCAAAGTTGAAGATTCATTATTTTGATATAGCTTGCATTGGAACAAACACTATAACATCTTAGTTGATTAGTTTATTGACAAAACATATATATTTAACATATGAGCAGAAACTCTTAACAAAAGCTTATTTGATGTCTATTTTAGAGTAAAAACTTGATCCAAAACTAGTCAACGAAATGTTTGTCTTTTATTTCGTCTAAACAGTGCGTATCTGTGCGTTCATTCACTCACACACTCACACACACACACACACACACACACACACACACACACACACACACACACACACACACACACACCACACACACACACACACACACACACACACACAGAGAAACATGATTCACATTTAAACAGTATGCTATTTTTCCGTTTACAGACACTAACGTTATTCTATATCGCGATTAGAACAAAGCACAAGCAAAACACTTACACTCCTCAGCTGGATCCTCCTCGCTCCTCGAAGTGAAAATAAACCAGCACTTGTTCTGAGGTAATCCCAGGATTGTTCCTCATATAGCCGCGCAACGCGAAAGTAGATTAATCTGACTAAAAAATATAGTGTGTTTCCAGAGTTTATAGGCGTACAGTATACGCGTCTCAATGTGTTGCTTCAGATCATTAGCGTTTGAATAGCACGTGCTCCCATGGGCGTGTCACATTACAGAGATAATGAGATGAGAGAAAGATAATTAGAAAGGCTGACACGTCTCTCTTTTTATATAGATGACATAAACGGAGAATATTTATTTTAGTTTTGAATCGGATCATTTAAAAGTACAAACTCAAACGATTTAAAAGATATATTGCTTATGGCTGGGTGAATAGTATTTGCTGAGTTCTGTTAAGGTTTGGAGACGTGCTCCAGAAAAAAACTTGACGGATAAGGGGAGGCAGAACGCACACCCTGTGTATTTTCTTTATTTTACAAAAGCACAATATTTTATTTTGATTGTATGTGGGCACATAAAAAAGTAGACATTTAACAGTTTATTTTCTCATATGTCTTAACTCTATATGACCAGAAATGATGGTAGTACTTTAAGTCTATTTTTCTGCTATGTGAAAAAAAACGAGCAAAACGCGTCGACGCGTTTCCTGGTCCCCAGAGGGTTAATCAAAAATATCTTAATTTGTGTTCCGAAGATGAACGAAAGTCTTACGGGGTTGGAACGACATGAGGGTGAGTAATTACTGACAGAATTTTCATTTTTGGGTGAACCAACCCTTTAATTGTTTCCAAAAATGTCAAGCACATGGCAAAAAGATTTTAATTTTATTATCTGAAAGCAATGTATGGAATTGTTTTCACCAGAGAATTAGAAATAAAAAATTTTTTTTTCAAAATTGCACAATTGTTAGTTATAAATTCAGAATTGCCTGATATAAAGTCACAATTGCTAGTTATAGTGAGAATTGTGAGATATAAAGTTGCAATTGTAGGTTATTAAAGGGGCCCTCATTTCAAAGTGAGTCTGGGTCTTATTTATCAGTGGAGACAGTTTTCAAAAATTGGAACCTTCCAGTTGCATAGTTCGCCGGTGCTAGGCTAGCGCGAGTCAACGCCACGGTATATGTTAGCCTTCCATTAAAAACAGTTTTACCCACTCCACAGTACACCAAAAGCAAATAAATGATAACGCCAGACTATCGATATAAATGTCTGTTGAGAGAATAATGTTAGAAATCAAACTACTCTTGCATTTCAATGATCGCATTACATGTACAGGAATTAGTTTCTCAGCAGCGACGGAGTTTTACTTCACTCCGGTTAGTAGCACTGCGCCGAAAAGTAAACACAGAACAGAAGCGCACTACAGTCGGGACGTCTAGCTAGCTAGTAGCCTTGAACTACGATGAAACATTCGATTGTAAATTAAGGAATTGGCAACATGGTGATTCTGTGTGCATTTCGAAATTGTAAAAATAAACCAAATAGATGGTCACCAAAAAGTCTGGCTCTCTCGGTTGCCTAGATAACTTAATATCACTCCGCCGCTGTTGTAGACTGTGCTAATAAATACAGGGAACAAAGCAATGCGATGAAAGGGTAGTTTGATTTCTAACATCTCAACAGACATTTACAGCGATAGTCTGGCGTTGTCATTTTTTGCCTTTGGTGTACTGTGGAGTGGGTAAAACTGTTTTTAATGGCAGGCTAGCAGATACCGTTGACTCGCGCTAGCCTAGCACCGGTGAACTATGCAACTGAAAGGACTGGATGAAAATTTTTGAAGACTGTCTCCACTGATAAATAGCACCCCGGCTAACTTCGAAATGAGGTCCGATGTCCAAAATCCTGAACCACCCTGTCACAGGTTAACCTGGTGACTCTATAAACTTGGACTTACAAACATACTCCAGTTTCACTGATACTGTGCATTGCCGGCAATATTAACAACTGTGTACACATCAGGAAGGTGTTCTGGATTTTTGGTTTTGTTCAGTCTAAAGTTTGTTACTGCTGTGTTTTGTTATAGTTTTAAACTCTTTATAGTTTTTCTTAAAGTTTGTCATTATTTTTCTAAAAGAACAGAATGCCAGAACACACAATAATTTATAGGATAATTACCTTTATTTTTCCCATATTTTTCACAAACCTTATTGCAGTTAAACTTCCCGGTTCACACTCTGTACAACTGAACCCATAATCCAGGTTAAACTGTTTTTTAAAGCAACTGCCACATACTTTCCTGTGGAAGATACCATTTTGGTGTGATGTCAGAGGAGGGGGAATTTAGAAACAGTTGTGTTTACAATTTGTTGTTAAACTCTCTCTCTGTTAATGGTTGCTGTTTTGGCTGTTTGGAAGGTTTAAGTGTTGTGTTGGGTGTTTTATATTATTTAAATTGATTGTTACATACATATTAGTTTGTACCTGTGGTTGGTATGCCCTATAGGCGGGGCTTCAGCCTATAAATAGACTTGCTGGTGAAAGGATTTCAGTTCTGATTGTGAACTCAGAGAAATCAAACACTGAAAAGTGTTGTGAACATTGGGCCATTTGGTTTAGCCAAAATTAGCACATTGTTGCAGTTATAAAATCACAATTGCAAAAAAAGTTAGAATTAAAAGTCAGAATTGAGAGATATAAAATTGTAATTGCGAGAAAAAGTCAGAATTGCAAGATATAAAGTCGCAATTGCAAGTTATAAAGTCAGAGTTGCGATATAAAATTGCAATTGCGAGAAAATGTCAAAATTGTGAGATATAAAGGCGCAATTGTGAGTTATAAAGTCCCAAATGTGTAAACCCTAACGCTCAAAATAATGAATTGGTTTGAGGAGGACAAGCTTAAATTAAACTAATTAGTTCAGTCAAATGAACTTTTATGAGTATTTAGCACTTTCTTTTTCTTTCAAGTTCACAGAACTGATATATTTTAAGTAAACTGAAATGGCTGGAATGTGTATTTCCCAGCATGCTTTGCCGATGGCACTCGAAAGGAAGAGTAAATGCTCAAATTAAGTGTAATATAATGTTTTTTTTTGTGTGTGGTGATTTAGGAGTGATTAATGTTTTTTTAGGCTAATTTAGAAGAATTTCTGTTAATGTTGGTTTTAAGATAGTTACCATCATGGTGACAAGTCGTGCGTGCAGCTTAATTTGAGAGCAATCACAACTTATATAGCAAGTGCTATTGTGTTACTAACATTGAGATTGCTCGAAAGTTTTAAATTAAATGTATGAATTAGTGTACTCAAACATTTTGAGTTAAAGGAACACTCCACCGTTTTTTGAAATAGGGCTTATTCACATTCTTTCCTACATTTAGATAGGTGTGCAAATGCATTTTTGTCTCAGTGCATGCATTGTTTTAGTTTGACAGGGTCGACGCTAGCTTAGCTTGGCACAATGAATGGAATCCTTTGTTGCCAGCTTTGTTGTCATTGTGCTAAGCTAAGCTAGCGCCGACCCTGTCAAACTAAAACAATGCATGCACCAGAGGTGGGTAGTAACGAAGTACATTTACTTCGTTACATTTACTTGAGTATTTTTTTGGAAATGTTTTACTTTTAAGAGTAGATTTAATTGTGGGTACTTTTACTTTAACTCGAGTACATTTCTAATGAAAAAACTGTACTTTTACTTCGTTACGTTGGACGACGTTCCTCTCGTTACTTTATTTTATTGCAATATGTTGTTAAAAGCGTAGTTCATTCTAAGCGCGCGCTCTCTCTTTTTTGCTGGGCATGAGCGATGCTCAATTCACAAATGAATCACTCTTTTGAGTCGTTTCTGTTCAAATACGTCATCAAACAAGTTGGCAGATCCATAGAAATCATAGAGAGACTAGAAGCCCTATTGGCCGCTGGAAACCGAGAAATCCGGCCGCCATCTTGAACCGTCGTATTCCTAGTTTTGTTGCGTGGCAGCAGATAAGATGCCAGAGCATTGTGGAGAATTTTCCTGTTCTAATCGCCGGACCATCGAAAATAGGGCTTTTCACAAGTAAGTCTTAAAGGGTTAGTTCACCCAAAAATGAAAATTCTATCATAGTTTACTTACCCTCAAGTTGTTCCAAACCTCTATGTGTTTATTTGTTCTGCTGAACACAAAGGAAGATATTTGGAAGAAAACAGATCTCATTCCCCATTGACTACCATAGTAGGAAAAAATACATACTATGGTAGTCAATGGGGAATGAAATCTGTTTTCTTCCAAATATCTTCCTTTGTGTTCAGCAGAACAAATAAACACATAGAGGTTTGGAACAACTTGAGGGTAAGTAAACGATGATAGAATTTTCATTTTTGGGTGAACTAACCCTTTAACATTACCGTACTATTGGTTGTATTTTGTGAATAGAATATTACCAGATAATCGAGAAGGAGCAAGGATATTTGCTATTACTGTAGGCCTACTGAAATCGTTGTGAAATGCTGTTTACTGCATCAGCCGGTGTTCACCCGGCATGGAGAGGTGGGGTAACTGTTAAAGTAATAATTACAAGAGCTTCTAGGTTATCAGATAAGCATTCAACTGCCCTGTTGTAGGTTATTTGTGTTTGCGCACATGATCAGGAAGCAATGTAACGTTAATACACGCATGACAGCGATCCACAAATTGAGTTACTCCTCCAACTTCTAGTTTTATTGATAACCTATCACATGCGATTTGGCTATTGATATTACAGAAGTCCTGTGGTAAAATTACATCATTAACTTACTCCATCTACCCTTGTAAAGTTAATCCGAATAGGGCTTTAGTCTCGACATTTTCCCATGCCACATCCACATCCAATAAAAAAACTATAGGCTTAATGTTGTCCAAATTTAATTTTTAGAAATTACTGATGCAAACACGTTGAAAAGCTGCTTCTCAATTTTTATTACAGGTGGCTGCGTTCGGTGGATTAGAGGCTGCTTGTGTGTGTGTGTGTGTGTGTGTGTGTGTGTGTGTGTGTGTGTGTGTGTGTGTGTGTGTGTGTGTGTGTGTGTGTGTGGTTTTTGAGAGAGAGAGAGAGAGAGAGAGAGAGAGAGAGAGAGAGAGAGAGAGAGAGAGAGAGAGGAGAGAGGAGAGAGAGAGAGAGAGAGTCTGTCTCTTCGTGTTTGTTTGTGTGTCTGTTCGTATGTGCGTGTCACATATCATAAATTGTTTCTTCAACTTATTAAAATAACTTACTTTACTGCAACTATCTGTTTCTGCTTCTTTATTATATTTATAGTGTGTGATTTATAAAATACATGATATCCTTCATCACACATATTGTGTCTGTTCACTTTATAAATTATCAGAATATTATATTACTGTTAAGCCTACTATGGATATTAAAATACGCCGAACCATAGTCCTGTATCATAGCTACATGAATTACCTTTGCGGCAAAAAAACCCGCGTGAAAATCAGTTCAGTATTCAGTGAGATATGATTAATTTAATGCGCTGACAGCTCATTTCACCTGCCATTCAGATACACTGCGGAGCGGAGCGGATGACCGGTTTAAGATGGCGGCTCGCAGATCTGTCTAAATCGGTTCGCGAATCAGTTTGAATGATCTGTTCAGTTTCCTGCACGCACTGAATCGTCTCGGAGTCGTAACAGGAAGATTTAAGAACATCAAGAGCGTTGTATGAAGTGACGGTCCACAGTCTACAGTACAGTCTAGAAAGTAAATCTGCAAATGCATCATATTTTTTGCCAGCGATGAAGATCTTTATTAGTTGAACATCTTCGTATGTTACGTAAGCTGTCTGTGAATTATCCCACACGACACATTCGATTTCATTTCATTCAGGTAATACATTTTACAACCAAACAGATTATTACGCCATATATAGCACTACTACAAAGTATGGCATTACCATTTTTGGACATATACATTACTTTATACATTAAATAAGCTATCATCGTCCAGTTTATGAATGTGTGTACACACACAATCTGTGTGTATTGTGCAGTGGCGTGCGAACTCGACTTGAAAACAAATGCCTTTGCCCCTCTGCCTTAGACACAGTTAAAATATGCTTTCATAAATATAACCTACATTTAAATTCATTTTGGAGAACAGACAGAAGAAGATCCGTGTATTTGATCGTTGTTTGTGTTGGACATGACATGACTGCGAGCACATGTGAAGAGTTTTAACACTTTCTAATCTGTGTCAATGGTTCCCATCCCTTTACATATGAATGCAAAACTCCGGAGGGGGGAGGGGGGAGGGGGGGGGGCTGTTTATTCCGACATTGTCTAATAATCCAAATGTAGTTGTATAAGTTACTATATTATTATACAAACCAAAGGACAGGCAATGGTTTTCGGGCTACAGATAATATACAGAAATAATGTTTGTCTCTTCTGTTTTTGTTGCAAAGATAGCTTGTCTAATTATGATAATAGTCATTTAAATGAAAAAAATATCAAAATAATATCATGTTACATATATATATATATATATATATATATATATATATATATATATATATATATATATATATATATATATATATAGGCCTGTGTGATCCAAAGTAACTAGTAACTAACTACTTGAGTAGTTTTTTCATTGGATACTTTTTTACTCTTACTCAAGTAACTTTTAAGATTATTACTTTTACTTTTACTTTGAGTAAATATTTCTATAAGTACTTGTACTTTTACTTGAGTACAGTTTTTGGATACTCTACCCACCTCTGGCATGCACTGAGACAAAAATGCATTTGCAAACCTATCTAAATGTTGGAAAGAATGTGAATAAGCCCTATTTCAAAAAACGGTGGAGTGTTCCTTTAAGCACAATTCAAATTTATAAGTACAAAAAAAATCTGCCAGTTCTGCTTACTTAAACTTAAATCTGCCTTAAATGTTTTGAGTTTTGCTAACTTATTCAGGTTTACAGTGTGTGAGTTATAAAGTCAGAATTGTGAAATAAATAAAGTTGCAATTTTGAGAAAAAAAGTCAGAATTGAGAGTGAAAAGTCACAATTATCTTTTAAATTGTTTTATTAAACAATTAAATTAATAAGCTTCCATGGCGATGCAATGTCATATGAAATTATTAACTTAAATGTTTTTGGTTGAACATTATTAGGCCTATTGTATTTAAAGGTGCTATGTGTAACATTTCTTCTAAAACAAATCCTTTTTTTATTGCCCGTGTGTGAAGGGATTGTAACCACACAGTACAATGACCCACTTATCATGTTTTGATATTACCTCTAAAGGCCAATAATCATATTTATATGCGAAGTCTCCGGGTCGGATTTACCGCAAAATTCACCGGAAGTGACGTACATGCGCGCTCCCGAGCCGCTCTCCTTATATACAGTCTATGCGACCGACGGAACTTCAGCTAACGACATGAGTCTGATAACACCACGAACACAAACTCCAAAATAATATAAAAAACAAAAAAAGTTTTATCTGCTGAAGCTCGTCGGGCCAACTTGATTCGGATCGACTCAGGACGAAAACACGGATCAACATCGGCAGAGCTTTTGAATTGTGGAGAGACCTCCGCTTTGTTTTAGGTATACAAACAGATCCAGACCCTTTTGGACAGGAAAGCTAACATTACTTCAAAGCATGTAAAATATAGTGTGATTTTGTGCTTTAGTTGGCTCAAGATAGCATTAGTTCGCCGGCTAACGCCGACCAGTTGCTAACGTTATCTGATGTGAAATTCTACAGTTGTAACGTTATGGCTTTCCACATTACATAACCAGTTTCAGTTAGTAGAGGTTCATAATTGTCTGAATCGGAATTCTGAAATGAAACCAATGCAATGTCTATTTATATTCTGATAAATTACAAGTTTTCAGATATGATGAAATAAATATTAGTAAACTCTAATGAAATAGCAAGGTAAACTACATGAGACATGAAATGAATACAAAAGACTGTTCTAGGATAACAAAAAGTAGGTGCTTTAGGATGTAACTTATTTTATGTACTAGATCTACTGTCTAACGTTACTCATCCCACTACTAGCATTGTTTATAATAAACATTTCCAGACACGTTCAGTACAGTAATGCTACTTCCTACTGTCTTACTGTTACACTGAAATTGTTCAGTCTAGTTTATCGTTTTCGTTATCATATTATACATTCCCCTATGTTGACATTGCTGATTGTGAAAAAAGATACATGAATAGTTAGTGAAATGCCTTATGCTAGATAACATCACATGTCGGCTAAATGCTGTCAATGTAACGTTATCATGGTACGAGCATGGAGCATTAGTTCAACGTCAAGCTGATAAAAGTAGCCTATTATTGTAAAGTTGCAGTGGGAGTTTACATCAGTTTCCAGCATGTTGTGTGATGCTTTCTCCGTTGCGTTGAAAGTCTCCGTGTGGCCGGTAGTGAATGCTCACTCTTGAGATCAACCACGCACACGAGCACGAGCGCTCTTGTTGCAATCTGAAACATCACCGCTAGTGGCCGCTAAAAATTAAGCACCTTTAAATGATAATTTCTTAGCATCATTTATAAATGACAATGTCCCAAAGAGCGGGTTAACAAAAATAGTGGCATGTGTCTCCCAGGACAGGGAAAGAAAACGATGTTCTTATTCTCGCCCCTGCCAACACCCCACTCCAGTATCCAATCAGAGGATTCAGAGTGACTCCCATGAATAAAACACTCATTCCTGGTGAGTCGGATTTCTGCTGATCCTTTATTTGACTTCAGAGGATCTGAGCTTTCTCAAACACATGGTTACAGAGAGACATAGACTACCAGTCAAAGGTTTGGAATAATGAAGATCTTTTGAAATTTGTCTCTTCTGCTCAATAAGGCTCAATTTATTTGGTCAAAAATACAGTAAATATTGTGAAATATTATTACAATTTAAAATCACTTTTCTTTCTATTTGAATATAATGTAATTTATTCTGTTGATGCAAAGCTGAATTTTTAGCATCATAACTCCAGTCTTCAGTGTCACATCTAATATGCCGATTTGCTGCTCAAGAAACTTTTCGTCGTGCAGCTTCATATTTTTTGTGGAAATCAAGATATTACGTTTGGAGTAATTGAGATTAAAAAACAGAAAAGAAATTAGAAGAAAGTAATACTTTTATTCAGCAAGGATACATTAAATTGATCAAAAGGATTTGAGAACAAAAATATTTAAATTTAAAATAAATGCTGTTCTTTTAAAGTTAAAGAAAGTTTTAGAAAATAAAGTTTCTAATCATTAACCAAATCCTGAAAAAAAATATCATGGTTTTGAAAAAAAAAATACATTTTAAAAAAGCAGCATTAATCCATTGAAACCATTAATAATTGAGCACTAATAATAATTAATCATAATTAAACATCAAATCAGGATGATTTCTGAAGGATCATGTGACACTGAAGACTGGAGTAATGATGCTGAAAATTCAGCTTTAAATCACAGGAATAGTTTACATTTTACAGAAATAAATTACATTCTATTTGTAATTGCAATATTTTATGTAATTTTTATGTTATTTGATCCAATAAATGCAGTCTTTGTGAGCAGAAGAGACTTCTTTAAAAAAAAAAACATAGAAAAATTTGAACCAGTAGTGTACTATATATAAATAAAAATTTGTGTTTATTTAGGTTTTGCTATTATTGTTAAATATAAACAAATTCAATATGACATTAATGCATTTCTATCTATATTAATTAAAGAAATGTATCATTATTAAAGGTCTAGCGCTGCAAACACAAAGCAGAGCAGTTTACAAGGTTTGTTCTGATGAAAATGGTTTTCTTGCTAAAGGTGATGGTTTTTTATATCTCAGTCATTGGTTTGTTTCAGACGGTCTCTGTGGGGGTCTACTGTGTTTTTCCTCCTTTTATCCGGTGCTTTGTGCCCTTTTGATATTCGTTTTTAATGTGGGTGGATTTTTTAAAAGAAATCGTGATGTTAAAGAGATCTTCAATGTCTCCAGGTGTCTCTAAGGGTGCAGAAAGGGCTGCTCTCAGTGCTAGATGTTCAGGAGGGTGAGCAGGTGGACGGCCAAAATGAGAAACATCTGAACATCTCATCCAGCAACCTTCAACAGCTCAATGATCTTCTGAGCAGACTGACTTACACCAGCACTGTCTACCACATCAAGACCCAAGACCTCGGTATATACGGGTTCACTTCTCACATGTCATTCTAAACCTGCTTGACTTTCTTTCTTCTGCTAAACATAAAAGGAGATGTTTTTGAGAAATATTAGGGTTCAAAACAACATTAGACCCCATCGACTTTTATTGTATAAACAACACTCAACCCCCCCCCTGATGTTTTCATGTCTTTAGCATACTTCTCTTTTGAGAACCACGAGGTCATATTCCCGATTGAGATCAGACGTCTGTCAGTTCCTGTTCTGTTTGACATGGGAAAAGGTCAGCTCAAGTATTAACACATTATTTAATATACTTACACTTCTTAACAGTTTTATTTTAGTTAGTTTTAATTTTATTTTAAGTTTTAGTCATTTTTGTCAGCTTTTGTGATTTGTATTTAGCTTTAATTTCTTTAAAAAAAAAAGTTTTTTGTCTTAGTCATTTTAATACTTCAACTTTTAGTTTCCAAAGAACATTTCTATTTTTCTAAGTTTGTTTTTCATTTAAAATTTACATTTTGTTTTACTTCAGCTTTATTTCAATTAATGATTTTTAATACATTAATTTTAATTAAAAGTAGCTATGTTTCCATCTACCTTTTGCAATATTGCCGAAAAGAAGACGAAACACATATGCTGAAAAAAATCCCTCGATGCTCAACTAAAAACTCATACTTCCAAAATCTAACCGGTGCTGCTCGACCCACTCCGTGCAGGATTCGAACCAAAGTCTCTGGCATTGGAGGTGCACACTAACAAGAACGCTAAAGACCAGCATAAAGTCTCCAGCATCAGCTGCTAGCGGCTCTTGAGGCCAGGGGAGTGAGGTTTACACACACAGCTCATACGGTATACTCACCCCCTAAACCTCAATCCCATCCGGGTCACGGCATCAATAAACTGGTTCTACTTTACCCGATCCAAGCTGGATTCAGCCTCTTTAGGCCAGAGGAGTGAGGTTTACACAGACAGCACTAACTGGCCTACATCCGGTACACTCACCCACTAAAGCTCAATCCCACCCGGGTCACGGCACCAATAAACTGGTTCAACTCGTTTTCACGCACAGCTCTTACTGGCCCATGATTTACACTCTGTGATACAATATATTTATAATGTACGAAAAATTAGATACAGTGGCTTCCCTGATTGCAGCGACTTCCATTTTTATTTCAGATTTTTTCGTGCCAGTTTCCCAGAAAGTAACTAGTTTGTTCATTTTTCTCTGGAATGAATGAGATGAAAACAGTGCTTTATCGCACATGTTTTATGCAATATTCTAATTTTGCACAGTTAAATTTGCACCTTTGGATGGAAACCTAGCTAGTAACAATGCTACTGAACAAATTATGTTGTGATTATGTGAACTAAATCACCACATTGACCTGATATGAGCACATAATTCTCTCTCTCTCTCTCTCTCTCTCCTCTCTCTCTCTCTCTCTCTCTCTCTCTCTCTCTCTCTCTCTCTCTAGACATAAACTCCCAGGTTACTGTACTAATTAAAGCATTTTTGAGATATAAAGAACTAAATATCCTCGTCAATAGTGTTCGTCGACTCTACCCAAAAATAAAGATCATTATTGCTGATGACAGTCTGAAACCAGAGAAGGTGGTCGGTGACAATATAGAACACTATATAATGCCCCCTGCACAGGTACAAACATCAGGTTGTTTAAACTGAATGTTGTTGTAATTTACTTGAAGTATAAAAGTTTAAACATATTGTTTGGCCTTTCAGGGCTGGTTTGCAGGCAGAAATCTGGCAGTGTCACAGGTCACCACTAAGTACTTCCTGTGGGTGGATGATGACTTCTTGTTCCTTAATGAGACTCGTATTGAGAGCTTTGTAAACATTATGGAAGCCGTTCCTGAACTAGATGTGGTAATTATGTCAATTATATCATCTTGATGATCTCAAATAAATATAAAAGTTGGGGTCAGTAAGCACCAAGGCTACATTCATATAATCAAAAACAGTAATTTTAAAAAGTTTTAAAGAACTGTTTTCTAATAGAATATATTTAAAAATGTATTCCTGTGAACAATACTCCAGTCATCTTTTTTGTAGTTAGGCTATTATTCGTTCATTCTGTCTCTCTCCATCAGATTGGTGGTGAGGTAGAAAGAAATCAGTTCTTCTTTAAGCTGGAATATGAGGAAGGGAGCAGCGAGGAAGGCGGCTGTATCACGCGGGTGAAGCGTTCCCACGCGCCTCTGCCAGGTTTTGACGGCTGCTTCTTCGTGGATGGAGTTGTCAACTACTTCTTGGCCCGGACAGATGCTGTGCGAAGGGTCGGCTTTGACCCGTTCCTCAAAAGAGTGGCTCACACTGGTAGGTGGTCTTCAAACTGTTGATTGAAAACATCCACATCAAATGAAGTCACATGATGCGTTCTGGATGAGGTCTGTAGATTAATTTTAGGGAGGGCCCGATACCATTTTTTTTCAAACCGATACGAGTACGAGTATTTACATTTGTGTACTTGCCGATACCGAGTACCGATACCGATATTTCTACAGCAAAAGTAACTATAGGCTCCCAGAAAAGAAGACCGAAGACTATTTCAGAACACAGGTTAGAAGACTGTTTTTATTTTCTTCTCCTACTTGTTTTAACAAGTCTAAAAATAAATAATAATGAGTAAA
The DNA here is from genome assembly GCA_036326025.1 of Chrosomus eos. Classification (NCBI taxonomy): domain Eukaryota; kingdom Metazoa; phylum Chordata; class Actinopteri; order Cypriniformes; family Leuciscidae; genus Chrosomus; species Chrosomus eos. Next base: position 22,949,059 of record CM070842.1, read on the forward strand.
AATAATAAATGTATTAGCACACAAACCACTGTTAATTTAACATAAAAGCAAGCAGGCTACTGCGTGCATGGTCTGGCATGACTGAATGGGCGCAAAGTGCGCTCCATTAATAATACCTAAAAAGCTGACAGATCGCGATCACACATCTCTATAATTATCAATGAAGCTGACTGCACAATGAATCTTTCATAATATCCACAATTTGTTTTTTATAATTCTATATTTATAAAATTATTATAATTATAATTTGCCAGCATACAGAATTCAGCACTGAACAAAAGTCCGTTTTGAGCGGTGAGGGAGTCTATCTTAAATGCTTCTGATTGGCCATTGCGTTCAAGAAATCAACACATATGTCTGTGATTGGCTACATCGCTCACCGCTGCAGATGTTAGAAATAGAAACTCTGGCCTGTAAATCGTTTCTATTTTGTTTTAGTTGTTCTTGTTGCTTTTCTGCAACAGATGAATACAAATCTATTCGTTTTTATATGTTTTATTCATAGATGTTTCTAGTTTGCGGGAGTCCCGCGAATCGTTTTTCTCTCCCACAACCCGCACACACAGAGTGAGTGCATACCGCCCGCGCTCGCGCTCGGCCATCAGATCTAGTGCCGCGCCGCACTCTATTGCGTTGGGAGTGCACGTCTCTCAAGGGCCCGGCCCGGCCCGAGGATAGTGTCGGGAAATAACGGGCTCGGGCAGAGAATCTACGCACGCCTCCTACGCTAAGGAACCGAGAGTTGTCATCTAGAGAGACGAGGAAAACAAAAAAGCATGCAAATGGAAATTATCACGGCCGGAAAAAATATCGCAGCTCTTTTTTTTTATCGTGCGATTCATTTATTTATTCTATCTATTTGACTATTGATTTACAGGCCTAGCAATTCCTTCTGTTATTGTTATGTGCCCGTGGATTATCTCTGGACATCTTCTCGCGCTTCTGTAAAACCTGTTGGCTGGTGAGTTGCTTTAGCTTTACTAAACTGTGTATTCAGATGTTTAATTAGATTGCTTCCCTCCTGTCTCGACACCTTAGCTGAACATAACTTACACTCTGCCTTGCTGTTGTCATCATCCTTTATCTTGAAATGAGCCCAAACTGCCGACATTATAGGCTACTCTTATGCCTCAGTTCACCTCGACAAAGCACTCGCGGCGGCCAGTTTAGTTTCGCAAAATGTACGTGGTATCGGTGCGTGGTATCTGCAATTTTTTATGAGTACGAGTACGAGTATATGAGGACAGTATCGGCCTGATCCCCGATGCCAGTATCGGTATCGGGCCATCCCTAATTAATTTATTCCTAATAGACCTGCAAAGTGAAACTGAGTTTCGACAATAAGTTACAACATATTTTACAGATTAAAAGGATAGTTCACCCAAAAATGTAAGTGTGAGAACTAAGAAATATGAGGTTCTCGTGTGTTATGCAACACGTTTAAGCTTCTGCAAGAAACAGTGAGTTTCCTTCTCGTGTTACGCAACACGTTTGAGCTTCAGCAAGAAACAATGAGGTCATTCTTGTGTTACACAGCACGTTTGAGCTTCTTCAAGAACCATTGAGGTTCATTCTCGTGTTACGCGTCACATTTGAGCTTCTTCAAGAACCAATGAGTTTCATTCTTGTGTTACGCAGCACGTTTGAACTTTCTTCAAGAACCAATGAGTTTCATTCTTGTGTTACGCAGCACGTTTGAACTTTCTTCAAGAACCAATGAGGTTCATTCTCGTGTTACGCGTCACATTTGAGCTTCTTCAAGAACCAATGAGTTTCATTCTTGTGTTACGCTGCACGTTTGAGCTTCTACAAGAACCAATGAGGTTCATTCTGGTGTTACGCAGCACGTTTGAGCTTCTGCAAGAAACAATGAGTTTCATTCTCATGTTATGCAACACGTTTGAGCTGCAGCAAGAACCAATGAGTTTCATTCTTGAGTTACGCAACACGTTTGAGCTTCAGCAAGAACCAATGAGTTTCATTCTCGTGTTTCACATCACATTTGAGCTTCTTCAAGAACCAATGAGGTTCATTCTTGTGTTACGCAGCACATTTGAACTTCTTCAAGAACCAATGAGGTTCATTCTCGTGTTTCGCATCACATTTGAGCTTCTTCAAGAACCAATGAGGTTCATTCTCGTGTTAAGCAGCACATTTGAGCTTCTTCAAGAACCAATGAGGTTCATTCTGGTGTTACGCAGCGCGTTTGAGCTTCTGCAAGAAACAATGAGGTCATTCTCGTGTTACGCAACACGTTTGAGCTTCTGCAAGAACCAATGAGGTTCATTCTCGTGTTACGTGTCACATTTGAGCTTCTTCAAGAACCAATGAGGTTCATTCTTGTGTTACACAGCACATTTGAGCTTCTTCAAGAAACAATGAGGTTCATTCTGGTGTTACGCAGCACATTTGAGCTTCTTCAAGAACCAATGAGGTTCATTCTTGTGTTACGCATCACATTTGAGCTTCTTCAAGAACCAATGAGGTTCATTCTCGTGTTTCGCATCACATTTGAGCTTCTTCAAGAACCAATGAGGTTCATTCTTGTGTTACGCAGCACGTTTGAGCTTCAAGAACCAATGAGGTTCATTCTCGTGTTACGCGTCACCTTTGAGCTTCTTCAAGAACCAATGAGGTTCATTCTTGTGTTAAGCAGCACATTTGAGCTTCTTCAAGAAACAATGAGGTTCATTCTCGTGTTTCACATCACATTTGAGCTTCTTCAAGAACCAATGAGGTTCATTCTTGTGTTACGCAGCACATTTGAGCTTCTTCAAAAACCAATGAGGTCCATTCTTGTGTTACGCAGCACATTTGAGCTTCTTCAAGAACCAATGAGGTTCATTCTTGTGTTACGCAGCACATTTGAGCTTCTTCAAAAACCAATGAGGTCCATTCTTGTGTTACGCAGCACATTTGAGCTTCTTCAAGAACCAATGAGGTTCATTCTTGTGTTACGCAACACGTTTGAGCTTCTTCAAGAACCAATGAGTTTCATTCTCATGTTACGTAGCACGTTTGAGCTTCTTCAAGAACCAATGAGGTTCATTTTCGTGTTTCGCATCACATTTGAGCTTCTTCAAGAACCCAATGAGGTCCATTCTTGTGTTAGGCAGCACGTTTGAGCTTCTTCAAGAACCAATGAGGTTCCTTCTCGTGTTTCGCATCACATTTGAGCTTCTTCAAGAACCAATGAGGTTCATTCTTGTGTTACACAGCACGTTTGAGCTTCTTCAAGAACCAATGAGGTTCATTCTCGTGTTACGCATCACCTTTGAGCTTCTTCAAGAACCAATGAGGTTCATTCTCGTGTTTCACATCACATTTGAGCTTCTTCAAGAAACAATGAGGTTCATTCTCGTGTTTCACATCACATTTGAGCTTCTTCAAGAACCAATGAGGTTCATTCTTGTGTTACGCAGCACATTTGAGCTTCTTCAAAAACCAATGAGGTCCATTCTTGTGTTACGCAGCACATTTGAGCTTCTTCAAGAACCAATGAGGTTCATTCTCGTGTTACGCGTCACCTTTGAGCTTCTTCAAGAACCAATGAGGTTCATTCTCGTGTTTCACATCACATTTGAGCTTCTTCAAGAACCAATGAGGTTCATTCTTGTGTTAAGCAGCACATTTGAGCTTCTTCAAGAAACAATGAGGTTCATTCTCGTGTTTCACATCACATTTGAGCTTCTTCAAAAACCAATGAGGTTCATTCTTGTGTTACGCAGCACATTTGAGCTTCTTCAAGAACCAATGAGGTTCATTCTTGTGTTACGCAACACATTTGAGCTTCTTCAAGAACCAATGAGGTTCATTCTTGTGTTACGCAGCACATTTGAGCTTCTTCAAAAACCAATGAGGTCCATTCTTGTGTTACGCAGCACATTTGAGCTTCTTCAAGAACCAATGAGGTTCATTCTTGTGTTACGCAACACGTTTGAGCTTCTTCAAGAACCAATGAGTTTCATTCTCATGTTACGTAGCACGTTTGAGCTTCTTCAAGAACCAATGAGGTTCATTTTCGTGTTTCGCATCACATTTGAGCTTCTTCAAGAACCAATGAGGTCCATTCTTGTGTTAGGCAGCACGTTTGAACTTCTTCAAGAACCAATGAGGTTCCTTCTCGTGTTTCGCATCACATTTGAGCTTCTTCAAGAACCAATGAGGTTCATTCTCGTGTTACGTATCACATTTGAGCTTCTTCAAGAACCAATGAGTTTCATTCTTGTTACGCAGCACGTTTGAGCTTCTTCAAGAACCAATGAGTTTCATTCTCATGTTACGTAGCACGTTTGAGCTTCTTCAAGAACCAATGAGGTTCATTCTTGTATTACGTATCACATTTGAGCTTCTTCAAAAACCAATGAGGTTCATTCTTGTTACGCAGCACGTTTGAGCTTCTTCAAGAACCAATGAGTTTCATTCTTGTGTTACGCAGCATGTTTGAGCTTCTTCAAGAACCAATGAGTTTCATTCTCGTGTTACGTAGCACGTTTGAGCTTCTTCACGAACCAATGAGGTTTATTCTCACAAGTCAAGCAGGTTCGGTTGAGCTTCAGTTTATGTTTGCTGATCAATGTTTATATGTGAATAAAAGCCAAAATTCAATCTGTTCGCCAATTAAAGTGATCGAGTCTCTAAAGAAAATTTGGACTATACCGCTCAATTCAAATGGAATATTTTTTACAATCTCTTTATGAACTTTTTGAAGTTTCAAAGTGGTAGTTGCTTGGGCGAAAGTCTTACGGGTTTGGAACGACATTATGGTGAGTAAATTAATTAATTAATTCATTCATTACATTTATATAGCGCTTTTCTGGACACTCAAAGCGCTTTACATAGAAGGGGGGTAGATTTAGGGCAGAAGAATTAATGACAGAATTTTCATTTTTGGGTAAACTGTCCCTTTAATGGTATCATGGCTTAGGTCATAGGTAATTTAAAACATGGACATAGTACAATGCAGGTAATCTGGATTTACTGACCAAGAACAAAACCCGATTATGACTCAGAAATTTACATATCTTATGTTAAATGAGAATGGACATATATTTATGGACACATCTATGTACATAACAGCTGAGATAATATGCATCAACAACACCTTCAAAAATAAATGTTGTTTTCACCGTGATGCCACAGGAGAACAGTTGATGCCACAGTTTTGGTTCCCCAAAGAACCTCTCAGTGAATATTTCTTTAAAGAACCTTTTTTTCCATGTGAATTTAATAATCTAAAGAACCATTTTCCGCTATAACAAACCTTCTGTGGAATGTAAAGTTTACATGAAAGTTGAAGGTTCTTTATGGAACCATCGATGCCAATAAAGAAACTTGAAACAAGAATCTGTTTTAATATATATATATATATATATATATATATATATATATATATATATATATATATATATATATATATATATATATATATATATATATATATATAATTTTTTTTTCTATTATATACAGAATTCTTTGTTGATGGACTTGGAGATTTATTACTTGTCACCTGCAAAGGTCTCAAAATTGGTCACCAAAAACGCAGTCACACAGACAAGTACGGTTCCTTCAGGCATCCTCCCAAAAGTGAATCAGAGGCAAAATTGAGTCACCATTTTTTCAAGAACCATCTAAAATGCATGAAATACTAAGGGATGAAATATGCTTTTCCTTACAAATTATTAATCATTAATTTGATAAAAAAAAATTGTTACTCTTTCAATCAAAGGCATAGACACATCTGTTTAGACTATTTTGGTCACACTTTACAATAAGGTTCCATTAGTTCATCAATTTACTAATGTAAGACAATCAGTTTCTAGTCCTACTCATAATCGGGGGCACATTTTAGACCTGGTGCTATCACATGGTTTCTCCGTAACAAATCTGAGAGTAGTTGATGCTGCTATTTCAGACCATCTGCTAATTGTGTTTGATTCTGTCTGTGATTCTCCCACCTTGTCTCACTCAAAGCTGTTAAATTACTCTCGTTTTATCCAGCCTTCTACGGCCAGATTATTTTCTGAGCACTATCAGGCCAACTTTGCAGATTTTATCCCATGCAACAAATTAAACACTGAAGAGATGGTGGAGGTTTTTACTAAAGCCTGCTCCATTTCTTTAGACGCTGTTGCTCCCCTTAAGCCCGGGAAAGCTAAGGGAAAGCGCCCCACACAGCCTTGGTTAAATGACTCTACTCGCTCTCTTAGACAAGATTGTCGTAAGGCTGAGCGAAAGTGGAAAAGAGATAAACTTCAAATTTCTTATGAATATTTAACTGCATGTTTAATCAATTACCAAAAATCAGTAAAAGAGGCAAAGTTCAAATTCCTCTCTAAAATCATCTCAGAAAATGCAAATCGGCCAAAAATGCTTTTTAAGACAATTGATTCTGTGCTAAAACCTTTACCAGCCCCTACTCTAATTCCTTCTCGAGAAACATGCGAGAATTTTGCACAGTCTTTTTATGAAAAAGTCTTGACGATCAAGGGTTCAATAAAGCCAGCAATATATAATCCACTTTTGACCTGCTCACCGATGAATTCTCTAACTTGTTTTCAACCTATTTCCTCTTCTCAGCTGGCTGATATTGTTTCTAAGGCAAAATGTTCCAGTTGTGAGTCTGATATCGTCCCTACTCGTCTCTTTAAGGAAGCTTTTAAAACCTTGAGTCCAACTGTAACAGATATCATTAACAGTTCTCTAGCGACTGGAATTGTTCCCACTAGTTTTAAACATGCTGTAGTTCACCCTCTTCTTAAGAAACCTCATTTAGATCCATCCCTTCTCAATAATTTTAGACCTATATCAAAGTTGCCTTTTATTTCTAAACTTCTAGAGAGAGTCGTGCATGACCAGTTGAATACTTATCTCAGCACATCTAACATTTCAGACACTTTTCAATCTGGTTTTAGATCTATGCACAGTACAGAAACTGCCTTGTTGAAGGTCAATAATGACCTTTTGCAAATCCTTGACACCGGATCGCATGCAGTGCTTATCCTACTAGATCTAAGCGCCGCTTTTGATACTATCGACCATAGTATCCTGTTGCATCGGTTGGAAAAAGTGGTGGGGATTCAGGGTGCGGCCTTACAGTGGTTGGCCTCGTATCTCAAAGACAGAACCTTTACAGTAAATATGGGTAAATTTACTTCTGCATCTGTTCCCCTAGTGTGTGGTGTGCCCCAAGGGTCCATTTTAAGCCCGCTTCTCTTCTCACTATATATGCTGCCACTGGGGGCCATATTTGAGAAACATAGAATATCCTACCACTGTTACGCTGACGATACACAGTTTTATCTACCGGCAAAAAACGATATGTCTTATCCCCTGGAAGCCCTGTGTGACTGTTTTGATGAGATCAAATGCTGGATGGAAAACAATTTCTTACAATTAAATGAAAGTAAGAGCGAAATTTTGATTTTAGGCCCACCTAGCTCCTCAGCTACTTTTAATGTCGGTTCCTTCCCTATCAGTGTTCGACCGCATGTAAGGAATCTTGGATTTACATTCGATTCGGCACTTAATTTTGAAAAACAAGTCAGCTCAGTGGTAAAAGGCAGTTTCTTTCAATTGAGATCTATCGCAAAAGTAAAACAGTTCTTGTCCCCAAAAGATTTAGAGACCGTAATCCATGCCTTCATTACATCACGACTAGACTACTGTAATTCCCTGTACTGTGGTCTGCCTCAATCTACAATCACTCGCTTGCAAGTTGTTCAAAATGCTGCAGCAAGACTTCTGACTGGTACAAAAAAGAGAGATCACATCTCTCCTGTCCTAGAAATTTTACACTGGCTCCCAGTTAAGTTCAGAATTGATTTTAAAATTGCAGTTTTGGTGTACAAAGCGCTATCCGGTGCTGCACCAACATACATATGTGATTTACTGACTATGTACACTCCCCAAAGAAATCTTAGATCGTGTAATCAGCTTCTTTTAACTGTCCCACGCTTTCGCTGCAAAACCAAGGGTGGTCGGGCATTCTCTGCCGCTGGTCCTAAGCTCTGGAACAGTCTGCCCTTCGCTGTGAGGTCTGCTCCGACACTAACAAGTTTCAAATCGGCTCTTAAAACGTATTTATTCTCTAGTGCTTTTAAATAAACTGCTTGATTGATTGTATATGAATCTTTTGAATGAATTATATCAGGTGCTAAATGTATAAACCTGTCTTTTGCCTTGTCTATTTCAATGCTTTTAAATTGCATATTGTAATATTGTACAGCACTTTGGCGCAGCTCTGTTGTTTTTAAATGTGCTATAGAAATAAATTTGACTTGACTTGACTTGACTAAGACTGAAGAAACTGGAAGAACTGGAAGATAGTGCAACTCTATGAGAGAACAAAGGAAATCAACAGTTTAACCTGGAATTCACCCAAAAATCTGTTTGGGTTAATGTGAATAATCATCATAGCGTATTACACATGTTTGATATAATTTGAAATGTGTCAGTGCGACTGGTACAAAGGTCTTATTCCCAGAGAAGTAAAACAAAAAGTAATAAAGTATTTAGAGTTTAGAGATAATTCACACACATAGGAGACTGTCTTCCAGGCAAACGGTCTCCTGCTCTCAGAAGGTGTAAACTCAATTCAAATTCCCATTTTTAGCAAATGGTTTCATGTAAATCAACTTCTGCTCCCAGTAAATCTGGGACAGTAATGTGAATTCCCACTGTGAACTCATGTTTACACTTGAAAAAAGGTTTCTGCCTTGGTCTGTCTATATAATGAAATGCAACGAGAGGCTGGCGCGATTCTGTACACTGTAACTTTAAAAGTGTAAAAAACACTTTGCATCATGTATTTTATAATGTCAAGGTATTGCATCTTCTCTCTTTATTTTAGAGCATTTGATGTTTGTATTTATTATCTTTGAACTGATTATGCAATTGGTGTGATACATTTACCTGACACAATAAATTTTTCTCTTCTCAATGTCTGTATCCTTTCATTTACAATAATAAAATAATAATTAAAAAAATAATAATAACTTGCAGGACAATTGGTACATGTTTGTCTCTTATTCAGTGATGTAAAATTGTTTGCACAACAGGGACATAATCACAGAAAACATGCCAGGCAACTACAAATCAGAGTTTCCAACAACTTTTGCAATTCTTGATTGCACAGAGATAAAGATAGAGAAACCCAGCTCACTGTTAGTGCAAAGTCAGACTACTACAAGTCTAGGCTACTATCACACTTCAGTCTCTGATAGTCTGTGATCCTTTTCCTGACCTATTGCAACATCTACTGGTGGCCTGTTTGCTATGTAAGAAAATCAGAGATGAAGAGTATAAGTGTGATGTAATGACTTAAATTTGATGTCTTATTATTTTAGTTATCAATGAATGATAAAAAGAGGGGAATTGTAAGAGAAATTTAATATGTTTAAATTTTTAAACATTGTTGCAGCACACACAGTTATACACATTTTCTGGTTAATAGTGATTCTTCGCCTCATATGCCGTTTCCTTGTTTGTAGCCTATATGTCGCTTTCCTACGGTGGACGAGAGAGCTCAACGTGCTGCAACCTAAAGAAAACGCATGCAAATACGCATATTTTAACAGTTTTTTTGTAGACTAAAAATGAAAAAATACATTTGTTTGCAACCGTAATGTTAATAACAGCATTATATTTCTGTCGTCAGAACAGCTATTCAGCTGATGGTCAACGTGATGCGTTGTCATGAAGACATCCCTGGTGAAAATAATTATGTTGGAAATGACGTTGTCTTTCGTTGCTCCTCATCAAGTGCGTTCCAAACGGCTACATACCGGTAAATGGCACACTAGTGCCATGCTCACTCCAAAGTCCCACTTGAAGAGCTCTGCCGTCTGCCCTTCGAAGGGAGTAGGGCATAGGGATGCTCACGAGCAATGAGCACGTCTTAGCCGGGTCCGTCACTTATTTGGTTCCCCCGGAAACATTTCCGTTGTGGTCTGTGTTACTTTCACCGTGTTTCTGTATTTGGTTGTGTTGTGAGTTTTTGGAGCATGCAAATACTAGTTCATGCGTTCATGACCTCAAGGCAAGATCTAGCAGCCGTTAGAGTTCTTACTAGAACCAGGAAGTATGACCATATTAGCCCGGTTTATAATGCCTCAGATGTGACGACTTTGTCGTATTCGGGCCGTATCCAGATCAGATGGAGGACCTGTGCCTAGACACGACCACAATGCATCCCTGAAGTGTCAGCAGAGCTTGTGTCAACTAGACTCTCCTGTGAAGGCCTTATCAACACAACAGCCATTGGCACTGATCCTCGTCTCTATACCTGCGTGATGACTCCGATCTTAAACCAGATGGAACTGGATAATATTCCAATTGTTCCAATCCAATCTGACTTCTGACCTATAATGCTGCTTGAATCATAATCACACACTTTTTGTTGGTCAGATGAGGACTGCCCCACCGACTGAGCCTGGGTTCTCACAAGGTTTTTTTCTCCATTCTGTCACTGATGGAGTTTTGGTTCCTTGCCACTGTCCAGGGGCGTGTCTAGAAGGGGGGCACGGGGTGGCACTGGCCCCCCCTGGAATATGATTGGCCCCCCCTGGTGCCCCCCCAACATCATTGGGCTAGATTTACTGTTAACATGACAATGCCCAACGCCATTGGATCAGAGCGCTGTCAATCACTGCTTGATTTGCGAGTCGCAAAGCGGAATCACAGGTCCGCGTTTTTCAAACAGTTGGAGAGAGAGATACCTCGACACGTCATTGTTTATGGTACATACACACTCAATTACATATATATTTTGAAATATCGCACCGTATGTTAGTCTGATTACTTTCATGTGTGACTGATCAAGCCAGTAACGTTAGATCAGCTAACGTAACTTCGGCAGACTGAATAGAGATGACTTGTCAGTGTTATTCCGCGGCAGCGCACACGACCTAAAAAATCTATTTTTATACATTTTTAATAGTTTACTTTATCTGTTGTTTTAAAGACTCACGGTATTAAATATCTACAGTGGCGTAGGGCGAGGGCGTGGGTGCTTGAAAGCAGCTTTTGATGATGCGTTCGACCCGAGTTCGAATCAGCGTTTTACCGAACTCTCTCTTCTCCATTTTCCCAACACAGATGTAAAATGTATAGCCTACCATAAAGGTCTCTAGCGTTATATTTTGCCAACGAACTAAAATAAAAACCGTGATATGGCTTTGTGCCTTTATAAAACAGCACAAGACTGTAATTAAGTAGCCTATGCATTCTGTTTGTGCTGCGTGATTTAAAGAAAAGTGCGCTCTTTGTTCACGCGATCGGCATGGTAGTGTAAGTAGTGTTCTAAGAATAGTGTAAGTAAAATATACTTTTGAAATATTCATTTCCATTTACATTTATTGGCGATATGGATTTTACGTAATAGGAATAATTATATAAATCATTATTACATTATTATAATAATTGTTTGGCATCCTAAAACGCCAGTGACGATGTAATGTAGACTGAGACTCTATATATCATAACTAAAAAGATGTTTGAGCCCTCTTTAATGTCCAGGTACAAGTCAATGCTTTTCCTTTGTTCAATGTGCACAGTTCATGGGTTGAAGCCGGTTGAAGCTCTTAATTTTGAGTTCTCAAAGTGCACCAGATTGATGCATTTAACCTTAAAATGTACAAAATTTTCTTGCAGGGGAGCATGCCCCCGAACCCGAATTTATTTATAAGAACAAAACTGTGTGGTCCAACACATGTAAAATACAAAATAATTTTCAGGCTCTTGTTCAGTACCACATTTAATAGGGCACATGGACATTGCAAAGATTTTTTAAATCGCGTTTAATATTTTCTAAACAAGTATTTATTTCTAGTTGAATTTTCTAGCTGATTTCCCATGGGCCCCCCCTAACTGGTTCTTGGTCCCCCCTGTGCCCCACCATTTATAAAATCCTAGAATCGCCCCTTCACCTTTGTTGCGATGCTATTTTCTTCTGGAAACAAACTTTGTTGCATTTTCCTGTTATCTCTGTAAAGCTGCTTTGAATCTGTATTGTAAAAAGCGCTATATAAATGTCACTTGACCTGACTATTTTTAATAAAGTTCCAGTCAGATCGCGTCAGTAAGACACATTTTACTGCAGATTCATTTTTAAACAAGACACAGTTCGACGCAGGCTTTTCAGAGAGAACGAAAATAAAAGATGATGCAGTGCAGACTATATTGGAAACGACAGTAATGTCGCAACACACAAGTGTCACACAGTATAGCTGCATTTACATGGACCCCAATAATCTGATTGTAATCGGACTAGTAGCACAGTCGGAATAAAAAAGTTACAATTGGAATGAATGGGCCAAATCAGGTTAAAATTTCATTCAGATTGTACGAATGAATCTTTAAACCTTTTCTAATCCGATCGAGAGGATAGAATGAAAGAAAGGCAAATCTCAACTATTCAGTACATATACATTTTATATATAATAATAATTTATTGTCATTGCTGTGATACAACGAGATTACATCAGAGCATCAAATGACAGTGCAATTTCATGAAGTGCAAGAGATCAACAATAGCATAATTTGTAACAGGGCACAGCGACAAATAACAACCAAGGAAAATGGTATATCAGGCGGAGAATCTCTAGTAACCACGAAAATGAATATCTTCCCCCTAACTGTTTTTCCACCCTCATTCTAATTGTGCATACTATAGGAAAATTATCACTCCCTACTGTCGACTCTTCCCACCTCCCATTCACAAAGCCTTGCTAGATCATTAGATGTGATGGTAAGGTCTAGTGCTGACTTCTTTCCTGACCCCATTTCGATCCTTGACCCTCTACCATCAATAATACACACCAACCCTTTTAAATCCATCATCTCCTCCATCACCCTCACATTTTCATCAAATCCCCCCCCCCCCCCCCAATCTCAAATCTCCACATCACACTATCTTTCGTCCTGCCTGTCCCTCTACCTCTTCCATTAAATCTAATTCCAATCTTTTACATGGTTTGTAGAAGTTGATTATCACTACATTCTCCATTCATACCAAGCGTGCCGCACAAGCCCTCAAAAGTGAAGCCAAAACGTCTCGATCGCCCCCCGGTGACCGGTCCTAGTATAGCTCATAAGCCCCGCCTCCCCATGTTATTCAACGGGACGCGAGACCAACTAAATAATTAAATTACACTTCACATATCTTTTTTTGTAAAGATAGTTTCTGTCATTTACCTTAGTTTCTATCACGTTGATGTAATTTCAGGTGTTTGTTTTTAAAATAAGTTAGCTTTTTGTTATTAGTTATTTAGTTATTTGATGCTATAAAAACAGTGCTGTGACATCATGATTGACAGCTGTGATTGACAGGTTCTCTGTGTGAAGTAGTCACTGAAGCACCAACGGACTTTTTTATAACGTTGACTGTGTGGTTAGTAGTTGTATTTACCTTATTTTAACGAGGTACTGCAATCAGCAGACATCATTGTAGAGGAACGGAGCAGACAGAGGCCACCACTTAAGAAAAGTGCAGGGCGTGTGCTAGCGATTGATTCAACGAGCGTGAGGGCGGTGCCTTGATTTCGCAGCTTTACTTCCTGCTCACGACTGCGCATGACTGGTCCCGAAAACGCTACTGCGCAGACTCAAGTTCCAATATGTCAGCGCCATATCGGGACTCTGGCGGCTTCAGTTCTCTCCAATGGAAAAGAGCGAAGGGGCGTCGTCCATCTTTTTTTACAGTCTATGATTCATACACACACCTCCACCAACCACATACTCCAGCCCCTCCCCTAATCCCAGAATCCTATATGGCATCCCCTGTTTAATAAATGTAGCACACCCTCCCCCACCTCCCATGCTTCTGTCTCGACGGACACCCACAAACCCCTGTATCACAAAATCCAGATTTGCTTTAAGCCAGGTCTCTTGAATACAAATAGCATCTGGCTTCTGCACCATTTTATCAATAACTCGTTTAAACTCTTGTTCATTTGCTACCAGGCTACTGGCATTCCAATGTATTAATAACACCATGATACATATTAACCAACCCATGATTCCTGACTAGACTGATGTTTGAGATCATCTCTCACTGTTTCCCATGTCAGCCCAGTTACATTCAAATGTCGTACTGCTGCCATCACTATCAACTGTATTCTTTCTGTTTTTTTTTTACTTTACATCCGCCGTACCATTAATCACACCAGCAATAAATGTCACTAATGTGGCAGAGTGGTGCGGGAGCGGCAGGTCTATTTTATATGACATTGGGCGGAACAACAATTTATACCCCCGCTCAATTCAGTTTATGATTTCCGACTACGCCACTCGGGGAATTTCGCCCCGAGAATTTAATATAACATCTACGCTAAGGCACACACAGATCCTAACCACAGTTGGAGTCAGAGACATAGGTGATTGAAAAACATATATTAATTGTTAAATTAATTTTTATTAATTTAATTAATTAATTAATTAATTAAATGAATCATTTTCTATAAGAAGTGTTGACCAGCAATCACTCTTCAATGTACTAGGTTCTAGAGTGGGCGGCAGGGAAACCTGGGCGTACCCAAGGGCAGTCTCGAGGTATCACCTCCATGAAGAGTACTCTATTCAGTGCAACACACACCGGCACAGCACACACTCCACGACTCATGTCAGAGAAGACCACGGCACACAGTGAGGACCCTACCACCTAATTGCTCTCTCGTCTGCCCCCGGGTGCCCAGGCCCTGCCAACAAACAAAAATAAAAATAAAGACATTAAAGAGCAGTGTTATGCAAAACAAAATGATGAAAATTGTTATACAATTCCAGGGCGGAACCAACTCCTTGGTCCCGACCTGATCGTTGTCAATCAAAAACCAAAATAACAAAAATCACATGAATTCAGCAGTACAATTCAACCACAGTAAATGAAACTATATATATATCACTAGTATATTCACTAGTACGATAATTGGGTACGAAACAAAACACGTGTTGGAGCCATATTCAGAATTTTGTGCACCACCAGAACTATAATTGAGTAAAGATTAAATTTGTTTTATTTCTTATGTATTACAAAATATTATGCTTTAAATGTACAAGGGAATTTTGTGTAATGTTTAATACTTGTACTAACCTGGTCAAAGACATTCATTGACTCCTCCCCTTTTGCCGCATCACTACGATGCGTGAGTGCAGGTGTTGATAATGAGGTAGGATTGTTTGACAAAGACATGTTAGAGTTTGGAGAGCAACAGTTTCTTCAATTCGCATGAAATGTATGTTTTGAGAGACCAATGTTCACACCGATAGATAGTGTTTTCTTGGATGTCAATTTTTTTGTTTTTTTTTTTGTTTTGGAAAGTAAACCAGAGATTGCGATCGGCTTTTTTGTTATGACCGCTTCTCCGTGCGTGCTTAATGGACATGTAGATAAGAAGATACTCCTCATCTAACCTCAAGAGGCTAAAAGAATAAGGACATTAGCCTCTACAATTATTGAAGAAACTTGCACTTAAGATCGATCGACAAGACACAAAGGATTGTACAATGAACTTTCTTCTCAAAGGATTGGAATCTCCGCTGTTCACGGCCAGGAAAATAGCGCAATTCCATGAATGAACTACGCATCAGCTGTGAGTACGAGAAATGCAAACAATACAACTGATCATTGATGCGAGATTGAACGAATGCTTGAATTAGCATACACAAACAGACGAAATAATTGTCAGAGTTTGGAAATGTGTTTAAACGCTAAAGAAAACTGTAGTTTATTGTGGCTTGTATAAAATGACGGACGAAGAGATCCACACGGCCGCGGAGGCTGAAAGGCTTTTAAATGCACGCATCGCAACGCGCAGAGGTAAATTAGGAGTATGCACGAGAAAAATGAATGAAATTAAAGCTCTACTTGCTAAAGGTGGAAGTGTTGAACAAGTGGATGATTGCATGGCGATTTTACTGTTTTTCATTCATGACTTCAAAAATGTGCATAATGCAGTACAAGACCTTTTAGAAGAGGAAGAGAAGAAAAATGATCATGACGACTGGTTTGAACCTAAAATGATGGATTTCGATTCCTTTATTAAAGAAGTTGAAATGTGGCAGAAAGGAAAATCAGATCAACTTACAACAGTCGAACCAAAAGATAGTATATCAAACATCAGCAGTGTGTCTGCAAGATCAACCTCATCTAAGGCCTCGTCTGCAGCTAAAATAGCTGCTGCTGAAAAGGCTGCTTTTGAGGCACGCGCCAAAACTCTGCCAGATATACAAGCTTTACAGATGGAAGAAGCTATTATAAAATCAAAGATTGAAAAGGCAGAACTGCAAACACAAATAGCAGCAGCAGATGCAAAAATCAAAGTGCTGACAACTGATGTTGAATCCCGAGCTGATGTTATGAATGACTATTATGATGCAAACAAAGAACATAATGTTGAACCTACTTTTACAGATACCTCTGCATTAGAATTCGTTCCAGTGACCACAATACCTAAGACTCCACTCCAGAGAGTTGTCAGTCACGAACAAAGATACTCTCAAGCAGCCACAAGTTCAAGTCCACAGCTGGAGGTCAGTAATGGCTCGCACAAAGGCTTGAGCTCAATTGTACAAAGGCAAAAGGAAATGACTGATCTTATGATAATGCAGCAGAATCATTCTCTACTGCCTAAGAGAGAAGTACCAGTTTTTGATGGAGATCCATTGTCCTACCAGTCTTTCATTCATGCTTTTAAATTCCTGATTGAAGACAAGACGAGCAACAGTCAGGACAGGCTCTACTTTCTTGAACAGTTAACTACGGGCCAGGCCAGAGCTCTAGTTCGTAGCTGCATGCACATGGAATCTCGCAGAGGATATACCGAAGCTCAGCAGCTTTTGAAGAAACATTTCGGCAATGAGATGAAGATTGCGAATGCTTATATGTGACCCTGGATCACAAAACCAGCCTTAAGTCGCACGGGTATATTTGTGGGAATAGCCAACAATACATTGTATGGGTCAAAATTATCAATTTTTCTTTTATGCCAAAAATCATTAGCATATTAAGTAAAGATCATGTTCCATGAAGATATTTGGTAAATTTTCTACCGTAAGTATATAAAACATTTATTTTTGTGAGTGAATGCAGCACAATCGCGAATATAAATGAACAACTTTAAAGGAGATTTTCTCAATGTTTAGATTTTTTTCCACCCTCAGATTCCAGATTTTCAAATAGTTGTATCTCGGCCAAATATTGTCCTATCCTTACAACCCATACATCAATGGAAAGCTTATTTATTCAGCTTTCATGTGATGTATAAATCTCAATTTCAAAAAATTACCCATAAGACTGGTTTTGTCATCCAGGGTCACATATAGAAAAGGCACTGAACTGGATAACCATTAAAGTTGATGATGGAAAATCACTTCATGGATTTGCTCTGTACCTTATGCCGAGTTCAGACTGCACGATTTTCAGAATAATCGGGTCACTGTTGTTTTCACACTGCATGACTATCTGGGGTAACATTCAGTTGCTGCTGTGTTCACACTGCACGATGGATCGGCGACAGGAGGTTTCACACTGCATGACTTTACAAAAGAAAGAATCGCCGACAACTTCTGCCTGGTCCGCAAACTACGTTTCACAACCAAACAAACGCGAGAAGTGATACGGAAAAAACGGAAGATCACGCGTGCGTGAGACCGGAGTTCTCGCGCGACACTGAATTTGTTATTAAAAATGATAGCCTACAAGAAGATTGCGATCCAAATTGTCTGTGCACTGATTTGTAGCGAAAATGAAACAAATAAATATTCAGTTTATGCAGGAGGAAATGGTTGGGAAGACGAGGGGAGCAAGGACTGTGTTTTGCAAAGAGAGTTGGGGGTAAATAAATAATTTTCCAAACGTCCTGCTGTTGCTGCTGGTCATGCAAATGTTTGTGCTTTGTTTCTGTTTGATATAATTGTAAATATAGGCCTATCTATCTATTAAAATACTGATATTCTGGTCTATAACTCCTCCTCGAACAGCCTGCTGTCCTGTATCTTGCTCTCTCATTGGCTGTCGGTCATCGCCGATGTAGTTTTCAGTCAGAACACATTCACACAGCAGGATTGTGAGTCGCCGACAGGTCCAGATATTTAGCATGCCAAATATCTCACGGGCGTCGGCGACTCGTCGGCGATTCTCTCAGATATCGTCTTTGCTCATTCACACTGCGTGATTGTCACTCGCGTGAACGAGCACCGATTTGCCTGTGATTTCGGGCATTTGTCGGCGATTTCTCTCAACCTGTCGGCGAGCCAAAATCATGGCTAAAATCGTGTAGTCTGAACTCGGCATTAGGGAATGTTGCAATGTGATGCAAAACCTACAATACATGGATGAACTGGACGTTGTATCAAATTTGAAATTGATTGTATCCAAACTCCCATACAAGCTCAGAGAAAGGTGGCGGACAGTAACTTTTGAGTCATTCCAAAGAACTGATACTCGTATTAGATTTCGAAATCTTGTAGAATTCCTGGAAACTCAGGCTGAGATTTTACTTCATCCTGTCTTTGGAGATATCAAAGATCCTTCTCCTGTTAAAGGCACAGTTCTAAAACCCAGAAACATCAGCTTGACGACAGCTAAAAGGGGCAGCAGCTTTGTTACTACGGTGACACGACCTGATGAGCAGACATGCAAAGAAGCATCTAAAGCGCAGGTGCAAGCTAATACTCATGCTGCTATTCTGACCTCATGTTGTTACTGCCAAGGTAAACATGCATTAAATGACTGCATAAAATTGAAATCAGTGTCCCAAGATAAAAAGGTTGAATATCTCAAAAGGAATGGTCACTGTTTCGGATGCTTGAAAAAGGGTCACATGAGCAAAGATTGCAATAAGAAAATAGTTTGTCAGATATGTCAACGAAAACATCCTACACTGCTCCACATCGACAATTCAAAGAAACAGATTTTGCCTAAAATGAGTTTCTCAGAACCAAAAGAAGAAACGCCGGTCAATAGTGCACTAGTGTCAGCTGATCATGCAACAGGGGCCAGTAAGGAATGTGCACTAACAATCGTGCCAGTCCAAGTTAAAGTTGCTAAAGGCAATAAAACCATTGAAACCTACGCCTTTCTTGACCCAGGCAGTTCGGCGACGTTCTGCACTGAGAACCTTATGAATCAGCTGAATGCCAAAGGACGCAGAACTGAAATTCTTCTGCGTACGATGGGGCAGGAGAGACCTGTTAAGAGCTATGAGCTCACAGGTCTAGAAGTAAGCAGTATAGATCAGGGTTCCAGACTGCGACCAAATTGGTCGCATATGCGACCATTTTTTGAGAATGTGCGAGTTAAAAATGTATGTGGTCGCACTCGTGCGAGTGGACGCTCGCGCAACAGAACGCCGTTGTATCAGCAGCTGCTGCAGTCCGTAACATAACTTATGTTCAATCATCATGATTGATACAATACATTACAATACAATACATCATGAATCCATTTTCCAAACCGTGTTTTTGACTTATCCCGAATCACTACGGTACGCCTATAATAAGTGTTTATATTCGGACTATTTTATCCCGGGCTCGGCTCGGTTGCGGAGTTGCCCAGTGCCTGTGTGACTCGCCATTGACATTAACGGAGAGAAGTAGCTCCGGCTACAGTGTTCTTCCGCAAGACACGTGCAGTTTATTTATTGACGAACGTAGACGTCACGCGCATTGCACACTGATGGTGAAACGCGCCAATTACGAATTCACGAATTAAAGGCATATAAAATGAAAAGTCTCACGAAACACCGTGCCCCTTCCTACGTCTTCTCAGCGGTTAGATGAGAGTAATCGCTCGACAGAGGAAAAGGAAAAGATTATAAAATCCAGAAGATTTCTGATTCAACTATAAACTTTGATAACGAAAAATCTGTATCAGCGTATTATAATACTCTAATCTTTTAAAATCCAATGCATATATTTGAATGTTTAATGATTTTTAAAAGATAGAAAGATGCTGATAGAAAGATGATAATAGACAGACAGATAGAATGATTCAAATGTAAATAAATAGATTGTATATAATTCAAATGTAGAATGCTTAAAATTACAGAATTACAGAAAAAAAATTACAGAAGTTGTGACACCCTCGATTTCACCAATCAGGGATAAGCTATGAGTCCTATGATCGTTTAAGTGTTTATTTACCCAATCCTGATCGCATACAAAAGGCTGTGAAGGCTGGAAATAGGTGCATGCACATTTTACAAAGAAAACATTTATTTTGAGATAATAGCCTAACTTTTTTCACTAAAACATCCTTTGTTTTTTTTAAATTGCTGTTAAAATCATTTTTTTTCTTTTTAAACTAATTTCAAACCTTTATGCTTATATGGCTATACACTGACTGACGGAGGTGTGGTGGGTTGTAAAACATTTTTAAATAGTGTTACAACCATCTCCTTATGAGACCTCAGACAATGAAATTGTATATATTGAGCCATTTGGCAACTAAAGTAAGTAGTGTTACAGCCTACGGTGGTGGGATTGTAACAAAGGCACACCATGTATTTAACATTAAAGGTGCTCTAAGCGATGTCACGCGTTTTTAAGGCCAAAACATTTGTCACATACAGCAAACATCTCCTCACTAACCTCTAGCTGCATGTCCCCTGAACACACTGTAAAAAACCGCGGTCTCTGCGGACACCCCAGGCTCCACAAACGGCTACAAAAACAAACTCTAGCGACCTGGGGCTCGTTCTTCGTACGTCGCTAACTCAGTTAGCTGGATTTGATTGTTGACGATTTGCCATGATCTTGGATTGTTTGGTTCTTTGAAGCTCATCCTAGACTTGCTGTCATAGCAACAGGTGCGCTAGCTTGAACCTGCTCGCGAGCAGGCTTATTTCATGTAAACAGGATTAGATCGCGGCTTCATAAGCGCAGGTGATACGAGAAGTCTTTTAACGCAGCGCGATAGTGTACTTTTTGAGAGATATAATTATTCTCGGATGTCGTTTACATCAATTATTTTTTGGAAACGCACATTAAATGTTCGACTCGTCGGAGTCGGCCTTTAATAACAGCACAAACTGTGTGCATTGTCCTGATACTATTTGCGAGTGGCTCTTTCCTTTAAACTATTGGAGATGCGGAGAACTTGATAAGTGCTGTCTGTCGTGTCATTCAAAGTTTACCCTGGCGCTCAAGCAGTTTTTAGGGTTTTTTTTTTGTGGCATTTCCAAGCCAGTTTAGACCCAAGGTTGTAGGCTATAGCAGTTTTTTTTTTTTTTTTTGCCAACGCAGGTATATTATAATTTTTAATGAAGATCATGCAATCATGAACATGCCGATTAATATGACACAGATATGTCCCTCAGGCTTCACTAATGTGATTGGTCAATAGACTGCACACATGTTCCCATCAAGGCCTCTATGAAGGGATTTTGTGTACAGAAAGGGAGATCACATTGTAAATGTGCAGCCAAGTTACTATTACAATTCTTAATATTCCAGATTAGTAATATTATATTAAATTTTAAAAAAGGCAGTTGACAGACTAAAATCTCTAGATGGCGTGTGACTATTCATATTACTAATGTGGAAGCACAGAGACATTCACATTTATGCACATTACTTGAACATGGTAAGGAAAAATATAAATATCAAGCTCACTGTATTACATATGTAAATGTAAAATGTAAATGTATGTACATACACAGTTACAATGCAGCTCTAGCCAGGACAAGTTCACACAATGAAATGAACTTTGGCCAACTAAAGGGAAGATTTCAGTGTCTGAAAAGCCTGAGTGTTGCACCTGACAGGACCTGTGACATTACATGTGCCATATTACACAACATTGCCAACATCAGAAAAAGAAGGGGAAAAAAGGTTTAATTAAGCCTAAATGTTTAATAAAAGACAATACACATTTGCTTAGTTCATTGAGTCTTATTTCAATAGTTCTTTGTAAAGAAAAGCCAGTCATTCAGTCATCTTTTGCCTGCAATAAGAGATATTATGCAAGGTCAGCAATAGTACTCTGTGTGAAATAGTGTATTTTACTCTGAAGTTTATTTTGAAGCAACTCTATTTCTAGTGCAATTTCTTTAAGTAGTCAAGTTCTATTTCTCCCCCTGATTTTTTTTTTTTTTTTTTCAAAATACTCTATTTTCTGTTGAAGACTCATAGGGAATGAATTTCACCCTGTGTCATTTGTCAAATTGTCACACATGCCTCATGTAACAAATAAAAAGGAAAAGTTACACTGCCCACACCTGTATCACTGCGTTGTGCAGACTCTTCTGTAGGCCTTTCTGTACATGTGGACTCATGTCAGAAATAATAGACATAGGCACAAGTATAAATCAATAAAAATTATTTATGTATTTGCAGGTAGTCTACTTCCTCCAAAGGACAGTCATCTGAGAAGGTTTCTTCACTATCCAGTGCAATGTGATTAATAACTCATGGCAAAATATTTTCACATTAACATAAGTTTATCAGTTTTTTACTTTCACAAGTCAAAGCAATTTATCATTACTCAAGATTTAACAGTTGAAATGACTATACCAGCCAATATGCATTATAGGCCTACTTAATTTAATGCAGCAACAAATTATTTCACAGTGTACTTTCCATCTCATTTACCAGTAATGAAGGTGTTGCTGCTACTGGTCCCTGGATGTGTGTCTGGAAGAGCTGAACCCAGGGATGCCCTCCACAACAACAGGTCAATTCACACTCAACCCAGGGGTCAGCTCTTCTGCCAGGGTGCAGGAGCATCTGTTTCTTGGTTGCTTTTATAAACAGACAATCATTTATTTAACAGTGCCTTTTTGAAAGAGACTAGTAGGCCTATAAGGCCTAGTAAAAATTACCATTACGTAGAAGATTTTTGTACTTCACTTTCATCATGTTCACTATAGTGTGGTGACTCTGACATGACAATGAACAAAGTAATTATGAAATTATTAAAATAGAAAAAAAAACGTACTCGGTTACTAACGTAACCTCGGTTCTCTCTAGAGAGGGAACGAGTACTGCGTAATATCTTACGCTACGGGGAATACTCTTTTCCTCGAGATATTGAAGCCAAAAATTATCCTTAATTTTTAAAATGTAAAAAGCTTTGCAGCAGCAAGCAGACAAGGGCGAGACAGCTCGCGCGCCCATTGGCTGCCTTGCTGGAAAAGCAGCAGCCTATCGAGTGAGGCACTGCGTGACGTAATGACGAATGGGGGCGCTTCGCGCCCATTTCGTCATGTCCCGCCAGTAAAGGCGTGGTCTCGCCCTATAATACCCTCGATAGCTGTATTTCCTCTGATTTTTCAACGCCGAAGCGAACCAGAGCGTATTCCAAGCACGGCAAGATACGCAGTACTCGTTCCCTCTCTAGAGAGAACCGAGGTTACGTTAGTAACCGAGTACGTTCTCTTACGAGAGTATCTCTCGTACTGCGTAATATCTTACGCTATGGGGAACACCATGCAACACGCCGTGCGGACAGGGATCCAACACCAGAGTCCCAGGGCCGAAGCCCGGGGCGCATCTAGTGCACAATCACCACAACTCTCACAGAGTAGAGGAGGAGAGGCTAGAAGCATCACTCCTTTATAATAGTCCCGTAGGGGTATCAGACCCGTAAGGGTACCACACTCATGGAGCTGCCGCATCGGACTGAGCGATGCACAGGCCAACACTCCACACATAAGCCGCATGGCGGCAGATAAGCCCGAAGTTCAGACCGCCAAAAGCTTAGCTTGTAAGGCGGGAACCTCCAGGTTATAGTATTTTATAAATGTAGACGGCGAGGCCCAGCCCGCGGCCATACAAATATCTTGCAGGGTAACCCCGTTAGACCATGCCCACGAGGAGGCCATGCCTCTTGTGGAGTGCGCTCTAACACCCAAAGGGCACTGTAGGCCCTTAGAAGTGTAAGCCAGCGCAATGGCACCGACTATCCTTCTGGATAGGCTCTGTTTCGAAGCGGCAAGTCCCTTAGCACGGCCGCCAAATGAAACGAAAAGCTGCTCAGTCTGTCTGAAACCAGACGAGCGGGACACATAAGCCCTTAGTGCCCTGACAGGGCAAACGAGACCCGCGTCCTTCTCCTCATTGAGAACCGGAAGGGCAGACAGGGAAATCACCTGGGCCCTGAACGGTGTGTTGAGGGATTTTGGCACGTAGCCGTGCTTCGGTTTGAGTATGACCTCTGAGTCATTAGGTCCAAACTCCATGCATGACGCGCTCACTGAAAGCGCTTGCAAGTCCCCTACGCGCTTCACTGAAGCGAGAGCCATAAGAAACGCTGTCTTGAAGACAAGTGTTTCATGTCTGACGACGGGATTGGCTCGAATGGGGCACCTTTCATGGCCTCCAAGACCGTGGAAAGGTCCCATGTCGGGACTGAAGGGGGCCTGGGAGGGTTTTAGCCTCCGAGCTCCTCTAAGTAAACGCACGACTAAGTCGTTCTTTCCTAGTGACTGGCCAGACACCGGTTTTGCAAACGTTGCTATGGCCGCCACGTATACTTGAGCGTGGAAGGGGTCCTGCCCTTATCCAGTAGCTCCTGAAGGAAGGAAAGCACTTCCGTAACCCCGCAGTCTACAGGTGAAAAGCTCTGCGCTTGACACCAAGCAGAGAACACAGACCACTTCGAGGTGTAGAGCCGTCTGGTAGACGGGGCTCTAGCCTGCGCGATCGTGTTTAACACTCTCTCTGGGAGGTCAGCGGGTACCCGTTGATGGCCCATGCGTGCAGGGACCACAAATCCGGGCGAGGATGCCAAATCGAGCCTCCCGCCTGAGAGAGGAGGTCTCTCCTCAGCGGTAAAGGCCATGGGACAGCGCTGGTCAGCTGCATCAGGACAGGGAACCACGACTGGTTTGTCCAGAGCGGAGCTATGAGTAGCACTGGGCATCCCTCCCTCCTGATTCGCTCCAACACCTGAGGCAGGAGTGAGACAGGGGGAAAAGCATATAGGGGGCGGCGGGGCCAAACATGGGCCAGCGCCTCCCGGCATTTCGAGAAGAATCTCGGGCAGTGAGCGTTTTCTTGGGACGCGAACAGGTCCACCTGCGCTTTGCCAAACGTTTCCCACAGCAGCTGGATCGTCTGCGGGTGCAGAGACCATTCTCCTGCTGGGACGTTGTTTCTGGACAGCCTGTCTGGCCCCACATTTAGGTGACCAGGCACATGCGCCGCTCTCAGCGAGAGCAGGTTGTGCTGATCCCAGACCAGGAGGCGTCCCGTCAGCCTGTAAAGGTTTCGGGACCTGACGCCGCCCTGGCGATTTATGTACGCCACCACTGACATGTTGTCCGACCGGACCAATACGTGGTGGCCTTTTATCTGGGGACAGAAGCGCCGTAGCGCTTTGTCGACTGCTATTAATTCCAAGCAGTTTATGTGAAGGAGCTTCTCCCGTACTGACCATAGGCCAGCTAGCGGTCTGCCCTCGAGCAGCGCTCCCTGCCCCGAAGTGGAGGCGTCCGTAGACACCACCTTCACACTCGAGGGGATCCCCAGACTCACACCCGACTGATACCAGTCGGTTGCTTTCCATGGTTTCAGAGCCGCAATGCACTGAAGGTCGACCCTGAGGCGAAATAGACCTGCGGTCCACGCCCTGGGGGCAACTCGTGCTTTTAGCCATAGCTGCAGTGGGCGCATGCGGAGCAGGCCCAACTGGAGTACGGAGGCTGCTGAGGCCATCAGACCCAGCATTTTCTGAAACCTTCTGAGCGGGACTATAGAGCCGTGGCGGAAGGATCTCGCGACGTGCTGAATATTCAAACCGCGCTCCGGTGACAGGCGTGCTGTCATGGATAGCGAGTCTAACACTGTTCCCAGAAAGGAAATTCTCCGACTGGGGAGCAGTGAGCTTTTCGCCCAATTGACTGTAAGGCCCAGCTCCTCGAGGTGCTCGAGTAATGCGGCCCTGTGTTCTATGAGCTCCGTTCGTGAACGAGCTAGAATCAGCCAATCGTCCAAGTAGTTCAAAACTCGCATGCCCCGAGTCTCAGGGGGGCGAGGGCCGCGTCCATGCACTACGTGAACGTACGGGGTGCTATGGACAGGCCGAACGGCAGGACTGTGTATTGATATGCCTGGCCCTCGAAGGCGAATCTCAAGAATCGCATGTGATGGGACGCTATTTGTATTTGAAAATAGGCGTCTTTCAGATCTATTGACATGAACCAGTCTCCTTGGCGCACTTGCGCGAGGATTTTCCTGGTCGTAAGCATTCTGAACTGGCGCTTCCCGAGCGTTCTGTTCAGCAGTCGCAGATCTAGAATGGGTCTGAGCCCACCATCTTTTTTCGGTACCAGAAAATATCTGCTGTATAAGCCCCCTTCGCCCTGAGATAGAGGTTCTATAGCCCCTTTTCTCAGTAGTTTCGCTATCTCGGCTCGAAGTAGATGAAACACTTCGCTATACACCGTAGTTTCGACTCACGCCGTATAACGGCGGGGGCGTCGAGCGAACTGTAGCGAACAGCCTCTCGTTATAGTGTTCAACACCCATTCTGATACCCCGGGAAGCCTTGACCACGCATCTGCGTGAATAGCTAGGGGTAGAATGAAATCTGGGCTCTGGCCGCGGCAGGACGGCGGCTCGAGAGCCCCTGTGTACTGGGAACACAGCACCGTGTTTACAGCGTTCGAGGCGGGGGGCGCGCTGATCACAGCGGGCAGCCTGGCCGCGCTCAGCTTCTCTATGGCGGGACGCGCAGAGAAAGCGAGCGGGGCGAATCCTGTGGGATTCGGCGCGTGTGAGGGAATGTGGGCACATTTACTAAATGTGGCACATTTACTACACTGAGAATACTGTCAGCTCGCGCGACTAAATCACTGCTGTGTTTACAGCGTGCGAGGCGCGCACTGATCACAGCCGGCAGCCTGGCCGCGCTCAGCTTCTCTGTGACGGGTTGTGCAGAGAAGACGAGCGGGGGCGAATCCCGTGAGATTCGGAGTGTCTGTGAGAAATGCGGGCGCGAGACAGCGGGCACAATTTCTGCACGGAGAACACTCGACTCGCGCCGACTGAATCAACGCTGTGTTCACAGCGTGCGAGGTGCGCGCTAATCACAGCGAGCAGCCTGGCCGCGCTCAGCTTCTCTGTGACGGGTTGTGCATAGAAAGCGAGCGGGGGTGAATCCCGTGGGATTCGGCGTGTCAGTGAGGAAATGCGGGACAGCGGGCACATTTACTGCACTGAGAACACTGTCGGCTCGCGCCGACTAAATGTGTGTTAGTTTCGTTTTTACAGAAACCAAGGGACACGCATCGTGTAGTGTAAGCGGGCATTGTAAGGGCGCGTTCACTACATTTTCTGCACAACCAACATGAGTTGGTTTTATTTGTGCTAGCCCTGCACCGTGGCGGGCTGTGTCTGGGTGTGGGAATGGGCACTGGGACGTGGGCATTCTTACAACACTCGTAACACCATCGGCCGTGGCCGGAACACCAGAAAATGCACTCTTTATTGGATTTATCTGGGTAGCCATAGAAACGGCTTTTGTGCGCAGGCAAGCGGGCTGAGACAACGGCTGCTTCACTGCGAAATACACTGGGACAGTCACAACGCATGGAACTGAACAAGCGAGAAGTTTTGGTGGAAATCCGGCCGCAGCGGGATCTGAACACCGTCACTTTCCTAGAGAGACTAGGAAGGCCTTGAGACCTCGGGCTTTACCTCAATCCTCGGCCGGGGCCCGCGCTGAGGGGGGCGGCGTCCAGCAGAGCGAGAGCGCGGTGTTTGATCTCGGGCCTGGCGGCGCTGCTAGTTAGCCGAAACGACGACCTTTGTGCGCAGGCAAGCGGGCTGTGGAACCAGCTTGCTCACTGCGAAATACACTGGAACAGTCACATTGCTTGGAACTGAACGAGCGAGAAGTTTTGGTGGAAATCCGGCCGCAGCGGGACCTGAACACCGTCGCTTTCCTAGAGAGACTAGGAAGGCCTTGAGACCTCGGGCTTTATCTCAATCCTCGGCCGGGGCCCGCGCTGAGGGGGGCGGCGTCCAGCAGAGCGAGAACGTCGAGGAACACGGAGCGCTCAGCTTCCGTCATCTCGGATAGCGTTAGCCACAAATGTATCTCACCATTCAGGGGGGAAAGGCGCGGGTCTCGACTGTGACGGAGCTTCGTCTTTCCCGAGAAAGCGTCCGTCCAGCCTATTGCGCGTTAGTTGCGCGAGCGCCTTTCAGTCGAGGCCGATGTAATCCACGGCTTGAGAGAGCGGACGCATCGGCTCAGTTTCAATGCCGTCTCCGGTAAGTTCGTCGAGCTCAAGTGCGGACGCGGTGGCAGACGGCGGCCGCTGTCCGTCTGGGAGCGACTCGAGCGAAGCCGGCGAAGCTGGCGGGCGAACCGGCGAGCTTTGGCGGGCTGGAAATAGCTCACGGCGGGCTGGGATGCGGGCTCGGAGAACGAAGCTAGGCGAGTCCGCAGAGTCACCATAGGCAAGCGTTCACAATGATGGCATCCGCCGTCAGCGAGCGCGGTGGCCGCGTGATCCTCACCCAGGCAGGACACGCAGATGACGTGGCGGTCCTCGTCGCTGAGTGGGGCTCGGCAAGAACCACAGGAAGGCATCTTTAAAAAGACGCAGCTCTTTTAGAACAGTAGAAATGGGTGTTGCGTCACGTAAGCAAACACACACACACTTAGCAGAGTAAAAGGATATAGTACGCCGGAAAGCGCAGCAGGTACGGCGGTTGAAGGCGGCTGGGCCAGCGACTTCAGAAGATGGCACGTCCCGCTGATAAGGCTACAAGTCAACGGCGCGGCTTCTCACTCTGGATCCAGCGATGCGTGAGCTTCGCGTGAAGAGTAGAAAAATCAGAGGAAATACAGCTATCGAGGGTATTATAGGGCGAGACCACGCCTTTACTGGCGGGACATGACGAAATGGGCGCGAAGCGCCCCCATTCGTCATTACGTCACGCAGTGCCTCACTCGATAGGCTGCTGCTTTTCCAGCAAGGCAGCCAATGGGCGCGCGAGCTGTCTCGCCCTTGTCTGCTTGCTGCTGCAAAGCGTTTTACATTTTAAAAATTAAGGATAATTTTTGGCTTCCATATCTCGAGGAAAAGAGTATTCCCCGTAGCGTAAGATATTACGCAGTACGAGAGATACTCTCGTAAGAAAACAAAAGTTATTAAAACATCTAACATGGCCACCACAAACGCATTTAATTCATCTGCTACTTTTGCCAGCCCTCTCTCCTGGCTTTTGCACACTTAGAAGTGTTCCCTGGCGTTTTAATTAAAGACTCAAAATCGGCATAACCTTCTCTTTCTCTGCTTGGGAGAAAAACTGGGCGTGTTCTTTGGCCATGCTGAACAGCCAATAGCAGCGTCGCTGATCACTGTTTCTGCTATCGATACATATCCCCTTTTAAACCAACGTGTGAACGCGCAGTTATCTCAGATAACTCAATCCAGCGATACTAATCATAAACAACAGGAGTGTTCGAAGAACCCACTTAGCCGGATCATGATTAGCCCGATGATATTATCTTGAATGTCTCATTTGATCTCGGATGTTTTAAGCAACGTACGAAGAACGAGCCCCTGCTCTAGGAAACATAACAAACTGTTCCAGCCAATAACCGACAAGAAGTGTTTGGGGGTGGGTTTGAGGGGTTAGTGCGCGGATGAGGAGGAGGGAGGGTCTAGCTAGCCTCCGTTTTGTTTGACTATAGTTCGAACGTCAACAAGAAGTGACGTCACCCAGGATCGCTTAGAGAACCTTTAAAGGTGCAGTGTGTGATTTTTAGCGACATCTAGCGGTTCGGTTGCGAGTTTGCACTAAGGGCTCGGCCCACTGCTCACCCCTCCCTTTCGAAGAAGCTGTGGTGGCTAAAACGGGACAAACATCGTCGTCTGAGACAGCAGAGAATAGCCAGAGTAAACCAAGTTTCTGTACCACAGTCCATTATAAACCACATCATGGATACATTTTACAAAGCCATAGTCAGGTGAGTATCAAGGGTCTTAATACATAATATAATAATAGTAATCAGCTGATTGTCTCATGAACGTAACCAGCTCATTACTCCCCACATAGCAAACCCATAATACAGCGAGGGAGAAGAACCACATGAAACTATGCAACCATAGATTTTTTCTAACAGGGTAGTAAAAGTTTAGCTGGCTAATATGAGCTGTTACTGTAGCTGAGCTGTTTAAAGCCTTAAGCCTTGGCCGTTTCTCAATACCAAGTACGCAAACCTCGGACTTGCGTCCTTGGTAGTTCGGACTTGCAAGTTCGACTCGGGAGAACGAACTCCCGAGGACGGGAGGACGGGAGGACGCGAGTCCGGTTATTTTGCAAATGGAACAGTGCGTTCTTGCTCGCGTCAGTCAGCTCGCGCTGGCTACTCCGGTTATCTCTCTATGTATATTTGAGGCAACAATAAAACGAAATAAAACACCACTCTGCCTCTTTTCATTTGAAAAAATTTTAAACATATTAATGGCCACACAAATCTGGTTCAGGCAACGTGTACATTGATTATCTTCACTGCATTTATAACACGAAATATAAAACACAACCCTTCTTTTTTTTGTTTTCATAATAAAAATTAATCATTAAAATGGACATTTAAAAAGCAGACAGGGTTGTTTCATATATTTATTATTTTATTTTATTATTTATTATGTTCATACAGTGAAGACAATGTAAAATAAATATTAAAAATATTCTAATTATTTTAAAAAATATTAAATAAAATTACACAACCCTGTTTCTTTTTGTTAAATGCAGTTTTAATGATCAATCCAGTATAAAAGTAGCCTAAAAGGTATAAGAAGCTATATAACGAGAAATAAAGCAAACGATTCAGTCAAACACAAGTCAGCTCTCTAGTGCTACAAAGTTGAATTTAAATAGCCTAAATATATAAAGTTATGAAACTTCACTTTGCCCTCAGCCAAAACAAATTGCCATGGAACAAACTATAGATTACAAACTACACTGTAAAAAAAAAATCCTAATTTTACAGAAAATAACTGATTTTTTGACGATCATTTTCTTTAATTTTAAATTGTACTCAAAACACTGTAAAATTACAAATAATATCTGTAAAATTAAAATTGAGCTGTTATTTTAGGTATTGTGACATTAATGACAAATTGCAGTAATTCACATTTTTTATACGCGGGTTTTCTCCTCTGCTATTGACGCTTGCTGGTTGGTGCGAGATGCATTCTGGGATACCTGGCTGTCTCGAGTCCGCACAAGTCACCTCTCGATGCATCCTCGGTAAACGGGGCGGATCAAGAACACATCCGGGGATTTGAACTGGACTTGGCTAGATGTGAACTTTTAATTGGAACAGTACTTGGGCAGCGACTGATGACGTTTCACAGGTCCACAAGAACACAAGTACAGACAAGAACGCATATTGAGAAACGGCCCTTGTTTATACTCGACGCGTCCGCATGAACCCAAGGTGCGTGCGGCAAAAATTACGTGATTGTAACAGCGCACGCGCCTCCACATTCTCAAGGTCGGACATCCGGGACTTTTACTCCCATAATGCACTGTGCGCGCATAGCAACGCGGCGAAGGGTAAAACAAACAAGCGCCCGCCATTAAGCAACACGAAGCTGAAGATAAACAAGCGCCCAGAAACATGCCTAAAAACTGTGCACTGGAACGGCCTTCGGAGGATGCAGCCTTCACATTGGGACACAGCTAATAAGCTTTTTTTCTCTTATTTTGGAAACTCGATCGACTTAAAATGCTTCCAGATCGACGTGTTGGTGATTCCTCTAACTGGTTTACGGTCAATGACAAGAGTAGCCTACTAATCAGCTGTCTCACGAACGTAACCAGCACATTTATCCCCACATAGCAAAGCCATAACACAGCGAGGGAGAAGAATTAAGTTGCATGAAACAATCCAACTACATATTTACACCACTAACAAGGGAAAAGTCACTTGCCACTGCCTATGTTAATGACGGCCGGCTGTCCACTGCCATGGCGTGCTTAACGCAGAGCGAGCGTTTTCAATTAATTTATATGGAAGCTTTTTAGTAACAGACACTTAAATCGATAGTCTGGCGTTTTAATTGTGTACTGTGGAGTGGGTAAAACTGTTTAATGGCATGCTAAAGCTGATACCATTGATTCGCGCTAGCCTAGCACCGGCCAACTACGCAACTGGGACGACTGGATAATTTTTTTTTTAAATGTCTCTACTGATAAATAACACTAAGGCTCACTTGGAAATGAGGCCCGATGTCCAAAATTCCGAACCACCCCTTTAAATAAACTGATCATTATAAAGCAATCGTGTCTCTTCAGAAAATTTGGACTAAACTGCTCAATTCATATGGATTAGTTTTACGATCTCTTTAGGAACTTTTTGAAGCATCAAAGTGGTAGTTGTGCAGTTGTCAAAGGAGGGACAGAAATATCTCAGATTTTATATCAAAAAGATGTTAATTTGTTTCGGAGATTAACAAAAGTATTACAGGTTTGGAATGACATGAGAGTGAGTAAATTATACATTTTTTGGGTGAACTAACCCTTTAACTGAAATTTTCTAGTAAATTTTACTTTCACCAACTCTGCGTCCGAAATCAAATACTTCTCTACTATAGTATATGAAAAAACAATACGCCAACAGAGAAGTATGTCTGAATTCTTAGTATTTTAAAATAGTAGGCAAAAAGTATCCTCATGACTTACTTATGCAGAGATTTTGAAGTGTACATATGATGGACAATTTACTATCCCATGAGGCTACGGGAGGGGATTTATGACTGGCAGTGAAGCGACATAAATGACACTGTTAAGTCACGTGACAGTAACAACATGGTTGATTTAGTAATGTCCGAAATTCATTCATATAGAACATACTTTTTTAATGGTTGCGATGTAGATTCAAATACAAATGTATCTACTCAAACAGTATGTGATTTCGGACACACTGCAAGTCTTGATTTACCAAATATGGCTCCCATGGTTTCCTTGGCTGCGTTCCAGTCCAAAATTGACATGTCCTTCACTCGCTAACTTCCCTGCGTCTCGTTCACTCGGATGTACGTCATTGCTTACGTTGCACGAGTGCCCACTCCTGGCGGAACCTGCAATGGGCTGAACTGGAACGTCCTAAGCCCTTGATCACTTGAATCAGCTATGATTTATTATTTATTATTTAAAAAAATGTTCACTTTAAGAATTTGTTTAATGCAGCATCCATATGTATATAGGTGTGTTGGGGTTGTTTTACATTAAAAAATATAATTTATATATCATAGAGTTGTTTGTTGTGGTTGTGATTAGACGAGATATGTAAATGGTAAATGGACTGCATTTATATAGCGCTTTCACAGACCCAATGGCCACCAAAGCGCTTTACAATTTGCCTCACATTCACCCATTCACTCTCTCATTCATACACCGACGGGCGACTGCAGCCATGCAAGGCACCATCAAGCTCATCGGGAGCATCTGGGGTTAGATGTCTTGCTCATGGACACCTCGACACTTGGTCAGGTGGAACCGGGGATTGAACCACCAACCTTCCGGTTTGTAGACAACCTACATGAACCACTGAGCCACTGCCGCCCCATGTGGTGACGTCACAATCGTACTGCATTGTGGGACATATGGCGCCTGAAGTGTACATATGAAGTAGACTCGCTCCCTCTGTCTAAATCGAGGGAACAAGTGTCTGTCCATATAAACTTCCCTCATCCACTTCACGAAGTGGAACGCACTTCAAAATGGCGGCAGGGATTCCCCCGAGGGGAAGTGCTTAGGGAAGTTCGCAAGTGCGTGTCTAAAAGTGGACTGGAACGCAGCCCTTGTCAAGGGCACTTCTTCTCTCGGAAATGAAAGCGTAGCGTAAGTTCCGCCAGGAAGACTCAATTGTTACGTCATCTATTACCTTCTCATCTATCCAATAGCATTCTAATACGTGAAGTATAAAAGATCCTTACTTGCACTCGTCTGAGTTCGCAGATGCTGACGCTTTCACTTACCACCATCCTCCCCACCTCCACCAAGACGGTCTTCGCTCCATCCTCCCCACCACCACCAGGTCGGTCCCTTCCAATACCCCAAGGGGGGGTCGGCTGCGCCCCTGCCTTCATCTTCAGGCAGGATATGCAGAATCCGTAACTCGACTTTGAGTATTACAAAACGAGCCAATGGCAAAGAAATGCCATGGGTCTGCGGAATTTGCATGACGTAACTCCGCCTTACCTCGTGGGTATAAAGGAGGACGCCGGCAATATGCAGATATGTTTTCGCTTTGGAGCTAAGAGTATTTCTTTACTCCACAGTCATCTCTGACTTCACTCTACGAGACGAGCCTTTCTCTCCGGTGTTGGTGTGACGGCGATCTGCGGCGAGCTCATAGTGCCTGCCGATCTGTGCAGTGATCTGCCAGTGTGTGTGTGAGTCTCCCCTCGCACTTCAACATCAAAGAGTTTTTTCTCTCCTCTCGTAAAAGAGCTCGCACGCGGCACGTCTTTTTAAAGAACGTCAGGTGATGTTCACCAGTCTGAGGCCGACCGGTCTGATGTGCAGGATGTCCGGCGGACCCGTCTGCTCGACACCCCCATATCCCAGGTCGGCCTCTCCGTGGTGCGGTTGAGTGCTTCTGCCCAACAGTTCTCAGCCTGAGCAGGTTGAGGTTATTCTGCTTGACGGCCCCGCTGTCCGCTCAGTTAAACCCTCAGTCTGCCCACCGCCGAAGGCGCCCTCCCACGGTTCCAACCCCGCCCGTTCACCCGGGCCTGGCTCTGGAAGACCGTGGGACGGATGCCACAGCCCTCTCCAGCCCCCTAGCTAAATTCCGGGTTAAGCGGCACTTTTGCGATGGGCTGCTCAGAGTTGAGTCTCAGTTCTTTCCAGGAGTTGGTAGCAGGACCACTCCTTTCCCCGGTGGAGGGCTGGGGAAGTTTCCTTATTCAGAAAGAACTGACTCTCTCATTTCTGAGCCCACAGAGTTCTCGGATGACACAGAGTGCCGCCCACAAGCCGTGCTCTCCTCGTCCCCCTCTGTCCCAGAGGTGGTTGACACGGCGTGCCGTCCACGGACCGTTTCGCCCTGTCTACAGCCCTTACTTCATTGTCCCCAAGAAAACCGTTGGGTTACGATCAATCCTGGTCTTGCGCGTGCTGAATCGCTCCTTACACAGGATGCCGTTCAAGATGCTCACTGCCAAACGCATTTTCGAATGCGTGCGGCCCCAGGATTGGTTTGCAGCGATCGACCTGAAGGACGCCTACTTCATGTCTCCATTCTTCCTCGACACAGACCGTTCCTCCGGTTTGCTTTCGAGGGGCAGGCATACCAGTATGCGGTTCTCCCTTTCGGGCTAGCCCTGTCTCCGCGCGTCTTCACGAAGGTCGTCGAGACAGCCCTTGTTCCCCTTCGTGTTCATGGGGTTCGCATCCTGAACTATCTCGACGACTGGCTGATCCTAGCTCACTCTCGAGACCAGGTTTGCGAACACCTCGTGCTCCGGCACCTAGCTCGCTTGGGCCTTCAGGTCAACTGGGAAGAGAGCAAACTGTGCCCCGTGCAGAGGATCTCTTTTCTCGGTATGGACATCGACTCGGTCGCCATGTCCGCACAACTTACGAGCGAGCGCGCAGTCACTGCTGACTTGTCTGAGACAAATCCAAGACAAGAGTGCGGTTCCACTGAAACTTTTTCAGAGGCTCCTGGGGCATATGGCATCTGCAGCCGCGGCAACGCGGCTTGGATTGCTTCATATGAGACCGCTTCAGCTTTGGCTTCGCGACCGAGTCCCGAGGTGGGCATGGCAACACGGCACCTCCGAGTACCAGTTACTCCGACCTGCCATCAGTACTCACCCCGTGGTCGAGCCTCAGTTTCTACGGGCCCGAGTGCCCCTG
Source organism: Chrosomus eos (assembly GCA_036326025.1). Taxonomy (NCBI): domain Eukaryota; kingdom Metazoa; phylum Chordata; class Actinopteri; order Cypriniformes; family Leuciscidae; genus Chrosomus; species Chrosomus eos. The sequence continues at coordinate 22,984,891 of CM070842.1, forward strand.
GAACGAGCTTCCCGGCATATTGTTGTCTCAACAGATGCCACCACGGGCTGGGGCGCCATGTGCAATGGACATGCTGTCACACTCTCATGTTGAGCAGAAATGCTCCTGAAAAATTCAGTGAGATTTATCACACTCAGGTGTTGAGCAAAAATGCCCCTGAAAGTTTAGTGAATTTCTTCACACTTAGGTGTTGAGTAAGGTTGCTCCTGAAGCTCGGTGATACTCGCATGTAGTGTTGCAGTATGGCATGTCAATTGCCTCGAGTTGCTGGCAGTACACCTTGCCCTGCACCGCTTTCGAGTGCTGCTCAGGGGTCAACACGTACTAGTCCGATCAGACAATACCGCCACAGTAGCGTACATCAACCATCAAGGTGGTCTACGCTCACGCTGTATGTCGCAACTCGCCCGCCACCTCCTCTTATGGAGTCAGAAGCATCTGAGGTCGCTTCCAGCTATTTACATTGCCAGAGCCCTGAACGGTGTAGCCGACAAGCTCTCACGGTTTCAGCCCCTCCCTGGCGAATGGCGACTCCATCCCCAGACGGTTCAGCTGATTTGGGACCAGTTTGGCGACGCACAGATAAATCTGTTTGCCTCCCACGACTCGACCCACTGCGACCTGTATTACTCCCTGACCGAGGGCACGCTCGGCACGGATGCACTGGCGCACAGCTGGCCACGGGGCCGCAAGTATGCGTTTCCCCCAGTGAGCCTTCTTGCGCAGGTTTTGCGCAAAGTCAAGGAGGATGAGGAGCAGGTCCTTCTGGTTGCGCCCTACTGGCCCACCCGGACCTGGTTCTCCGAACTCATACTCCTCGCGACAGCACCTCCTTGGCCCATTCCTCTGAGGAAGGACCTTCTTTCTCAGGGACGGGGCACCCTGTGGCACCCTCGTCCCGATCTTTGGAGCCTCCACGTGTGGCTTCTGGACGGGAGGTAGGTTTGAGTACCCTACCACCTACGGTGGTGGCTACCATCACTTCCGCTAGAGCGTCGTCCACGAGACACGTCTACGCGTTGAAGTGGAACCTCTTCATCAGATGGTGCTCTTCTCACCGAGAAGACCCCCGGAAATGCTCGATCGGCGGCGTTGTGCTTTCCTTCCTTCAGGATGGGTTGGAGTGAAGGCTGTCTCCCTCCACCCTCAAAGTCTATGTTGCCGCTATCGCCGCACACCATGACTTGGTAGAAGGTAAGTCTGTGGGAAAGCACGACCTGGTCATCAGGTTCCTGAGAGGAGCGAGGAGACTACATCCTCCTTGCCCTTCTCTCGTTCCCTCTTGGGACCTCGCGGTGGTTCTCACTGCTCTGCAGAGTTGTCCCTTTGAGCCTTTGCAATCAGTCGAGCTTAAGCTCCTGTCAATGAAGACAGTGCTCCTGGTTGCATTGGCCTCTATCAAGAGGGTAGGGGACCTGCACGCATTCTCCGTTGACGAAGCGTGCCTGGAATTCGGGCCGGCTTACTCTCACGTGATCCTGAGACCCCGGCCTGGATATGTGCCCAAGGTTCCTACCACTCCCTTCCGGGACCAGGTGGTGAACCTGCAAGCGCTGCCCCCGGAGGAGGCAGACCCAGCCTTGGCACTGCTCTGTCCAGTACGTGCTCTCCGCACCTATGTAGACAGGACGCAGTGTTTCAGGACCTCAGACCAGCTCTTTGTCTGTTATGGTGGGAAGCTGAAGGGAAAGGCTCTCTCCAAGCAGAGGTTGTCTCACTGGATAGTGGACACCATTGCTTTGGCATACCAGCAGCAAGGTCGACCGTGCCCCCTTGGTGTGACCGCCCACTCCACCCAGAGTGTGGCGTCCTCTTGGGCTCTAGCGCATGGCGCCTCGCTAACAGACATCTGCAGAGCTGCAGGCTGGGCGACACCTAACACATTAACTAGATTCTATAATCTCCGAGTGGAGCCAGTGTCCTCTCGTGTACTCGCTTCAACCAGCTAGTATTGGACCCGCTCAGGTGTCTTCGCTTGCTCGCCATTCCACCCCGCGGACTGGATGCGTGCGATATTCTCCTCAGGTGAGCTTCCCCGAAAGCCCTGAGTTCCTCCTGCACTCCTGACGTCGGCGTCAGTGTCTCTTGCCTGAGCGTCGGCTAGGTGCCTTCCCGTGTGCATGGTCCCTCTCCGGAGCAACCCCCACATGTGTATTCCCACTGTAAGCCTCTTTGAGCATGTGTCTTTCCCTTGGCAAGCCACCTTGCCACCCCTGGGGTTGAAAAGTTTTCCACCTGCGGCTGGATACCGCAGTGTTCCACATATGCATCCTTCAGGTCATATGTGTATTCTCCAAGTCCCCCCCGTTTGGGCTAGCAATATTTACATATTTCCTCTAAACTATGTGATATGCTCCCCAGTGTACCTTGGTATTCCTGTGTTAAATAGGAGTCCTACTTGTCTCACGACAGGGATCTCAGATTTACGCAGGGCACTGGAAGACAGCTGTGAAGGTGGCGTGATTAGACTGGTAACCCTATTTGTCGTCATCCGACGGAACTCGGAGTGACGAACGAAAGGGAACGTCTCGGTTACAGATGTAACCCTCGTTCCCTGAGTAAGGAACGGAGACGTTCCGTCTACTGGCCACTTCCGCTGTATACCACGGCGATCGCCCGAGTTCAGTCTCGGCTCCTCAGCGAAGAAACATATCTGCATATTGCTGGCGTCCTCCTTTAAACCCACGAGGTAAGGCAGAGTTACGTCATGCAAATTCCGCAGACCCATTGCATTTCTTTGCCATTGGCTCGTTTTGTAATACTCGAAGTCGACAGGTGTTCTAGGCGAAACCCCAATCGTCGTCATCCGACGGAACGTCTCCGTTCCTTACTCAGGGAACGAGGGTTACATCCGTAACCGAGACGATTTTCCCTTACGAAAGGAACATATATTTACCAATATATTACTTGAAATATATTGTAATATGTTGTAATATATTATTTTTCCAATATGTTATATATTGGAAATACATGGAATAATACATTAATGATGCATATATTATACAATATATATATATATATATATATATATATATATATATATATATATATATATATATATATATATATATTCATGTAATATATTGCGAAATATACAAATGATTGCCGCTTTCCATATATTGCAATATATTGAACATGAATATATAATATATGTGTTTATATATCATAAAATATATGCAATTTTATATTTATAAGTAACCACCACAATGTATTGCGATTTATATGGGAAAATGTATTGATAATATATGTAAAGATATAGTGTCACATGTATGTTTAATATATGGTAGAATATATTTTAAATATATGTAAAATTATATGGAAATATATGTACATATATATTGTAAAATGTATGCACAATATATGTGTACATATATATGAATATCTACATATAATGTATACACATATATGGAGATCGTACTCGGTTACTAACGTAACCTCGGTTCTCTCTAGAGAAGGAACGAGTACTGCGTAATATCTTACGCTATGGGGAAAACTCTTTTCCACGAGATATTGAAGCCAAAAATTATCCTTAATTTTTTATTAATGTAAAACGCTTTGCGGCAGCAAGCAGACATAGGCGAGACAGCTCGCGCGCCTATTGGCTGCCCTGCGGCAACAGCAGCAGCCTATCGAGAGTGGCTCTGCGTGACGTCACGACGAATGGGGGCCTTTCGCGCCCATATAGTCACGTCCCGCCAGAAAGGGCGTGGTCTCGCCCCATAACTAGGCTCGATAGCTGCTCTTACGTTGGTTTTCATCGCCGAAGCGAACCAGAGCGTATTCCAAGCACGGCAAGATACGCAGTACTCGTTCCCTCTCTAGAGAGAACCGAGGTTACGTTAGTAACCGAGTACGTTCTCTTACGAGAGTATCTCTCGTACTGCGTAATATCTTACGCTATGGGGAACACAATGCAACACGCCGTGCTGGTAGGGATCCAACACCAAAGTCCCAGGGGCCCAAGCCCGGGGCGCATATAGTGCATAATCACCATAAACTCACAGAGAGTGAGGGAAGAGAGGCTAGAAGCATCATTCCCTGTAAATAGCATCCGAAAGGAGCTAATCATGTGACAAATAGACCATACCGTCTGGGTGAACATTCAGCCTGAACTGGGTGGCCACAAGTGTGTCAACATTTTAATGAGCTGCTGTACCGGTCAGTGAGCAATACGCAGGTCAAACTCAGTATCCGAGCCGCACAGCGGGCAGATAGCACTGAATTTTATACCGCCAAAAGCTTAGCTTGTAAGGCGGGAACCTCCAGGTTATAGTATTTTATAAATGTAGACAGCGAGGCCCAGCCCGCGGCCATACAAATATCTTGCAGGGTAACCCCGCTAGACCATGCCCACGAGGAGGCCATGCCTCTTGTGGAGTGCGCTCTAACACCCAAAGGGCACTGTAGGCCCTTAGAAGTGTAAGCCAGCGCAATGGCACCGACTATTCATCTGGATAGGCTCTGTTTCGAAGCGGCAAGTCCCTTAGCACGGCCGCCAAACGAAACGAAAAGCTGCTCAGTCTGTCTGAAACCAGACGAGCGGGACACATAAGCCCTTAGTGCCCTGACAGGGCAAAGGAGACTCGCGTCCTTCTCCTCATTGAGAACCGGAAGGGCAGACAGGGAAATCACCTGGGCCCTGAACGGTGTGTTGAGGGATTTTGGCACGTAGCCGTGCTTCGGTTTGAGTATGACCTCTGAGTCATTAGGTCCAAACTCCATGCATGACGCGCTCACTGAAAGCGCTTGCAAGTCCCCTACGCGCTTCACTGAAGCGAGAGCCATAAGAAACGCTGTCTTGAAAGACAAGTGTTTCATGTCTGACGACTGGATTGGCTCGAATGGGGCACCTTTCATGGCCTCCAAAACCGTGGAAAGGTCCCACGTCGGGACTGAAGGGGGCCTGGGAGGGTTTAGCCTCCGAGCTCCTCTAAGTAAACGCACGACTAAGTCGTTATTTCCTAGTGACTGGCCAGACACCGGTTTTGCAAACGTTGCTATGGCCGCCACGTATACTTTGAGCGTGGAAGGGGTCCTGCCCTTATCCAGTAGCTCCTGAAGGAATGAAAGCACTTCCGTAACCCCGCAGTCTACAGGTGAAAAGCTCTGCGCTTGACACCAAGCAGAGAACACAGACCACTTCGAGGTGTAGAGCCGTCTGGTAGACGGGGCTCTAGCCTGCGCGATCGTGTTTAACACTCCCTCTGGGAGGTCAGCGGGTACCCGTTGATGGCCCATGCGTGCAGGGACCACAAATCCGGGCGAGGATGCCAAATCGAGCCTCCCTCCTGAGAGAGGAGGTCTCTCCTCAGCGGTAAAGGCCATGGGACAGCGCTGGTCAGCTGCATCAGGACAGGGAACCACGACTGGTTTGTCCAGAGCGGAGCTATGAGTAGCACTGGGCATCCCTCCCTCCTGATTCGCTCCAACACCTGAGGCAGGAGTGAGACAGGGGGAAAAGCATATAGGGGACGGCGGGGCCAAACATGGGCCAGCGCCTCCCGGCATTTCGAGAAGAATCTCGGGCAGTGAGCGTTCTCTTGGGACGCGAACAGGTCCACCTGCGCTTTGCCAAACGTTCACAGCAGCTGGATCGTCTGCGGGTGCAGAGACCATTCTCCTGCTGGGACGTTGTTTCTGGACAGCCTGTCTGGCCCCACATTTAGGTGACCAGGCACATGCGCCGCTCTCAGCGAGAGCAGGTTGTGCTGAGCCCAGACCAGGAGGCGTCCCGTCAGCCTGTTAAGGTTTCGGGACCTGACGCCGCCCTGGCGATTTATGTACGCAACCACTGACATGTTGTCCGACCGGACCAATACGTGGTGGCCTTTTATCTGGGGACAGAAGCGCCGTAGCGCTTTGTCGACTGCTATTAATTCCAAGCAGTTTATGTGAAGGAGCTTCTCCCGTACTGACCATAGGCCAGCTAGCGGTCTGCCCTCGAGCAGCGCTCCCTGCCCCGAAGTGGAGGCGTCCGTAGACACCACCTTCACACTCGAGGGGATCCCCAGACTCACACCTGACTGATACCAGTCGGTTGCTTTCCATGGTTTCAGAGCCGAAATGCACTGAAGGTCG